>VZSC01000047.1:436787-490111 GCA_013398225.1 Steatornis caripensis | reverse complement strand
TTTTTTTTTTTTTTTTTTTTTTTTTTTTTTTTTTTTTAAGATGGCATAGGATGCCCAGAGGGGCACCAGTACCGTAACACCAAATACAGCAGCACTCACAAGCTAAATTGCTGCCTATGAGGTACATCAGCAAAGTTCAGAACAACCATTTCATACACAGGCAGGCAAGACGCTTGAAACTTAAGAGGTCACTTCAGCAAAGCCCAGAGATGGGGGAGCTGGAGCTCCTTTGACAGTTGCCTGGCAACGCTCTGATATCTTATATTCATTTATATTTATATTATTTTTTTAGCACACTTATCCCCAGGTCTCATCCAGGGTTCTCCCCAAAGTGAGTTCGGCACTTTCTGTCTTTGGCAGGGGGTGTGTGTGTTAGTTTGCTTTCTACAAGTCTTGTGGAAACAACAGAGTTCTGCTGAAAAGAGCACAAAACTCAAGAGCTTTCTGAGAGCACTTTTTGGAATGGGGCATCTGCTCCTTCCAGCCTCAGTTTTGCATCACAACATGCACTTTGGCAGGCTGTTTCTCAACAAGTACCTCTCACGGCTGCTACCTTTCGTCAGCATCTAGCCAGACACTCAGAGCATTTCATGAAGAGATGGCCTGCACAGACTCTATTAGCTAAAAATATCAGCTAATGGGAAGCTGCTGTAATATTAAAAGCATTTTTATGCTTAAAAAGCATTCAAGTTTATTCCCTCGACAATAAAAACAAGGCAAACTTAAAATTCAAGAGGACCTTGATTTGCCACTGGGTTTCCAAATTAAAGAAAAAATGTTCAATTATTTATTTCTGGGGAGATAAATCTCCCCCCGTCCTACTTCCCCACTTAAAGAAAAAGAAAACATAATCAGTGTCCATACAAAAACCACCCTAAAGCCCCTTGGGCATGTTTTGAAGAAGCTATTTAGATTAAGGAACACGGGCATTCTCTATGCTTGTATTTATAATGAGGCTTCACCATCCCAGGAGCTAAACCAGCACGAAAATGGGTCACATATCTAATTAGCACTATTGAAGCGCGAAGCCCAAACATCCCTGAAATGTAATAGATTTTTTTTTTTTAATAACTCCAGCTTCATTAGAATATCCCACAGTCACCTATGTGAGATGCCAGAAGCTTAAAAAAAAGGGTACCGTAAAGCAGGCATGTACCCAGCACCATGCTGCTTTACTACTGGGGAAGGGGAAACTGTGCTTTTGACAAAATCTAAGCTAGTAGCTAAAGAATGAAGCGGTTAGTCAATTGGCCTAGCATAGACTGTTCTTCAATGACGTTTTATTATTAAAGAAAACAACCCACCACAATCCTCTTGACTACAAAAACAATACACAGATCCACAGGCGTGGATGTGGACGAAGCATGTTCAAGAAGGGCAGTTTCTAAAGCAGACAGCCGGACAGCAACCGGTGGGTTCCCACTCTTTCTCCCAGCAGAGATGCCCACACGCTGTCCCCTGTGTTGCCCCCTTCCCCACATTTATCAGCAACCCAGCAAGGGCTCCGCAGCAAGCTCCTCACCCAGCTCTGTGCCTGGCTCCGCTCCTCATCCACACCTCCCTCCCACACACAGGTATTGCACCATCCCGGTGTCAGACACCACCAGGCACGTCGGGCTGTCGTAGACAAACGTGTTTAAATTACAGGTGTGCGCACTGGCAGAGAGCACTAATGAGCTTCTCCTCCTGCTTGCTGGAGAGAAGGCAACAGGAGATTGCACGGGTGGGTGGAGAAGAGAGGCGGCTGACGACTTTTCCTTGGGTGTGTTTACAGTACACAAGGCTCCAAAGAGGGTGCATGAGCACCCGCACGTCAGGCTGCCACACTTGGCTCTCCCCTCTGCTTCCGTAGCCTCCTGCGTGCTCTCACCTCCCAGGGCTCACTTTCATTCCAGGCAGGCTCAGCCTCCTGCACACACCCAGCACCCAAGATTTCATTTGCTTTGGGTGAGATGAATGCCAGGGAAGCTATGGGGAAGCACCCCACAGCTCAGTCCACCCACCCGAAAAGACATCTGGTGAAGATTTCCACATGCAAACCCACTCTCATTGTGAACAGGACTCTGCACTTCATTTTGATCAAAGTCAACAAGCCATAAGAGCCACTCACCCATGAGGGTTTCGAAGTTACTACAGCCTTCTGGAAAAAAACATACCATGAAAAAAATCAGAGGGGGGAATTAATTGAGCCTGCAGCTGTCTGCTGTACATATCAAACACCACACAAAGTTCACGTTGCTGTGCAGGATTTTTTTTTTTTGTACAAGAGATGAGCAGGCGAAAGCAGCACAAAAACCAGAACAAAATGTTTACTCTGCCCATCCACGATCATGCTTTTACCCTGCAGGCAACTGTGTCTTTCGAGGGACTTGGCACGTGAGCACTTCGATGCATCTCCTGTACTGATTCTGCATTTCTGTTTATTACAGTGAGAAGTTTTTTCCTTTTTTTAAATTTTTTGTTTAAGTTCTTTTGTCGCAGTGGAGAACGAGGCACACCACTGCATGCAAGTGAAACACAGTATTTTATCTGGTTTAATCTAGTAACTCCCTTATCTGCAAATGGAAACAAAAATAGACACTCCGGCTTTGATTGTAGAGACATATATAAAAATTTATGTCTTTTTTAATGGTATAGCACCGCAGTTCACAAACCATGAAGCTCTCCCAAACTGCTCAGGTGCAATGGAAGTTAAAGCTAAAGCAGAGTGAACAGTGATGGATGATCCATGTTGATGATGGAGACCAGCAAAGGCTAGAGACCACTGGTCCAGCATCTCGAGTCCGGACCTCACATTATCACTGCTGGGGTAATAGTCGCCACTTTTATTGGTTGTATCGGTAGAGTTTCAGTTACATTAGTAAAAACACAACTTATACCAAAATTTACTCTACACAATTTCTTATGTAACCAAAACTCACTCTCCATCATTTCATTATAACACCAATATTAATTATATGGCTGCAAGGAGACTCAGCCACTAGCAATCTCTAAGTGGTTCAAATTGTGTAATGGTCAACATACCTACTGTTTCCACCCCATCCCCCCCCCAGCAAACTGCCCAGCAATTTGTCACAGTGGCTCCGCAAGTCCCGAGACCGAGTTTCCTCAGAAGCTCAGCTTCCACTGAGGCCCTCTCTCACCAGCTCAGGCAGCTCGCTCTGCAAGCGGTTCTCAAAATGTGGTCTCCTGCTTAAATATCTAACTGGAAGATGACCTGTGACATGCTTTCCACCATGTTTGACACTGGGACCTCCAGGCTGTTAAAACTGCCTTTCAGGTCATTGAACCTATACGCCCAAAGCGGCCTCCTTGCTCCCAAACCGTCTGAATTGCACATTCGAGGTTTCCCACCCATGGCAATGGACGCAGCCCGTGAGGACCCACAAGCAGCATCCAGAGCCTCTACCATTTACTATGGAACAGAAATAGTGGAGGGGAGGCTTTCAGTGGAAAATGTGATGAGAACAGAAAGCAAGAGAGTAAAAGCCCTGTCAGCACATTTCATAGACAGTCTTTTAATGAGGAGATAAACAGATAAAGCTCTCAATCCATGTATGGAGCTTTTTTTTTTTAATTTGAAAAGAAGCTAACCAAGCACACGGGATTCAACAGAAAACAAAGGCTGAACAAAACATTTTCTAACAAGGCCTAAACAACCTGAAAAATGTCAATTCTAGGGCTACGGAGAAACCAAAGGCTTCCCCTACTCCCTACCCACCTTACTTATTTTCTTTAATTACCTCTTCCTTTCAAATATCTGGCCGTGCAATGAAGTTAACAAGCGCACACAAAAACCAACCCCCACTTCTGCGCAGGACCCCAGCTTTGCTGCAGTAGCACTGGAAGTCAGAGCAAAGGCTGGGAGCAAGCTAACGTTCCCTACTGGAGACGGATCCAAGCCACACAGTTTGGATCCAGACCTCCCCCGATGCTAGAGCTCCACCAGAGTGGCAAGGCTTGGTTCTTACTACGCAGTTGCCGGCTATAGTATCTGCCACTCTCTACAACCATTTGATATGCAAAGAAGCTGTCTCGCCAATAACATGCTAACTGTTTCTTCAATCTGATGCAACACATTTACATCAGGTGTGTAAATGGAAAGCCAACGTTCAAAAACCAGCCTGAAGCTATTAAGCAACAAGAGGGATTTCTTCATATGAAGATTATTTTAAAAACAGAATTTAAAACATGAGACAGGACCCAGACAAGCAACTTTGCAAAGGAATGCCCTCTCTTCAGATGCTATGCAGCAACAGCAAAGGGCTCTGCCACTAAGCTTTCTTCCATCATAACCTGGAATGGTTAGGGTGGCAGCTTATCTTCAGTGGCCCCTTGAATGTCCCCCCTCTTCCTCTTGACACTCACCCTTTGGGTGGAGTCATCAAATGACTTACCTCCCATGCACAAAGAGATTAAAAGGCAACAGCTGCCTGTGAAAGGCTTTATATCCTCTATGCTGTGATCTCCTGGGTAGCTTGCAATACCTTCAGGTTTCCTATATGGCCTCTTCAAAGACAGATGATTTAGGGGGATTTTCAGCATGATCAGAATCTGCCCTGCAAGTACCACTACAGCTTTACCCCTGCTGTTGTAAGAAACCACATGCATACATATAGCTATGGACTTTTTCCAAGCAAGGGGATATACATCTACACAAACTACAAACTTAAAAATGGAAACAAAATCAGTTTAACATAAGGACGACATGGACCTGTTGAAGCAAGTCCAGAGCAGGACCACAAACATCATCGGGGACTAGAGCAGCTCTCCTATGAGGACAGGCTGAGAGAGTTGAGGTAGTTCAGCCCAGAGAAGTCTCCAGGGAGACCTTACAGCAGCCTTCCAGCACCTGAAGGAGGCTACAAGAGAGCTGGAGAGGGACTTTTTACAAAGGCATGGAGTGACAGGACGAGGGGTAACAGTTTTAAACTGAAAAAGGGTAGATTTAGATCAGACATTAGGAATAAATTCTTCACAACGAGGGTGGTGAGGCACTGGAACAGGTTTCCCAGAGAAGTTGTGAATGCCCCTTCCCTGGAAGCGTTCAAGGCCAGGATGGATGGGGCTTTGAGCAACCTGGTCTGGTGGAAGGGGTCCCTGCCTATGGCAGGGGATTGGAACTGGATGGTCCTTAGGGCCCTTTCCAACCCACACCATTCTATAATCCAATTAAGTGACAATCATACTCCACAGAAAAATAAATCTTGTTTTGGGGTTTTCATGTTTCAGAGATTGCATTTCAGGTTAACAGAAGAAAATCATATTTGAAAGAGCCAGCTACAGAAACCCATTACAAACACATATAGACTTAAATATGAGACACTGCTGCCAGACATTTTCAGCAAACTTCAAACCTACTGCATATTCAATCAATCATCCTGAATAGTCCCCAGGGACCATTTGCTGTGGTAATATTCAAGATGTGTAAGTGTCACCATGCAGGGAGCAGCAGAGTCCTGTAACTTGTTACCCAGGTTGCCCACACCATGCAATTCAAAGCATGTAGGTTTTTATTTTGAAGCAGTGAAGTAGGGCTAAAAACTGCCTCCTGCACATAGTTATTAATACTGAAAAGTAGAATTAAATCACTGCCTACATGTCATCTAATGTGGCTCCTCATTTATAACAGCTGGGCCAAAATTATCTCTAGACATTAAGGATCATGATCAGAGCAGCAACTACACCATCGCAGACCTCTGGAGTGGTATTTCTGATTGCCTGCAGTGTGAGGCCAGCAGACTCTGGCTCCCTGTACAGCAGAGCTAGTTTTCAGACCCGCTGGTACAACAGCTGAACTCAGATGCTGTGCCTGCCTCTGCCTGCAAAAGGAGCCAGCAGCCCAATTCAGCAGGAAGCCCATTTTGCTCCTTGTTCTCTTGAATGAAGATGCCATAATACGTGACTACATACATCTCCACCGCTGTATAACACAGTCTGAATACAGCCACCCAAACTCTCCCTTTCTCATCTGGATTTGTTCAAATAGCTAGTTAGAACAGTATTCTTCCCAAACGACAGCGTAAGCGAACATTTGAGTTTGTTTTACAAATTCTTGCTTTCTCACTTCTATTTTGCAGAGGCAAGCTGGGCTAGATTAACAAGAGCAGCGTACCAAGGGAAGCAATAAATTCATCACCACTAAGGCTTCCGAGTCCGCTGAGATTTGAACAGCCTACCCAAAAGTTTTGGGCACAAAAGCTTTCCATTCACACCAGGGAGATCTCATTACAGGAATTCCTATGTGAAATTCTCAGTCTGAATTGAGTAAGAGATCAGATGAGATAACAAGGACACAGACTATTTAAATAAAAAAAATAAAAATAGGCATGCTCTCTGAATAGATGCAAAGGTTAACATATCTACCTAGGACTGCAGATGGATACATCAGCTGCACCACTGATTGCTCCTAAGATCATAAGCCCAGATAAATGGAAAACTGCACAATGAAGTGCCTACAGCAAGGCCAACTGTCTAGAGTTTCCCAATTTATTATAATAGTTGGCCAATCCAACATGAAGTATTATCTTTTTCTTGCATCTTAACCCTAACTTTTGAAATACACCCTGTACTGCCTTCCTCCAACACCTTTTTTTAATTTGAAAGTTGACTTTGGTATTGAGAAACTTTCATATGCTTCTTATTAAATTTCTGAAAAGGAATTCAACAGTTATGCACTTTTTTTAACTGGGTATTTCATCTGGTCCTGAGCATTCACCTCTCACTCCCATCAATAAAGGAATTTGTTAATGGACTTTGCTTCAGTCCCACTCGCTTTCATGGCATACATTTACAGTAAAGAGGTTTCTACAAAGATGGCAAATTTCCAGCATTTGCTTTCAGGCTGCTCATCATGAAAAATACAGATATATTCCTTAAATATTGTATGAATCAGAGCCATAACTCAAAGTCAGAAATAATTACCTTCTCTGGACAATATTCAGCAATCCATTCCCTTCTTCCCCAGCCTGCCAGCTGTCTTCAGTACAAGCAGCCGTGCTCCTTTTAATTGTCTGCTCCTTTGTTTCTTGTGGTTTAGTCTTTTCCCATTTTTCTCCTCATCCTTCCTGCTCCAGCTTTTTACCGAGGGTAATCAGGGCTCCATCCCCAGGCTTTTTACTTTCTACACTCTGCTCAGCTTCCTCCTGGGGGACCAAACTCCCACTGAAATAATTTTATTGTCATCAGCAGGAGTGCAGCATCCTCAACACTCGAAAAAAAATAATCTGTGTTTTCAGTATTTTCGAGCATAAACATAAAATAAACTACTTGACATGGATGATTCAGATTAGCTCTCCTTTTCAGTCTTGCTCTCAGTCTTAAACGTCTTGGATCACTTCCATTTTTTGATGATGTTCAGGCATTACTTTAAGTGAAACACTGCCAAAAAAAGGCAGACTCAAAGCACGCTCTAGCCCCATTTCCTGATTGCTGGAGACATGGTCACTGACTGACAGACCCAGCTACGGGGGGCTGCTTTCTGCTTAACCGTTTCTCCAGATCATCACATCCAGGCTGGGCTCACTGACTCCTTCCGAAAAGCAGCAAAGATGCGCTTTTCCCATCCATCCCAGCATTGAAGCTCATAATTAAGTCTGTGTTTCGGTAATGCTAGTGTCTCCTTTTTTTGATATGTGTCCTGATGCTTTGTTCAGATTTAGCTCTCCTTTTCCCATTCCAGCTTTACTAACGGACTTAAAATCATCGCTTGTGCTCTGGTTTTGCACTTCTTCAGTGCCTCCAGCAGGCTTGATGCTATTTAGACCTTCAAGGACTAGGTCATGCTATTGAACTGTCAGCTCCAGTCTCAGGTTGGCCAGCCCATCGAGAGGCCATTGCTCATCTGGTAAATTCATGACATACACCAACATGATTTTTCTCCAGTGAAGTAACTGTTCATCCTGTCACCTACAACACACATCTGTCTGTCCTCGCAGCTTTTGCTGTCCTCAATTGGTAATTTTTAGTTGCCACCTGTCATATTGATACTGTCGTCACGGTTATACACTACCAGTATACAGCGGAAAAAAGCTTTCACCGGGTTCAGCACTGTACAATCTTGACTCAATAAAAGCCAAAGTAACCCTACATTTATTAAACACTGGCCACAGAATAGCTCAAAATATTCCCAAATATTATTATAACTGAAAATACTCCCAACTATTTCATAAAAAACATTCCCTGCCCAGTTGCTGCTTTTACTTTGGAAGTCTGTCACAGTAACAGCAGCACTGATATGAGCATATGGAGCAGACTGCAGTATTTTAAAGTTGCCAACAAGTTTAAACAAACAAATTGCAGAAATTAAAGTTCAAGCAAAACTTTCTTCCCAGAAACAAATACTGACACCGGATACAAAATATGAAAATGCCAAGCCAATACAAACACCAAAGGAGACAAAACAAAACCAGGCAGGAATTCCATTTTGGCATACGTGACAACAGTTTTGTGCCTGGATCACAAAGCAGCAGTTTCACTTGTGAAAAATGAAGTGTCTGTACCCCCAGGTAAGCGGTGAAGCACTCAGGGAGACCGGGGAGGATGATGCAGAGAGCTGCACTCCCTCTGCCCAGTGACTCACCAGGCAGACGCTCGCCAGGACTTTTCTGGTGGCATTTTAATTGTTTCAGACAGGGCAGACTGGCAGTTCCTGGGGCTAGCTCTTCCTAGTAAATACTGTGCTGGTAGATTACAGACTCCTCCAGTGGACGAGCCTCGGAGGCAAAAACTGGGGTGTGCAACTTCAATGATAGAGACTTGCTTTGATGTGACCTAGAGGATTAACCATAATCCTGGTGTGACTAAGTATGTTATTTGCGATCTTTATTGCCCATGAAGGAAAAATTTAATGACATCCCTACTTCTTTTTGCTCTTCCAGGCTAGCAAAAGACCGGGCAAAAGATAACAGGCCCTTAGATCCCAGTTACTTTTTCCCCTTGTTTGGATGGATGTTGAAGCAAAACTTAAACTATCGAGACATTAATAAGAGAGCAATCCAACTATCAAGAAATTAATAAAAAAGCAATCCAGGCAACCTTCTTAGTATTACCTCTGAACAAAATGCATTCTGTAGTCCCCAGCTCCATGCAAACTGTTGCCACGCACTAAAAAAGCGTCTCCATTTGCCTATGCAGGCCCTGCACAGACAGAATGGAGCCCTCTCCTGCATGGAGCCCTTTGAGTTACCTAACATAAGCCATTCAAATTAAAACAAGCATAACAAAAGCACCTCAATCTTGAAGCACTGTCATTACATTTCCAAACCGAAATGCAAAAGCTATGCATCTGAACAGCAAGCTCCGGCTGAAGTAACCCATTGCCCAAAAATGCTGCTTTCAGAGCGTGCTGAATATAGCACCAAATTTTGCGAAGCTATTTTGCTACAGGACACAGTCACCTCAGACTAACATTACATTTGGCCACTGCAAAAGAAGCAGCAAGCAATAAGGCAGATCACAAATAACCAAATCTTATCGTATGGCCTTTTCAATCAGATGCAAAATAGCAACTTATCTCAGAGGCTGATCATTGGTATCATCAAGGCTGCTCCATCAGATTCTTCCTACAGTCCAGCCTAATATTACATCAGCAAGTCAAGTGAGGACATAGCCATTTAATTCGCCTTTAATTAAGACTCTGCAAAAGAGCAGCAATTTCTCAAGGCTTTTTTCTGTGCTCAGGAGGCCATCATATTCACACATAATGATCTGTAGCACTTACAGGCCTAAGTGGTCCAGGACCAGGATCTCTCAAAGATATTCCCTATGGGCTCTTCCACACCATTGCTCATGCTGAGTAGTATCTGGGTACTCTGCATGGGACTAACAGCATCTCATCTAGATGGTTTCATTTCAACAGTACGCAACCAGCTCTGGCTTCTCCAAGACTCTTCTGGCCATATTTTCTAGAATTCACTTCCAGAACTTGAGGCAGAGAGTATCATCTATACATACCCTGGCTTTGCCTCAGCCCCAACCCTACAAGCTGAGAAGTTAGGGTTGCACATAGTTAAGTACTGGATGTAAAACCAATCACTTCAGGCAACACTGCACCATTATTCAGAAGCCATCCAGATAACAGTGAAAACCAGGACGGTAAGAACATGCAGGCTCCTGAGCCCAGGCAGATACTTTTCAACTTAATTGCTTTTCCTGCTCTACAGATTACCCCAGAGTAATTTGTCCCAGTCTACATTCCTTCAACTGCTTGCTCATGGTAAGTACCTGCTTACTTAGCTGTCCTTGGTCACGTACGCAGCTTGCGCAGCTCCCTGCCCACGCTCCGCCTTCCCTGGAAATAAAGCAGCTCCTTCTCGAGCTGATATTGAGTAACATTACACTCTACCTCATTGTTGAGAGTGAACTCATACAGAAGGTCTGACAAGCCACAAGACCGTTTACTGGAGGGGAAAACAGCACCCAGGGTAAAAAGGCTAAACTGCCCTATAAAAACACTTTACAAACTCCTAGGAGGAAACCTTTGTTAAGTATTAGAGGCTTTAAGCAATGGGAAATCACATGCCTAAATAACCCTGTGGAGTTGCATCCTCATGCCGAGGCTTGAAGGTTTCAGCCTTACACTGCAGCACAGTCATCCTCTTACACAACGGCAAGCTGATCCCGGGAAGAAAAATCAGATGAGCCCTACCCGGATCTAAAACGAGGAGGTGCTTTGTTTAACTGCTGAGGTTCAAACAGCCTCACAGAAGCCCAGCTCGGTAGCTCCTATCACAAGCTATCGGATTTCCTCAGTATACATTAGTCTATCATATATTACAGTCAATAACGTGAAATTCGGCACTGTGTTTACAGGAAGGGTGCTGACTGCACAGCAGCTTGCTCTCCAGTGCTCTCAGAAGTCTGAGCGAGGTATAAAATACCAAATGCTGTCCCTGATAAAACTGCCAAGACAGGAAATCCCAGCATCCATACCTTTGCACTTGATGGAAACGGAGGGATGATTCATTTGTATGCATGCAAAAATGTATTTTGATTTTTCTTTAATTATCAGCCTCACACAGCCGTTTCTGCCACACAGCCTCAAATAACTTAGACACAGGAATTAAATTCAGTTTCACTTCTCACTCGCTGTTACTCAACCCGAAGTCCTGCTATTAGAAACCTCATTTTTCATAGAAGGGTCTGGATCTTCATTCCCATTCATAGCACCCCAGTGGCAACAGCAGCTACCTAAGGACCACCAAAGCACAGAGGACACAAAACTTTGGTACTGCTAACGTACACCACATCAGGCATTCCATCAAGACTAAACCACAATAGCTACAGCAAAACCCAATCTCTTGTGCCCATTTATCACTGCCTGCATTCAAGTCTGCTGCAGCCTGTCAAGTATCTGGAAGCTCTTCCTGCCATCTGTTTCTTTCATCCAAGGGTGCTGCAGTTTTCCATCACCACTCTCTCACAAAGAAGTCTTATTTTTGTGAATCTTAAGAATTATTTTTTAACCAGGCTATGTATTTTGAACCTGCCTGTGCAGATCATAACATCTGTCATTTGCTTGGATTGATTAAATTCACCCGGTTACCCGTCTCCATCCTCACATCAAAATCTATTTTCCCCACCCTTGTTTTGTGTAATGGTAATATTAAATCCAGCCAGTTAAAATGGCAAGAACACACCAAGCTGTTTCCAGAATGCAGTGGCTTGCTTGCTCCCACAAAAAGCTGTCACACCGATTACCAAACCAATTAACAGCAACTAAGCAAGGAGACAGATTTGTAGAAAGACTTGCTTGAGTTTCAGTGCCAACCGGTACTTTTATTGTTGCCCTTTGAACGCTAAAGTTTACAACAGATTGCTAACGGTACCTTTTCTGCAGCGCTGAGGTTCCTGCAGATGAGCATGTCTCCTCTCTGTATGTTAATACTGCCCTTTCCCTCACGTCCTACAGAAAGCACCTAAGGATTTCCGCATCTCAGGAAAACAGGCTGCCCTAAATATTTAAGGATCCTTTTGGAGTTTGCCACCAAATAGCCCTAACTGTACATAAACATCTACTTAGTATATAACAAAGTCTAGTTTTTCCATAATGCAGGAGGTATATTACACAGGAAACCGTCCTTAGGAACAACAGAAAATAACCTAGCACCTTAAATTATAAGTAATACCCTCGAAGGAACAGTGAATTACAACGGCAGGTCATTTAAATAATTTGTTTTCTGCAGCTACTAGCTTTGATAACCAGAACCTGGGGATGGGCTGGCTATTGCGCATTCATTTTCCGTTTTCTTTTATACTGCAGCCCTCTTGAAGAAAGAGCATGGGGTTTCTCACAGCAAAACATCTTCATTTTAAACTTGAGGCTAAATGACTTGTAGTGGAACATTTACATTAAGAATACCATTGCAAAAGAGTCAGCAGAAACACTATGGTGTTAATATCACATTTGGAGGTAAAAACTAGGAAGTAAAGAGCATGCTTCACAACAGGACCTCAGAAAGCAAAGGGAAACCAAAATGTCCTGCACCAGGTGCATCTACTGTATTTGAGTTTTAATAATACTGTCTACATAATGTTACTGAAAAACACCAGGCCAATCTGACCTACATGTTTTAAATAACCTGCTGTTTCTACTTTATGGAGAAGCTGGTATTAAACAATTAAGCTAATAGTCAGAGCTGGCTACTGTTTGGGTTTTAATAAGATCTGGCCCCAGCTGATAAAGTACAGTGAGAAAGAGCTTTGCAAATGGAAACGTCGCATGAAAACCCAGTCATGGTAACACCAACTCAATTTCCCCTCTTGAAAAAAGGCCATAAAACCAGCACTAAGCGGATTTGCTCCATCTATTAAATGATATCAACACCCACCCGTATTCCAGCAGGTTGTGGGAGCAAAGGCATTTACACCATCAGGATGTTTCTCAGAAGGGTGTCTGCTTTGCTTTTCACATAAAGAGAGCTGAGCCTTACACATATTCCCCATGTTTTGAATATTGAGGAACTACTCAGCACAAAGGACCATGTGCCATGCTACCTGCTAAAGAAAAAAAAGGAGCAAAATTCAGCACATGTGCCTCCAGAAACTGCAGAAGTGGTTGTAGTAGCCAGAGCTGAAACATTTGTAATTGTGAAACTGTGCAAGAAAAGTGGAAGGAGGCTGCGCTGACAGCAAAAAAACCAAAACATGCATTCTTCAAATTTACTCCAAACTGCCAGGCATGGCTTGCCTCCCTTTTTCCACCCTCACAAGCTCCCCAGTATGCAAGAGCAGCTTCAGTGCAGCCTTCCCTCCATGCCTCCTCACACATCAGTACCAAGAGTGTCTGTATCCTTCAGGTCACCACTCCAGCATCACTTCTTTCCCATGAACAGAAGATAGTAGTAATTCACAGCATCCCTGAATAGCATACTGGGATACAGTGGACAAATGAGCACTGTTAGATTGGGAATGCTGCAGAGTGCAAGATGACCCCTGCGATCTGATCTACAGCCACGGGTCTGGCTGAAGCTCTGCCTCTGCTTATTAGATGAAAGGGCTGTCTGCTCTGTCCTCAAATTCCCTTCCATCTTCTACCTGGTCTTTCTCCAAAGCCAACACTATTCTGGACAGCAACACTGAAGATGTTTCCCAAGGCCTCTGTTACAAGGCAGCCCCCGAGTGCTGCATCTGACCAGGCCCAAAGAGAGAGCACTGAGCTAAAGGCTCAACCTTGCTTAATTCCATCATTTTCACAGCAAAGGCTTATCTGCTTACCA
This sequence comes from Steatornis caripensis, assembly GCA_013398225.1. Classification (NCBI taxonomy): domain Eukaryota; kingdom Metazoa; phylum Chordata; class Aves; order Caprimulgiformes; family Steatornithidae; genus Steatornis; species Steatornis caripensis. The sequence goes on along the minus strand of VZSC01000047.1, from coordinate 476,393 downwards.
CAACTGCAGCCCAGACATCATCAGTGGTAAAAAGGTACTACAATTTAAGAAATTGAGCTATCTGCTAGTTTTCTAGCATTTACAGCACATTCAGTTAATAGTCTCAGGTTTTTTTTCCTCAAGAATGCTGCAATTCTTTTTAATCAAATATTTCCTAAGATTTGCAAAAGAAATGCAAAATGAGGAATAAATGATTTGAATACCAGCCCAGTTACACTCTGTATTTGTGGCACCCCACAAAACAGGCCTTTAAAAAAAGTCTTCTCTAAAACAGCAACTAAAACAGCATAGTACTTTTAACTCCTTGAAGGTAGATTTACTATGGGGCGAGCTATGCTGTCTGCACAACCCTAACCATTGCTTGCCGTCTGGATTTCCCTCGAGGAACATAATTAACATCAAGTTAAAACCCTACCTCCAGTATCAGGGAGATAATTGAAATCCAGGCAGTCCCAAGACTCTTCTCAAATTGAGGAGTTGCTAAACCAAAATGTAAAGCTGCAGCGAGATGTTTATATTAATTATACTAACCAACCATCAAGGGGCTCCTATCTGAGGGCACTTTTCCATGGATAATTCATGGCAGCTTTTGAATGATGGTCCATAATACACTGTGCATTCCTCAACAACACGAACAAGCTGTTAAAGCTACTTCAGGCTTCCAGTACAAAACTGCAGTGGCTGCTTAACTCCCCAAAAGACCTAATCTTGCAAATAGTATCTTGCAGTGATTCCTTTGTCAAAACAGAGCGGCATTCCATGGTTTAGGTTCTGGCAAAGTACTGCCTTGTGACACCCTCAAATTATCACCATTCAGTGAAGGTACCCAAGAGCTGGCGTTTCAGACAAAAATGTCTTTAAACTTGCTTTTCAAAAATAGCTCAGTGTTCAACTGCTTTTTGCAATGTCTTCTGTATTTTAGGTTTTTGTGACTTTGGGTTTTCCTCTTGAGTTTCTGCTCAGCAAAGCTTTTTTGCAATTCCTCTGTATAAGCCTACCCAGAGAGTTACACCAATACAGTGGGTAAATATGTCCCCCTTCTATGAGTAAACAAATGTAATTGACTAGCTACAAAGTTAACCCATTAAATTAAGGGTTCATCTACTTAAAGATAGGGGAAAGTATCTGATACTTATTTCCTAGAAAATAACACACAATACAGCATCACCATATAAGCAGTCGAGCAGCCCAGATAAAGCAGGCTGAAGGCTAAGGGCAGGCACAGTTGAAGAACATCAGGTTCAATGGGACGCAAAGGACTCCATTTTACACTGAAGCATTTACTTGAAGTTCACAGTCATGGAGGGCGGGGGGAAGGAGCAGGATGAAGGCTCGCCGTGAAATAGACAGCTACCTGCTCAGCACACTGAGTTCTTCCAACAGGGGCAACTTAATTGAAATCTCGCCCTCTGGATTTTCTCAGAGCTCTTCAGAGTATGGGGTTTGGGGTTTTATGAGTAGAGGGGAGAAACAGCAAAAGCTACAATTCCCTGTTCCATGGCCAAGCTTGCTTTGCAAACCTCTCAAGACAACCATGTGAACTCCTGTGAACCGACATTTCACACTGTTGCATCTATGCCCTCATAAGCCATCTATCCTGCACCAAGCTATGGCAGAAGAGGTTTATCTGCATTCACCCTCAGCTGCAGTCATCTCATTGCACACACTGCTAGGAGCCCCTACTTCTGTCTAGGGATCAATTTCTTGGACATCTGATTTTCTAACCCACTTTTTCCTATTCAACTGACAGCTTCTAGGGACATACTGTATTAACAGCTGCTTCATACTGTTACTCCAAACTGTTTGTTATGTTGGGGGAAAGGCATGGGACTTTCATTGTTGCCTTTCGGTTTTGGAATAAAAAACTTTGTTGGGAGAAACAGTGCTTCAGAGAAAGGTTATGGGTTCATGCTCCACAACCAGGCAAGCAACAGCAGCTTGGCTAAATCAGCCTCCACCCAACACTCCAGCTTCTCCGTCTGCAGTGTGGTTTCACAACCACATCACTGGATTAAGGCAGTGACTACAGAGTAGAAAGCCCATTCAAGTCTTTTGATGAAAGGCTCCTGTGGCAGTGCCACGCTACTCAAAAAGACCTATTCGTACTCGAAGCTGGAGCTACAGCAATCCTAATAAGTCATTCCTTCAGCTATTTGTCAACCAACAGACAAGTACATCGATGAAGGCTGCACTGTCTACGAGTGAAATGTGCTTTCTTTCCGTGCAGTCAATCTGAACATCGTATACCAGACTACATGTAACGTCACTTATAATTAACAAGCCTGAAAAGCAGCAGATAATTCTGATTATGAGAGACAACTGAACAAATGATGTCAGTTTTATGACAAGGCAGTTACGCCAGAGGCAATGCATCAAACAGCTACGTAACATTAAACTTGCTTCTGAAGAAACATTCACCTGCTCTCTATTAATTTACTTATTTGATATTTAGTGACTGACAGCGCTGAAAAATATGTCATTGCATTAGACAGATAGCTGTCCTGCCTCTGGGGAAAAGGCCATTACTGTAATGGAAAGAGATTTAAGGCTCGTGTGCAATCAGCCCAGGTCTGCCCCGAGCAGCTGTTCAGAAACCCCTCACAACCATTCCTCAGGAAACCACAGACTCAACGGCATGGCCAGAAGTTTCCAAAAAATGAAAAGCATCTCTCATCCCTCAAGAGAATGTGGGTAAACAGAGAAGAATGAGCAAGGAGGGGAAGCAGAGGGAATAGCTGGAGTCAAGGCCAGCTTCTGCCGAACATCTCCTGCATGAGGCAAATTCAAGGCAGGAGGACAGAACAGGAATGACTCTGCTTTGCAAGGTAAATTAGGACAATTCACTCATGGTTCTTGCAAATACGTACTTTGAAGGTAGTCCAGCGTATTTCATTCCATATCTAATATACACACAGAAAAAGAAATTTATTCTTTGTATTCTTATTTGCTCCCAAGAGTATGCTTTCCTTCTAGTTACGCAGAAATAAAGAAAATCAACCGTTATTTTGACTGACTTTTTTCCCAACTTTTCTCCTCACTTTTCCCAAACGCTTTTCCTGAGAGATACTCGGTCTTGGATAGCTTCAGCTGCATACTTTCCCTCCAGTCCTGGCCCCCTCAGTTAAGTTTTAGGGTCTTTTCATGAGATGTCGCACAATTTAGTTCCCAGAATCATCTAAACAGTAGCACTGTGTAAGGAAAGCAGCAGTACTTGGGATGCATTCATTTCACCCTCCAACAGCAATTTCAACACCCACAATGCAAGATGAAAGCCAAGAAGCAAAAAAAATGCTCGGGGAACCTGATTATAGGGGAGTTCACCTACTAATGCAGTAAGCGGAGCCTCCTGCAGTTTCATTTTGTGAGATATTCAGTGATAGCACACCTTCTCCCTGTCCACGGAGAGGGTACTGCTACCCCCTGCTGAATTGGGAGTATGCAAGATAAGACAGCCGGACTATCGGGTTACAGATTGTACATTATTTCCTAATCCTTTCAGGCAAAGTGACCATGCTGTTGCTTTTCTGATGCCTGGATTTGTTTCCTGGCACATACCTATTCCCTAGCTTAGAGGTGTGAAGAAAGCGGGGTTTGATATCTTGAAAGCAGAATGCCAGTAGTTCTCAGCCCTTCCCTGACCCCTCATATCTCAAAAGCAGGAGCGTTGCTGGTTGAGTGCCATCCCGACCAGCTGGCCCTCTCAGCACTCTTTACAACTGTTTAATATCTTTGTGTGACCTTCACGGTGCTAACCAAGCGCAGAGAGGACCAGACAAACAACTCAAGGAAGACCACTAAAAATAGCCCGAACTTGCATTAGTCACAGGACTATGGCCCTGCTGAGAGCACAAGTCACTGCTCACGTTGTGTCGCAGCCATGCTTTTCCAGCTCAAAGGGATATGTGCATCAACTAAACTCAGACTCTTTCACTTGGGTTGTAATAAAATGGCAGTGAAGAAATACAGACCTCTACCGCTGGGTTTCATCCCGTGACCAAACCAAAGTATTAAGAGGCAGCTCACTGATCCCAATCAGCAGCAGCATAATTCAGCATTCAATAGCTTCCTTGTACCAGTGCACCACCACATCAAAGCTCGGCCACGGTGGGTCATCCTCCTGTGATTTACTGAAACCAGGCTTCCTCTCACCAGTTTGTCAGGAGACTCAGCTGAAGAAAGTACTTGCTGGGTCCTTACCTTGGAAAGATACTCCCTGCAGATGCAGAAACCAAGCCATACAACCTCGATACTGAGCTAGGGAATACCAAGAGCTATTAGGAACAGTTCACAGGTGGATTCAGCTACTTAATTCCCATCTGGTTAAAATAAAATGCAACATTAAGGATGGATGAGGGCTAAAAGGAAGTAGAAGAAAATTAATGATAGGTTCCCAGGTCAGAGAGGATTTCAAGGATTAAGAAGGCAAGCAAAACATCTTAAGACAGGGAGAAACTGACAAAAGGATATGAAACACAGCATGAAAACCCACTTTTCTGCTAGTGCGAATGCTCAACTGCAAATAAAACCCTTTCACCGCTCACAGAAAAGCTGGCTGTAACAGAAGAAGCATCTGTATTTTGCCCTCAATTTTAAATCGGCCACTCACAGAAATGCCGGTGCATTTCCCAAGCACACTAAACTTCAGTGGTCTTTTAATAACCTGCCACAAAGCCTCCCAGCTGGCCAGTGACCCGCAGGCAGGCAGTCTGGAGGAACAGGAGCATGTGGGTGCACAGGGGATAAAACCCCCTTTTTTCCCCTGGCTTCCCCAGCAGCTGGTGTTGTGGAAGGGCTGTGGCTGCAAGGGCTGAGGGCAGCTGCTGTAGGACATAAATAGGCAACAGCTGTTTGGCCATATGCTGGACAGGCTCCAAAGGGTTAAACTCTGTCATCACTCGAAACTCCAGCAGTGCCTTCATTGAGATTTCTCAAGATTTTGTTTTGAAGACAAGGGCAAGGAAAAGCTCCAAAGGAAGTGAAAACCCATTAGAAAATATACTGAAGCACTCGGGGTGTGCTGAAAGCCATTGCTCCATCCCATTCGTCCTGTGAAGGCACTAATGCAACACTGCGTGTGTCAGTACTATTTCAGACCAACAAATTCATGCACGTTTCAGTGCACAGTGACAGTCATCTTCAAACACAAGAGACACTCTCCTGCTATCACTGCACAGCTGGAAGCAGCTCCAAACCCCAGAGCACTTCGCTGCTCCAGTGCACGCTCACAGCACGCAACTGAGCCTTGCAGGCACAGCTGCCAGTTCCCCACTGAAGCTGAAGTTTGGGGTTTTGCTTGGCACCCTCCTCTTTTTGGTAAGCTGGTTGTGACTTTCCTCCGCCTGCCACCACAGTCCACAACACTCCAGTTTGCGTGGAAACAATCTCCCAACTGGGGCACACAAAGGCAGCAGCTCTTTCTGGAAAGAACTCCTCGAGAGGAGTTAAGAGCAACCACAAACAGCAGCTTCACAACAAAATATAAGACACAGCCTCAGCCTGGCCTTCCTGTCAGCCATGAGGACATTTTGGGGGAATCCTCTCAGACTGGGGTGAGACAGACTGAGCCGCTGTATACGCAAATATAGCAGTGTACAGAGCGTTACAGGGGCAGAACGGAACCTAAAGTGGTTTTTAAATTGTGAATTTTAATCCTTCTCAAATCCTTCTGACCCTGTTGTAAGGACAGCTTATTTGCTGCTGTTTACTGAAGTAACCAACCAACCAACACAGCCCTTCCCCAGCTTCGCCCTTCCTGTGGGGCTGGGACCAGGCAGATAGAGCTGCTACCACAGCACCCCACATCTAGCCACAGCCACTTACCGTCCCAAATATTTCGCATTCTGCATCTAATGCCAGGAATGCATTCCTCTCATCGAGCAGCAGCCATGCAAGATTTAATGAAGACACACACCACACCTGAAAAAAGTGACTGAAAGAAAAGGATGAATTATTTAAACTACTAGTGTATCTCTTTTCCCCATCAAGAGCAATGACATGAATGCTCTCCTCCGATACAAACTCTTATCAGATAACCCAACACCAGCTTTCTGGAGCAGAGACCAGGAGCAAACTCTACTTTTCCCCAAACCAGACCTGATACAAACATTAAAAAAAAAAGGAGCCTCCCAGCAAGCAATCAGCACAACCAGCTGCCTCCCAGAGCAGTGAGGAGCAAGAAGCATTGGCACAACAAACTGCCATACATTAACAAGAGATGCTATTTCGGGTAGAAGCCTGGGCCCCTCATTTCCTTTCACCAATGATGATAATAGTATTTGGCAACAGAATGAGAGCTAGAACAAAAACAAGACCAAAATGTTTATACAGAGAATTTACAGCACATTTTGGAACCTCTACAGATACTGATTTCCCCAAGCCAGTACCGTCCCCACTGCCACTGACAAGCACAGACTACAGAAGAATCCCAGGCAAGCAGAGCAAGGGGCTTGCAGCGGAAATGGGCATCACATTATAGGTTTACACTCAAGTAAAGCAAGTCCATCCTGCCGTTCCCTTACATGCTAAGTCAGTCGCAGCAAAAATCTTAAGGACAAAACACTGTGCAGACAACCACCCTGAATTACCAGGAGGAAAGTCGGTTCTCCCCATATCACCCCACCTTGAGGTAAAGTGTGGCACACGGACCAAAGTTTCAGTTAAAAAACAAAGTGAGAGTAAATAGTACTGCAAGGTTCCTGTGAAAGAGGCCACAAGAAAGTGGTAAGTGCAATGGATAGGACTTGGCTACGATTTTTCCATTTACTCCGATGATGTCACCTCCGTGAAGAGATCTCATTTATCTCATCGGGCTGTATCTGGAACATCGTATCTTACGATGAGTTGTAATTATAAAGTAGAAGACCACAGAAGCCAAAATGGTGATTCCCCCAGGAAGAAAGTAAGCAAGCTCATATTTTTCAGGTACTGTACAGGAGGTTTTAAAGTCATTGGTGCAGAGAAACATTTCCATTTGCTAAATCTGGTCAAGACAATCTACACGATTCCTTAGTGTGGCTACACAGAACTGCTAGTCCTCAAATTAATGTCTGGATGCAATAAATAAATAAATTCACATGCCATAGTATAAGGTGGGGTTCTCACGTGTAAGCACAGTAGCTGGAAAAGAACAAGGACAGTACTGGAGAAATCACCAAATCACATAAATACTCACTCCCCTGTCACTATTATCTCACACTGCTTGCTGTGTTAGCATGCCAAACAGAACACAGCAGTTCTGCAATAAACACCTGTGCTATTTTTTCTGGTGCTTTCTCTATTTTGGGTGTAAACACACCCATAAGAACCTGATCACATGAGAACTATCCAGCTTTATACGCCTTTCTCCCTGTCCCACTGCAATGACAGGCACCTAGTGCAAATTATTTTGCCAAAACTGGATTTTCAGTAATGGCACCAATCTGTTTCTCTCTTATCGGGCAGTCCACAGGCATTTGTTTTGCCCGAAGCCATGTCCTTAATCAAGTGCAACTCCTTTTCAATATCTTTTTGAAAGTTAATTAAAGGTAATGGAATTCACTGCTGTAAGTGCAGGGACCAAGCATGCTCACCGCCTCTCATGCAGCGAACAGCCATCTTCAGAAAGTCTGTCAGGCAGCACAAGAACGAACACTGGGATACATTAAACCATATAAATCAAGGCCTGCTAAGTCTGTAGGAAGCATACAAGATGGTTAGATACCAAAGCTTTACTTCTGCTAAAATATTGCAAGTTTACACTCTTTAAAGTTTCACTGTTCATTGTGTTGCTATATTTAAAGGCATTGGGAACCATTTAACCAGCTAACAACTCCCTGGAGGCTACAAGTCAGACTGCAGACAGCTGGTATCAGCCACTTGCATTTTGGGGTAACCAAAGTTGAGCTTCTTGGAGATAGGCAAGAATTTTCTCTGGACTCTTCATAAAGTGACCAGTCTCAGGAAGTCAAGGACGATACACTTTCATGGACGCCATACAGCTTATTTTAATCCTATTTTAGGTAGACGCCAGCAGTATTTCCTTACAGTTGGTCGACATCAACAGGATGCAGCTTTCTGCTAGCAAGCATGACTTACCTCTGTCCAAAGGATATCTTCCAGAACACATTTTATGCCATTAAAGTACTCACATATAAATTAATGTATTCTGTGTGTCCCATTGTTAAACTATTCCTCCATAGCTTCCTTCTCTGGAGTTCATTTTCCTCTCAAAAATAGCCTCAAGAATGTAAAATGCCCCACCAGAAATGAAAGGGTATTCAGTAATTAATCCACAAAACAGGAGTCCTATTTCAAACCTCTCTTTTCCAAACGATCAGTTTCTGAAAACAGTTCTTTTCCTTTCACAAATTAACTAACTGGGCAGTAAGAAAATATCTTTTTTTTTTTAATGTAAACTGCTACTGGAATAGTTACAAACTGTATTAATGGTTATCAAGTGTACCTTTTTATGGCAGTGAAAAAACAGTTCCAAATTCCAGAATTAATGCTGTTATTAGACACTTGTTTGGCTTAAGAATTGAACAAGAAAATGTAAGCTTCCGAGTGGCTTTCTGCTTGAGGCCTGGGTGACTAATTATGTATTCAGGTGCTGCTTGATTTAATATCTACTCAATTCTCATTCTGTTTCTGTGGAAAAGAGACTCAAAAGGCTTTGGAATAAAGTTTTCCTGACCATGAACCAGAACTTTATGATGCAGCATTTTAAAAGGAAAATTAAATTGCACAATCGGAGCAACATAAACTAAACTGCTTCTTGGCAGAGGAAGTCAAAACGTTTCTGCTAGCACCATGTGAAAACGGACAATGACAGCAAAAGCTGAACTACGCCCTAATCCCCTCTCCTGCTTAATACTAACAGTGCCACTGTGCTACTTCAGCATTATTTTAGTTCTGAGAAAATGCTTATAAAGAGCAGCAACAGAAAAATCAGCTACCTCAAAATCCAAAGCTTCCCTTTATTCTACTGATATAGTAAGGATTTCAGATACAAAACAATATTGAGGGGGAGGTAGGGCAGAGCCCAAATGCTACGTGAACTTGAAAACTGAGTTTACATCAAACTAAAAGGACTGAACATTCCTTTTACACACCTGGGAAGTCCCCAAAGTAAACCCCAAATTTTGTTTCTTTGTCATACAGCTTGATAACAAATATACTGTCCTGCATGACCAACGTGAACCTTGGCCTCCCATTCAAGCTCTGATTTTCAAACGTGTCACAGTCCAGAAACCCATTTTTGGTTGTTCAACAAGTATCAGAAGCTAAAAGCAGACACTATTATACCTATGTGGGAGTGCAAATATAGCAAATACACTTTTTCGCAGAGACTTGTCTCTGGAAAAAATGTAACCTAAACTTGTCTGTTAATGGTTACTTCACTGCAAATATGAAGTTTAATACTCTACTGTAATTAAATGAGTAATGCAGAATAAACAAAACATTTAATTCCTTAAAAAAGTTACCACTAAATTCACATACCCGTTTAACCCTTACTTCTTCTTCCCCCACATGAGGTTATATGAAACTTCTCAATCTCCATTTCTGCCTCCCTGTTTAAAATGTTGATAGTTTTGAACATTTACTGTTGGGTGGACATAGGGAATGAGAAGTCAAAACAATTTCCGTAGTCTTAATTATACAGTAAGAGATTTACATTTTGTTTCCACATAGACTACATCACAGCAGTTCCCCCAAGGCTAGAGATCCAGGATGTCAGATTCGGTGTCCGTGCTTCTTTATGGACTGTCATTTATCTCTAAAAACAGCTCCAGCAAACAATGGTCCAGCACCAACGCATGGTCTGAAAGGGTGACTTACTAAGGCCACATCTCACATGCAGCACACCACGTCCATTGGCAACAGTTGGTGCTTAATCCATGGAAAAACAGGTTTATTCTAGAATTTTAAACCTTTACTCCCACTTACTAATTTTTTTAAAGCACACGGGAACCAATTGAGCCAGACGTGCTTTTAAAGCCACATGAACTTCAGTGAATTTGAAGTTATGAATCTACTGTTGAACTCACCTGTTTTCAGTGTAGACTGGACTGACTGATGTGAAACACCCTAGACAGCTCAAGTCATTGCCTATTCCCATGCTTCCTCTGTTCCAATTAAAAAAGGTAATAGTGTAAAACATTCCAACCCAACTAGAATTGTTTCTTTCTTTTGGGCACCCAGGAGCAAGTTCATGCTGAAAGCAGAGTCAATGCTGACACCCACAATGCACTTGCTGCCACCTTGAATCCTTCTGCCTTTCACCAGCAGGTTCATCTGCACCTTGTTTCCTATTCTGTTCAAACACCAAAGGTCCTGGAGTCCTCCTCATTGCCTCACCCTACCCCCTCACACACTGTGAAGACCAGAGGAACATTCACTTGAATCCGAGATGCTCATGTCATCTCTTGGCACGTGTTACCAGGTCAGCTGTGTGATGCTGCTTCCTCTTCGGAGAATGAGGAAATGCTGCCAATCTCTTTTCCTCCTCTCGTTTTTAGTCACTATTTCACAATTAAGCACAACCCTCATGATACTTAAAAATAAAAGTGTCCAACCATCAATTTTCTCTTCCTCCCACCTGCTATGTGTTTGATATGTTTACTGGAATATTCAAATTATGAGGTTTTCCTGTGCCTGAAGTAGTGATATTTGGGGTATTACTGGTATTTTTACAAGATGCAGGTGTACTTAAAGTAGTCAGCAGTTAAACACAGATTCTTCTTTTACCAGTTATTAAGAAACACTGAACAGTGCTATTTAAATAGATAACATTCCGCTACCAAGAAAATTTGATTAAACATGTATACTAGTGAAAAGGATCTAATATGTTATTACAAAAAGGAAACAATGGAAACAATAAGCTCTGCAGAATGCTCTTTTTGAAATAGAGACTGTGTTGAATATAATGCAGATTATCTGGGAGAATATGCAGATACCAGAAAAGAAAGACGAGACAGGAATTTGAACTGTGACAAAGAAAATTTAGCAAGAAGTTTAAAAATGAATTCTTTGTCAATTGAAAGAAAATCGCTTTAACAACTCCAGCATCTGATACCAGTTCAAGACTATTTGGATAGTACGGGATTCTCCTTTTTGTCTTATCTTGGTCTGTGTTAGAGACCACACAAATATCCTTCTGCTAGAAGCATTTGTTTTTTAAAGTTATTATTAGCCATGAAGATCTAAAGCAGATCTGTTCTCAGCCACATTCATAGCCCAGATGTGGATATTGTGAAGACTCTGCATGAAAAATCAAAGCCAAGATTCCAGAGTCCCGTACAAGAGGACCCACAGGAGATGCAAAGAGGGCTGGCTGCAGCATTTCTATCCTACAAGGTATTTAAGGGACTATGACTTCATACTTGTTTGTTCTCAAGTAGCACAGCTGTGCTCTACCAATTCATAGAGTTGGAAGATGATGTGTAGAATTAAAGTAAAGAAAAAAAAAATCACTTTTGCACCCAAAGTCGCAGCAGTACAAACACGGAACTGATAGGATTTGCTCTATTGTCATCCGGGCAGAGTATTTATTTACATAAATACTTACATTATGTTTTGTCTGACCATCATGTCTAAAAAGATTCTGAAGCCAACAACAACAAAAATCTATAGCTAGAAAACAAGTTATTTTGTCCATGTACTCAGCAACTCCAAACTGCAGGAACAAATGCTGTCCAAATTAGCAGCAAGCATTTCTTTTGACACTTACGCTAGCTGCAAGATATTAATTTTGTTGAGAGCTGTTTGGTTTTATTTTTAAATCAAGTACTGTTACTTTTAAACAACGCAGCCTGTCTTCAGAAGTCAGAGATAAAAATTTAAACAAAAACCAAGCAACCTCTGCAAGAGTGAAGATACTAGAAAGTCCAGAAAACTGACTTGCTGTGCCATAACACAACTTCCAAGCGTGCCAAAGAAGGTGCAGTAAAATGCCTTTTTACTTTGCTGTAAGTTTGCGACACTTTCTGCCAGTAATGTTTATGGGAAAATACTTTAAAAAGCAACCAATAAATTCCCCCTTCCTATGATTTTTCCTTTACCTAACCTATTTCCACCTTCCTTGCACACAAAGTTACATTTGCCACCAACTGGAAAATGTAAAACATCCAACCATAAAGATCAAAATCCTGTGATGAATCCATGAACTTGCTATGGGATGTCCCTGAACACCAGGATGCTGCCCCAGAAGCCATCCTGATTCGAGTCTTCTACAGAACATCACACAGCATCATGTAGTCACAAACAGAACTGCCAAAATTTAAGGGATACATTCTCAATGCACTCCTCGTATCCCAGTCAGTAGTACAAACTAGCAAGGGAGGTTCCTTAATTACAAAGTGCTAAATTTAGGATTGCAATTTATTATTCACCTCAAAGGGTCATAGCTGTGTTTATTCCAGCAGCGACAAAAATCCACCTTATACTTTAACGCTGTGTGTATTACAGTGTATGATTTACAGCACATAACATTTAGGTTTTTTTTTTTAAAAAAATTGCCTCCACAAATGTGAACACTCCCTCTCATTTCTTTTTCCTCCCCCACTCTCCCACTCCCATTCAAATGAGGTTAGCTAAGAAAAACCCTATTCACAGGAATTAAGAGCTAAGTATCCGATCTACTCTGGCAACGAACAAGCAGCCTCAGTCAGTGTCCATGCCATAAACCTGCTCTGGAGGTTTATAAACAGGCTTCTGTATTTTTTAATTTGACTGAAACATGTCTGAGCTATTAGAGATGCCTGTACCAGTAAGACCTACGTGAAAACTGCAAGACCTGTGGTTTGCATTACCTTAACCAAAATAAAACACTGTTGCTTTTAAAAAAGAAATTAAGACTCACAGAATAAAAGAAATCATGCTCCTGGACTAAATCCCTGTGCTTTCAGTTTCCTTTGCAGTGTAAATGTCTCTAACAGAATTAGAAGAGCTATGAATTCTCTAGCTGTTATTCTGATGGTACTATGAACAAAATCTCTCCTGCTGATATTCACATACCAAGGCAAGACAAGCCACACACACAGTGCGGAGCATGCAGGCATTGTTGCAAAGGTCCTGTAATCAGAAAGTTCATTAAAAACACTGTTAACCATTAACCTCTAGTTTACTGACCTGCAGTTGCATTATCACTCAGCATCCATGCTCCTCACCCAGCTCTGAGCACAATTTAGCCTCATTTTGTTTTCAGAACATTTAGCAACTGGCAAGATCAGTGCCTTGATGAAGCTCAAAGCACAGCAGATGGATGGGGCTAGCACTGACCCTTCCTGCAGAGTATCCTATTTAAAATAAAGCACTGAACCTCAATCCTGAGACATACACCTCTTCAGATCTGTGCGCTTCCATCTTCAACCAAGCAGCAGGTAAGAAAAGCTCCTCTAACCACCAGGATGACCACTGTTTACTGCTGAAGAGGTCCCGCCTGCCTGAAAAAGCAAATTCTGCAGGAGAAGAATATTCTGAAGGTGACCATAGTTTCTACTTGGCTCTGCAAACCTTGCTTGTGCAGAAAGATGACGGGCCAGCTGGGTAATGGGTATGCTGGGATCCTCCACATTTTACATACTGTCTCGGTCCACATTTTTTTCCTGCCTATCACAGTAATTAATCCAGCAGATCTATGAAGATACCACACCACCCATTTCCATCGGCTAACTTGCAGGAGCTATACATCCTTTCAACGAAGCCTTAGAATAGCTCATTTCCAGTCCCTTTACAGCAGGTGATGACAGGTCATACCACCTGCGGTTTTATGACCCGTTGTGAATGTAGACACATGAAGGTCACAGCCCATCGTACAGACTAACTGTACAGGTCACAGGAACTGGAGACAAACCAGAGATTTAGCAGCTGAAGTCATCACTGCTTTAAGACCAAAAACGTGGTAATTACCGCTAAAAGACAGGCTCTAAAGTGAGTAACTATCTGAGACTACTAAATGCGCAGCACAAGAAAGTAGCCTTAAGATAATACTTGAAGTGTCATATAATAAAAATATTCCCTGCCAGTCTGGCAGCTGCATAGAAGCACTAACAAATCTGCAACATCTAAGGCTGTTTTCTCCAGATATCATTGACATACCCAATTGAAGTGGTCCAGAGAGCAAATCAAAACTGCATGTTACAAGCTGCTGGACATCTGTTGCCAGAAGACCTGTTAATTCTTCTGAGTCTTCNTGATGGTACTATGAACAAAATCTCTCCTGCTGATATTCACATACCAAGGCAAGACAAGCCACACACACAGTGCGGAGCATGCAGGCATTGTTGCAAAGGTCCTGTAATCAGAAAGTTCATTAAAAACACTGTTAACCATTAACCTCTAGTTTACTGACCTGCAGTTGCATTATCACTCAGCATCCATGCTCCTCACCCAGCTCTGAGCACAATTTAGCCTCATTTTGTTTTCAGAACATTTAGCAACTGGCAAGATCAGTGCCTTGATGAAGCTCAAAGCACAGCAGATGGATGGGGCTAGCACTGACCCTTCCTGCAGAGTATCCTATTTAAAATAAAGCACTGAACCTCAATCCTGAGACATACACCTCTTCAGATCTGTGCGCTTCCATCTTCAACCAAGCAGCAGGTAAGAAAAGCTCCTCTAACCACCAGGATGACCACTGTTTACTGCTGAAGAGGTCCCGCCTGCCTGAAAAAGCAAATTCTGCAGGAGAAGAATATTCTGAAGGTGACCATAGTTTCTACTTGGCTCTGCAAACCTTGCTTGTGCAGAAAGATGACGGGCCAGCTGGGTAATGGGTATGCTGGGATCCTCCACATTTTACATACTGTCTCGGTCCACATTTTTTTCCTGCCTATCACAGTAATTAATCCAGCAGATCTATGAAGATACCACACCACCCATTTCCATCGGCTAACTTGCAGGAGCTATACATCCTTTCAACGAAGCCTTAGAATAGCTCATTTCCAGTCCCTTTACAGCAGGTGATGACAGGTCATACCACCTGCGGTTTTATGACCCGTTGTGAATGTAGACACATGAAGGTCACAGCCCATCGTACAGACTAACTGTACAGGTCACAGGAACTGGAGACAAACCAGAGATTTAGCAGCTGAAGTCATCACTGCTTTAAGACCAAAAACGTGGTAATTACCGCTAAAAGACAGGCTCTAAAGTGAGTAACTATCTGAGACTACTAAATGCGCAGCACAAGAAAGTAGCCTTAAGATAATACTTGAAGTGTCATATAATAAAAATATTCCCTGCCAGTCTGGCAGCTGCATAGAAGCACTAACAAATCTGCAACATCTAAGGCTGTTTTCTCCAGATATCATTGACATACCCAATTGAAGTGGTCCAGAGAGCAAATCAAAACTGCATGTTACAAGCTGCTGGACATCTGTTGCCAGAAGACCTGTTAATTCTTCTGAGTCTTCTTAAACAGAAAATATCTCACCCTCTATAAAAAGAAAAATCATCTAGCAGCAGTTGATATAATTAAATTTAATTCAATAAAAAAAATTGCCCAAACTGTAAGACTACCCCATAAACATGTAAATTTCACCATCATGAAAAGACTATTTGATCAACTCCATGAACAGATACTGAGATATTAACTTGTTTATATTGTTAAGTGCCCATCGCTTTTGTCCAGATAGTTGACAGTTCTATTTGCACATACACAAAGCAGTATTTTTTTTGCAAGCTGAATAGAGACCAGCATCTCATTTCTCATCAATTAAAAAAAGAAATTGCTGAACATAATCAGCACATTTTCTCTCTAGATGAGAATCGCAAATGCAGTCGGGTGCTGCATTATGCTGTACTTCTGATCTTACAGCTGCTTCCAAAAGCTCTACTTCCAAAAGGACATGTGTCAGAAGTAGACAGCAGTGAACGTAACTTGCCCTATCTAAATGTCTCCAACTTTAAAAGAAAACGAGTTCCCTCGGTGCCTAGCTCCTTCTTGTAGTGCAAATAAAAAAGGAAAGACAGCATGCTCAGATCCCCCATCTCCGTTATTTCAGGAAGATGTTTGGGAAAACAACTGCTCAGGCTCTGCATTTTGGAGCAGCCTGAATTATCCCAGCCACCAGCAAAGGGCTTCCCTTCAGCCAAAGATCGTGCTGCATCCACGCACTCCTCCAAGCTGCTTCTGCTGATCCTCACAACCATTCCTGGAAACCATTATTTGTGCAATGCAAAGCACAGCTCCAAGTACATCCCTCTAGTCAGAGCAACACATTCCTAACAGAGTCATAAATCACTCTGCACACAGTACGAGGGAATCCATGCAGCTCCAAGGCATTTTGTAAACAAGCAGACATGCTGCATACCAGACAGAAAAATTTAACGGCATAAGAGAACTAGGAATTTAAAACGCATACAGGACATGACTGACTTAATTATGGCAACCATCACGCTATTTTTTTTTCTTTTTTAAATGCTTGAAGTTACTTACCCTGCTTATTTAGCTTTAAAATGTCAGAATACAGGCACAAAAATGGGTACTAACCACATAAATAAGCACAGCAATATGCTGCTGCTGCTTTTCTTCTCTTCATACAGTTTTATGCAAATAACACCTGCAACTTTTCTTCTGTTTCTCTGCATCTTCTAGACGCGGAGGACAAACATGCTTAAGGCAACACAGGAAGGAGTACTTGAAAGATTGAGCACACTGGGAGGGTATCACCTACATTCATCCCTCAAGTCCGATGCAATTTCAACTCTTAGATTTTCACAGACTTCTGGCTAAAGAGCAAGGCAGCAGAAACTGGAGGAAAGCTATCTTCAGCTGCTTACTGTTATTTTATATTCTTGCTTTCATTTCTAGGCAAGTGGACTGCAAAAAATAAATAAATAAATATCACAAAGCATCACCACAGATGGCAGTTTGGCATCCTCCAGCCAACCTCACACCTGCAGCTTCCACGACCCCTGCTGCAGCTGTGCTTTTTGTCTCCTCTCCTCCCAGCACAGACAAAAGCTGCAAAACACACAAGTGTTAAGTGACCCACTACCACCACCTATTTCATTAATAAGTCCGCAGGAAATCGAGATGCAAGCCTCCACGCTTGGCTCCACTCCCACTGACGCAGCTCTGCTTGTACCATAGGAAGAGGTAGTCTTCAGGCAGTTTGGTCAAGATCGTGTGCCACAGGGGTGGGAAGGGGTGGATTATTTTTAAATCTCAATCTGACAACCAAGGGAAGAAAAAAAGAAAGCATACAAAATCGACAAATTCTCAAGAGAACCTGATGGTTACCAATATGAGGATGAACCACAGGCGCTCTGCGCTAAACAGGGTGTCACAAGCCCTGCACAGACAAAAGCAGATCTCTGCACTGCAGTTTTCTTTAGACTTCTGCAGCTAACCATGGCATAATGGGAGTTACCAGCTCTCTCCACAACACATTACTTATTCCTGGCCATGGCATTTCATTCCAAGCCATGGCTTGGCATTGCTGTTTCCGTAAGACTCCCATGTTACAGAAGGTGGCGCGTATTCCTGCCCGCTCTGAGATGTGGCAAGATGATCCCTCCTGCTCTCTGTAAATTTTATGCAAAATCCATAGATGACAGACACTACCAAACCCAATGTCTGTATTTCCTTCAGGACTCAAATCAAGGAAGGCAGTTCAAGCAAGACTTCTTGTGGGTACCAGTTTGGTTAAAAAATTTTTACATGTATTTTTATACAAAAAAAATGCAGCCAGAGCATTTTCCAACACATCTGTGACTCCACGGACACTGCCCGTCCCACACCTCTCTCTCTGCTGGAGGGCTGCAGCCATGGCTGCGTCCAGCACAAGGCTTGCAGTAGACTAAGCTCCAGAGATAATCAGGTTAGATGATCTAATGGTCCTTCTGGTCCTTAAAAAGAAAATTAGCTGTGAATCATTTCAATGCTTTGAAACTCTGGTACAGTTTCTCCCGCAGATGGAGATGAAACTCAAATCAAAGCCAGGTTTTACTTTTGTGGTCAGCAGCACCTGGCTGCAGCCACACATATTTCAGACAAAACCAAGGTGAAGCAGATGACCAGGGAAGAGGGGTGAAGCCAGACTGGCTGCTCTCTGTCTGTAGGATGCAGAGGCATTCAGCTGAGCAAGAAACAAAAAGGTAGGGAGACAAGGAGCCTGAGGGGCTCCCTGGCCTGATGCTTTCCATAGGTAAACCCTAAAACGGCAGTCGCCTGGCTGCCACCGTTTTCACTCGTCCCTACTTACCAAAGCACAGTTCTCTCTTCAGCTGGGTGGAACTTGCCATCTTTGCCTGTTGGGCAGGTAACTGACATGAGTAACTTATCCCCTAATCATGTTTCACCCTAGTACTTAAAAAAAAAATATGAATTATGCACTAGATGGCTATTAATAAGGATATCCCAATAGGCTTTTTCTCTTTTTAAATGTTAGAAACTACTTTTTTTCCAAGATCTACCTGTCCAGTTGTCCATACTAAGGTGATTCGCAGATATTTAAATCATACAAGGCCATTGCTGTTTAGCACTCCCACAGAAACCCTCCCAAACAGATTTAATTAACTGATAAGTTATACGGAGAACGTATCCATCCTATCCAGGGACGCTGTTCCCTCACGTTCCTGCCAACGCAACTCTATTCCTACTCTTCCTACAGCATAATTTGGTCTAAAAATAGCCCTATAAAAATATTACATTGGTTTTCATCATGGCTTAAACTAGCAAGATGGCTTTGACAACTCTTCCCACAAAGCAAACTCCCTGCAGACCTTTTCTAAATAACTTAAAAGGGGGGCTGCAGCTCTACCTACAGAACCGAAATCTAAAACAAGTCAACAGAAAATGAAAGAGGAGGTAAATTATTACAAGCAAAGCGTTCATTGCTGCATGGAAAGGTCTTTGTCCAAATATACTGCATTTAAGAAATCTTAATATCGTGTAATTAAAACCTGAACTAATATGGCCAGAGAAGTGGAGCTTTTAAAACAAGGCTTTCAGGATTGTCTAGTTTGACACCTCCTTTACATGGCAGAAACAAGTTTGTCTGCCTTAATCCTTCCTATACAACCACTGAGAAAGATCTGTATGTGTTATAAGAAGAGCACCTGAGGTTTTTAGGAATGGAGAGAGAGTAACAAAACTGTAGCTAAGCCTAACTCTGTTCAAACAATCAAGAAATACTGCATATTGTCCCTCTCGTTAATACCGGTCCTCTTGCAAAACGGGGCTGTTCTTCAAGTTACATGTTTCCTAGTCATCCAACTTAAGGCAAATATGCTGAAAGAGCTACAGGAAATATGCAGTGCCACAGAAAGAAAGGAAAAAGCATGGAAACCCACAGAAGTTGAAAATAAAAAAACACAGGTAAGCCTCTTTCCAATAAAAACAAGCCCTGCCCTCTGCAAAGCAGAAATAACTGAACCAGACAGGGAAATCTAGACAGACTTATGAAACACTGGAAGACAACAGCTACCCCAGGCTTCTTACAAAAAAAAAAAAAGAGGAGGTGAGGGCTGTAAAAATCAAATTGCCCTCAAGATCCTGTGAACAGGTATCTACCTGTTCAGCCCCACTGATATTTTGAGATAGTTCTGGGCACACAAAGCTACCTATCTAAGATCCTAAATAACACTACTGAAGAAATTAGGTGGCAGGAATTCCAGACCTTGTATTTTTAATGTAGTCGCTTTGCTGGAGTTACACAGCATCTTGTGCTGGATCTCCAAAACAACAGATAATTAAGTAACTTGCACAAACTTCATAGATATTAAGACCAGAAGAAATTCTCATTGCTATAAATAGGTCATACGAAACAGACACATCTGGCAATGTTTGACATCCAAATCTTGTGGTCAAACTACCACTTCACACCTCCATCTCAGGGGATGTTCAAACCTCTACAATCCAGGACTATTCTTGGAAGTCTTTATTCTCCACCTAACTAGAACTAAATCCCCCTTTAACTAGAGACCATTGCAATCATGTAAATTGCTGTTATCACACTGCTTGCTTTAAAAAAAAATCCAAGTTATACTTGGAAATTATAAATTCTGTGCATCTACATAATGAAACTATTGTCTGGTGCAAAATATGTCATTACAAGAAAGAGCTAAAGGAAGAGACTCATATTTGCCTTGTGTCCCTTCAACCTTTTCTCTCTGTAACTGTTGGAAGCAGTGAATCAAAGGTAAAATGAACTGACTTGCCCCAGTTTATTTCCATGCAACTTAAAGCTGCATCATTAATGTTTCATGTTTGCTCGCATTGGTCACGAGCAGCTTTTTACAAGCTGAATGCGCTTCATCTGAGACCTTTTCTCTTAAAGAAAACAAGAGAAGAAAGCTATTCGTACATCCTTCAACTTCTGGGTAGACCTAGAGGGCACAGATTTTGAGACCAGCTTCCTTTTTATGAAAAAAATCACACATGAAAATAACTCAGAACCAATCTGGGACTAACTTGAAGTAAACAGAAGTTAAGCATTAACGCAAAAACATACCCTGCTTTATCCACAATGATGATAGCCTCAAAAACTGAGATCTAGAGAGGCTGAGATTCTGACCATTTTCAACAGATTAGGCAACAGTCAAAACAGTACGCTGGAGACAGGGAGCTTTGGAAAGGATACTGAAGAGTTGTACTTTCTAACCTGACCATGCTTTAGCTTTCATTAACCACCCTCTTCACAGAGCACAGGACAAGACTTCTTGCTGCTCTGGTTCAAAATTCCTGTGGCAATATTCATGACGGGCAGATGGATGGTTGTATGCACTTTGGAAAGCATTAGCTTTTTTCCTGTGAGAGAACCCATTAACTCTAATACAAAGCCTTAACAAGGAGGCTTTATTTGTTTACAAGTACATTTGTTTTAAAATACTCGTGTCTGAATTTAAGCTCAATTACGCTGCACATAAAGTCACCCTACAGTAACATCTCAACCACCTTCTTCACTACCTCTTATAGATGCACACCAGAAGTTCAGCACTTCCACCCTAGCCGGTAACACACACCCAAGCTTTTTCTCCTGCTCCTGATTTTGGAAGCCTGTTAAATTAGTAAGGTTGGCAACAATGAAAATACATTGTGAAGAGCAAGGAGTCTCTGAAAACAGGCAGACACTTCTGAGAGAATAACTAAAACCCTTGTCAAAATGCAGCTTGAGAAACATGGAGTTTGTAGCTCCTACTAAGGCCAGCCTCAAGCTTACAATGAAAGATTTAAGTCTGTTAGTCTAAATCAATTATCCATCCTGAATGCACATGGTGCATTTGAACCACACAGTCTGGAGAGGACTTTGCATCATGGTACATACTCACTGACAGCACTCATTTCCCCAGCAGAAGCTAAATTTCAGCTTAATAACACAAACATTCCCTTGACTATATTCATAACCAAGGCTCCTACCTCAACGGTAGCTACAGAAGAGCTACATGTGAACTCTTTACCTTTGAACCAAAGCAACTAACACTCACACTGAACTGCTCTTCTCCATGCTAGATAACCTAGATTTAAAATGAACACACATTCACAACAGCATCAAAAGGAAATGTGCTCTGTTGGACTCCAGTGATTTTGCAAAGTAGCAGAAAATGACCAAGCGTTAAGAACAAGGATAATGCATCACAATATGCACTTTAGTATTTAGCAAATGTACTTTGCATTTAATTTATTTATAACAACTCAATGTTCCATACTCACATCACTATATTGTGTAAATATAACAAATTCTTACTCTTAAGACCTCACTGTAGCACTTTGCTTAGTAGTCTGCTTGCAAGAAAGAGAGATTTTTTTTACTTCTGCACAAATACACAGAAGATCTCAGCAACATCGGTCATTATATTCTTGAATTACAGTTTCCAATCCTGCTTCTCACATTGTTAATCTGGTCATATCTCACTGTCAAATTATCTCACATTATTCAGATGCAGCATTACTCTACTCTCTTGATGCAACCAGCTTAATCTAGTAACAATTTGTTCTTTTAATCACTGTAATACTTTTTACTACAGACTTGCATATGTAAACAGCAAATACAAAAGATGACCTCTCTGAATATTTTTAATATAAAAAGCCTCATTTCTTCATGAACACATGTACCTGATCTCCCCTAAATATTCCCAGCACAACACGTACAGCTCGTTTCTGTCCTCCACCTATTTCTTCCTCTCCACACTCTCCTTCCTCAGCTCCCTCTGGCATCCCCAAATACCAAACGACTAAGAGGCTGCTCTTGGGGTGGCCAAGTCAAGGCTCACCTTGAGCTGAGCAAACAGCACTCCTCACTTAACCAGGTGTGCATGCACGCACGCATGTGTGTGAGACACATAACATCACTTTCTCCTCAAAAATGCCCAGCTTTTGGTGGGGAAAGGGCTTGGGAGAGGAGCAGGGGACCACATGCTCATACACACCTCCTTTCCTAGCACAGCCATGAAAACTGACCTTCAGTCACATACAAAGAGATCTTCAGACTACTTCATCCATGCCATAAACTTACTTTACCCTTCAAGCTTGGCCTCAAAACAAATCTGGGCAACTACTGGCAGGTAGGGAGGGGGGGCAGGGTGGGGAGAGAGAACAAAAGTATTTTTTCCTGCCTAGGTCCAATTTCTGTACTTTGAGGACTTCTCTAGACAGAGACCACGGTTCTGCATTCCTTCCCCACCTCCATCGTATGATGGAAGTTTTACTTAGAAAGCGATGCTAAACGGAAGATTAAGTTTCATTTTCACACACTTGACCCCACTATGCCTTTCTGGACTACTTGAAAGCCGTGCAAGCCAGGCTTTATATACTGCCTGGCCCCCTGAAAGCTTACAATCTACAAGTCAAGCTTCAGTCCTCTCCATCCCCTTCCCTGCTTAACCCTGCAAAACAAATACATTTGGTAGGTTTGCCTGGGCCTAATTAAGGGCAGAAGCTAGTCCTGCAGATGAAACCGCATTAACAGCACTATTTATCATGCTCAGCAAAACAAACACCAGCTCTGCTTCCAACAGAACAGTGGCAACAGCAATGGCTGTTACTCTTGGGAGAAAACGGACCCAGTTCCTAGGGTTATGCTCCACTCCAAGGTAGGCTGAAGCAATGCCGAACACAACAAATGCTGATTAGTGTATTCTTCAGTGTTTCTGTTCAGCAGTTCTCCTTCAGGAAAAAAAGAAAAAAAAGAAAAAAAAGACCCTTTCTCACACCTCACCTCCAACTCCCACATTTTGCAAAATACCTATTTTTAGACTTCAACATACATGCCAAGGTGCACATGCTACTACTGTAGCAATGGCAGCCACAACCCCCGACTTCTTGTTTGTCATCAATCAAATACTCGTACAGGATTGCATTGAACTGCAAAATACGCTCAAATACAGCTCCGAAGTGAAGTCCCAGCCAGCTCCTTGATATTAGTTACTATAGAAACCAGTCCCTCGGCACAGGCGCTCCCAGCAGGAAATCATGCAGATTTCAATTTTACATAGTAATAAATGCTGCAGGAGAGGAGAATTTCACAACAATTGCAGGGGTTGATTGTACAAACCCAGACCTCTTCTACCCCGTGACACCACCACGCTGCAGATGAACAGGCTCTCCTCCCCTCCCACACGCACAATTGCCACTGCTATTAGTTTTGAAGAGGTTTCCACACAGCCTGCATTCAGATGGCTGCTGCAAAGGTTGCAGCATTTTTCAACAGCTTCATTAGATTAGAAAATGTACTCATTTTTACATGCAGGAAGCCTGTGTGGGAACAACAATAAAAGCAAAAACTGCAGAGCAGTAGAAAGATTTAAGGGTGTATAAATTTAAGTTCACAGAGTCCAAATGTTTCACATGAAGCACTGTCAAGTCACAACCCAGAGCTCCTTTGGTAACAGCCCACCTTCCTTTCCTTCGCCACCCTGTCCAAAAAAGCAACCTGAATGGAGGGCAGGTCACAGATCAATCTGCAGGAAAAACTGCTGTAGAAAGCACAAAGACAAGAGGAGGGCTCTGAGCCTTGAAGTGAAACAGTGAGCTAATTATGTTAACTTTTCACAAGTAGTTCTACAGGTCGGACTTCATCAGGCATGGGAGTGGAAGACGAAGACACACAGCACAATACACTTCTTGTCCTAGACAGATGCTAATGTTCTAGTGAAATTCAAGAACCAGTGGGGATTCTTCCCCACCTCTTTAAATGAGCCCATAAGCATGAACGGTGCAAGTTTTGCTACCTCAACCAGGGAAGGAAAGAGCAGGGAACTGCTTCACTGAAGAAAACTAACACGTAGGGGAGGAGGGATGGGGTGAACAGCTTGCACAGCAACAGGGACAAACATTTGTGCTGGCAACACCCGACAAACCATCGAGCAAACAGAAGGACAAGAAAATGAAGGAAGCTAGTCTATTTTTAAGCAAGACCTCATTATTAGCATGAACATGCACGGCTTCCCGGGAAGCAGCAGGTATGCAAAGATGAGATGAATCATATCACCAAGTAAACCACTTGGCAGTAGGAATGCCAGTTTGCATGGACACACGTGGAGCGAACGCACAGGATCGACTGTCCTGACATCTCCAAAAGCAGGTGGAGGAGCATCCTCCTGGGAGGCAGACTGCATTATGGAGAGAAAAAAAAAACCTGGTAGACAATGCAAATGTCACTGGTGCTTCTGTTAATGACTTTTGTTAATGTTTTTGTTAATGATTAGACAGAGCTCTATTGTTCTGGGAACTCCAGTCAACATTAGTCTGCCAGAGCTTGTAATTTCACTTTTTGTATACCTCTTACATAATTAGAAACAAACACAGTTTCTGTCCAGCCAGGGAAGGAACAGACTTAGGGAGTTGGAGAAGACATCCCAAGTCAAAGCACACATTTTTATACCACAGCCTTTGCACAAATTGCCCTTCTGGTATAAAGAAATGCTGCAAGTGGTTCAAGGGACCTATGGACTGGAGTGCAGTGAGGTTTAACCAACTGCCTGCACTCTGCTCTGGTCCATGCTCGCCTCCCGAGAGGTCCGGTGAGTGCAAGAAGCCAGCTGACAGCACCAACTTGATCTTTCACCAACACATTATCTCTTCTTGGAAGCTCCCCCTGAGGTGACTGACAAGACAACAACTGCTGAAACCTGCATTTCGAGACAGCTGTAAGGCACAAGGGATGAGGCAGCAGAAGCGCAGCAACTGCTCTGCTGTCTCCAGAGTACAACATGGGCAAGGTCTACACAGCAAGAAGCACCGCACTACTTCACAGAAAACCTAGCTTAGTCTGAACTCCTCTAATTCTCCTCCCACACCACCTCCCTTTCTGTCTCATGGCAAATAAGATACTAAATAAAATGCAATGGAAACAGATCTTCAGCTACCTTTCCTATCCAAGTGGTGACAGACTGAAAAAAAAAGAAAAGCTGCAACAACTCTCTTGTTGTGGTTACTACAGAATTATTGCTACGTGCCAACTAGCAATTTATCACACAAAAAGGCTGACGGAATTAGCCTGAAAGGGGATCTCCCACCACAGGAACGTGTGCTACACTGGGAAAACCAACCGCCAACCAAAACCTCAGCCTCCATTTTCAAGTCCACATCCCATTATCAAAAGGATGCTTCTGCATCTTTGCTTCTAACCCAATAAATTATCCAAAGGAAATTCTCAGAGCCATTTATGATTTATCCTCGTTATTTCCCAAGCTGCATGTTTAACATGTCAAAAGTTTGGTTCTATTGCTAAGACTGAGGAAACTCTTTGGAGCTACAAAACCAGTATTTAGTTACTGAAGTGTAGGTGGTCCGCATGAAGATGCCCACAGAGATACAAAGTCAGAGCTGGGAACAATAATCCATCCATCAATTCTAAGCCTGCAGAAAAACCAGGACCTGATACTCTAGCCTATTAAAAGCAACACAGCTGTGTAAGGAAGGGGAGAGAAAGACCTGCAACTAAGATTGAGTATATGAAAAATTAACTCTGTGCTGTTCCCCCATCCCACACTCCCAAAGATTTCTGATTCAGATGATAGTGAGTAGATTTACATTCAGTCATGAAATAAAGGCCAGACACTCTTATCTTGACACACCTGCCCACTCCTTGGATGAAGTATTAAAGAAGCTTATTTGTTTGTCCCCCCTCATCCTTTTATTTTTCTCCTTCACAGAAGTTAGTCTTGCATTCAAATTTTCTGTTAGCATATACAATCACCTGGCAGCTCTACTCCCTTCCTAACGACACTTCAGTCTCTTCGCACCTTAAGCTCAAAAAAAATACTGGCTTTTAGGGAACATACAAACTCTACTTACACATCACTCAACACCACACCAAGGGATAGCCGACTACGTCAGTTATGGCAATTATTTTATCTGTTGCCCTGAAAATTTCTCCCTAGGTAGGAACATCAAAGCAGCGCAAAAGTTGCCAACAACCCTGAGCTAGATTTCATCTTGACCACAAGGAAAAAAGAAGCCAAAAAAAATTTTTTAAATTTTTGTGCTGCAGTGCATGCACTCACCCAAACAAAAGGCACTGGGAATGTTTCACCTGCAGAACAGCTCTTTTAATCCCCTAAATATAAAATGTAGTCATTCCTAACCACGCCACTTTTCCTGTGTTTGAGCATATAAAATGTTCATCCCATTTTGAGTGCTCCAGCCCAACGGGCTCACATCAGCAGCAGAGTTCTCAGGGTGCCACACTTGTTGAAAGACAGACTGACATCTGCTACTTGTCTAGAGAAAGACGGGAATATCGAAACAGAGAATAACACAGTGCTGCCTGTTATATGTGTGTTTCATAGTTTCAGCATGTGTAAGCAGCATTTCCAAGTCCCACTTCTCAAAATGCAACAGATGTGTAATATGCATCCAGCTTCAAAATTATCTGCCAACAATTCTGAATTGGTCCTGTGTTTTGCATCATCTTCATGAAAGTATAATGGAAGACTGAATGGTTCATTTAAATAATTTTCTTCCTGATTATTTTATATTTGAAAATCCACAAAGAAAAAGCCTGGACTGTATTATTTTACTTCAAAGACTCCATTGGAGGAATAAGTGCTTATTACAAAGTCTTATCTTAACTGACAGGAAGCTCAAACAAAGGTTTCGTTTTTTGAGTACAAGCATCTGAAGTTAGAGAGCAGTCAGAAAGACAAAAGAATTGGACAGTGAGAACGCTTTCCCTCTTGTGCCCAGCTTTGTTTTCACTCTGAAATTACGCAAAGATCATCATCACAGCTCTCCAGTCCGTAGCCAGGAGCATAGGAATTTATTTCCAAAACGTTATACAGATTTTAGGTCTACTGCTATAGATTGTGGTGTCTTTCCCCTCCCCAAGCTCCCTTTTATTTTCTTCCCCATGAAAATAAATAAATAAAAAGCCACCTTTCAGTACTGTCCATAACATTTGGCTGTGGCACCAAGGATTTATCTCTGGGGTCACAGTGTACCTTATTTGCAGCAATCAAGATACTAGTTCAGAAGGTCTAAGCACACTTACTTGGGAGATAACACATGCTAATTCCAGCGCTGCAACACTTTGTGCAGCTTCTCACCTTGGAAAACCACTTCAATACATACCATTTACAACCTGGCTAAGATGACAACAAAACACCGAGGATAAGGGCTACCTGAAGGTGTACTCACACAATACCTGGAGCAACACAATCTGGAGTCTGCCCAGGAATACAGATCTGCCACAAAGGTACTATTTTAAGCAGCTTTATTAAACATGAAGAGCAGTCACTGCAGTACAAGAGCTACCTGAGGCAGACACTCACAGATATATTAATAAGATTTAATTTTGTAAGTAAAAGTGTTAAACTATATTTACAATGCTGCGTGCTGATAAAGTTTAATGGGACCTGAAAAAGTACAGGCACTTTAATGCAGTGCTTCTTCCAGGCTGATATATCCTGCTCCTCAAAAGGGTAACATTAAAATGGCTGTGTTTGGTACCCTGTCACTGCTGCGTGCTACACAGGCTCGGGCTGAGTTTTGCCTCCAGATCTGCTCAGTGTCCCTCTGTAGCTGGTTGGCTATCCAGAGCTCTTCCCTCCCCAGCCTCGGACTCTCTCTGCCCACCAGGCACCCTCAACTGGAATTTCTTGCCACTCTTGTCCACAGCTCTGCATTGCCTTAAAGTCCTCTCAGACATCCATAAAACAAGAGACATGGAAAATGTACATAGCACCAACCAGCATGACAGATGTCAAAATTACCAAAGGCAGGGAAAACATACCTTTAGTAGCACTTGCCAAGTTGAAATGAGGCAACTTCAAATAGCATTACAATCCATGGACTCCAGCTGGCCAGAGAAAGCCATGCGATACACTGAAACATATCTTGAAGTGATTTAACTAATATCAAACACACCTACATATATGTAAAATCCTTCAATAAGAATGAAAAACAAAAACCCCACAACAACAGGTATCAGCTGCCTCATTTACAAACTCACTTTGAAGATTCATTTTAAGCTTCAGGGTAAATCAAAGCTTTTAGATCATCTTTCCATAAATTTTAATTTACACCTGTGAAGATGCAGGTAGACAAGATTGGGGCAGGTTATTTTCCCATGGAAGCGCTGAGGTGTACGAAGTAGATATATAAGAAGTAGACATGTCCTCACATTAATCTCCCTCATAACACAAGGAGGATAGCTACTCTTCTCACCTACTTTTTTCAAGTTCCTGAATTCTAGCACTTATCTACAAAGGACATTCAAATGCAGCCGAGGCAGAAGAATACTAGCATATAAAAAGCAAAACAATTTACACATGTCACTTTACATACTGTTCAAACCCAACTTACACTATGTTTATATTTGATGTATGTTTATATTTAGGATGCACAGTTCTTGCTTTCATAAGAGAGTAAGTTTAATGCACAGAATATCAGGTAAACGGCTATTAAATGAAATCAGACTTAAATCTCTTTCATGCTTCAGTTAGAATTGATGCGGATAAAAACATTCGAAGTTTCAGATACTGAAGGACTTAAGCCTTATGAGAAAAACTCAAACTCACAAACACACACCTCCCCAAAAGGAAACTCACACTGAGGTTTAAAGGTATCCTGAAGTACCTATTTAATTAACTATTTTGTGAGTATTCTCTTTAATATAATAACAGATTCCACTGCTGACTATCGAGTTCTGCCAGGCTGTATGCCAAACAGATGTAGCTTGAATAATACAAACTGCTAGATAGATGGGTGTATCTTGTCAAAGCTCAAAAGTCAAAACATCTCAAGGAATTTTGTGGAATCTCTGTGGAATTCTGAAAGAATCTCTGGTACCAGAAAAAAAAAACCCACACCAAAACCAGCACACGCTGCTACTTAGCTAGCAATATTAGAGAATTACCAATGTAACTTGACGGAGTCTGCCAGCCAAATGATGTTTTTCAGATGATCAGACTCGGAAATAAAACCTTTGAGCAACAGAACTACATCAGAACTACTTTCCCCATGTTTTTCCTTGTCAGGCTGAAATCAAAAAGCATTGGAACTGAGGGAACTGAACCGAACTTGGGGAAAAAGAGAGACTAAACTTTTGGTTGATATACATCTAAATGGAGATATAGCAAAGCAGGAAGCAAAAGCTGAAATGAGCTGATCGGGAAACTCATCTGTGTGTTGAGTCACCACAAAACACCGGGTACTTCACATTCAGGGCTTTTCCTACCTCAAAAGCTACAACATGAGGAAAATACAGCAAAGTACAGGTCATCCGACTCATCTGACTGTAGGTTTTACCACAGGCAGAGCTCCAATTATGCCCTATATTTGAGCTCCAATGGGAATGTGAAGATAAACATCATTACCGTTGCAGAGTTAGAAGGAAGTAAATGACACAGAAAGAAAGATGCAGCAAAAGGGAAAAAACAGTGTTTGGGAACAGTGGTAATGGCACACAAGGTAGAGAAACATATGAGCGCGAACAAGGACTGGAGTTGATGGAAATAAGCTCTCACACTTGAACACTTGGTGTCTGCAAAGGTAATCGTCGCCTCTTGCATGTGTGTGGACACATACATCCATTTAAACACTTTTTCTTCTTCCAAAGCTAATGCTGATGCAAACAGATTAAAGAGTAGCCAGAGAGAGCTTCTGCTGACTGATGAAATGCTTTCATCAGCTAGATCAGTGGGTCTTAAAAGTAACAGGCCACTTTCTGTAAAACTATAAGCAATTACAAATAAAACGCAGGACCCAGCTTCACAGCACTTCAGTCCTCCCACAAGGAACTAACACTGTCCCTCCGGAACAGGCATCTGCTTCACCATTTTCATGTACTGTTCCCAGCAGAAGCATTTGGCTCGTGCAACAATAAAGCAGCCCTATGCCTTAAAATACACCAACCCTCCCCTGCCTTTCCCACCAGTCTTGTATATCCCCAGAAGCTGAACGTGAACTTTGCTGACGTTGGTTAACCTGTTAACTGTGAACCTTCTTAAATAGTGTGAAGCACAGCCAGGTGTCTGATTAAACAATCAAATACACAGTTCTATAAACTGGATAAGTAACAGGCAAAATTTAACAAAGAATTGTTCCAAGTTCAACAACTCCTCAAAGGGAAAACTGGGAGCCCATTAAAATCCCCACATCACAGAAGAAAAACACTGGTTGGTTTTGTTTTAATGGCAAAATACATTTTTATGAAATTGTGCCCTAGTAAGTCATAGGGAGTTTTGCCATCATCTTCAACAGGGCCAGGATTTTATCCCTGTCCACAACAAGCTAGAAGGATTTGTATTTGTTGAAGGACCAGTGTGCAACTTCAGAGATGCTTCAAGGCAATAGACTCAAATGGGCATGAGCAGAAGTTGGGTTGGGAGGCAGATGAGAACTACCAACTAGCTTGGAATTTTGATTCTTTGCCCAGAACATCACTTTCTAAAAATAAAAACAAAATTCTCTTCTATCCTTTCAGTCAGGGAAGGCAGAAAGACAGAACAGAGGAGCTATACAAATTTGACAGGCCTGGATTTACAGAGCTCTTTTTGTAAAGGATGTGTTCAAAGAGATAGGAGACAAGACACAACACTTGTTGGACATAGCCCAAATAACACAGCAGAAAGTGCAAAATACCCTTCAAAAACCCATACAAGCCATTTTTGTTGGAAAGTAGGAGAGTTTCAGTCATCCTGGTATCTGAATGCAAGTTCTATAAGCCTGCCAGCACAGTCAGAATACAAGAGAAGTCTCAAGGATTTTGGTAGGGCGTACTTTGTTTTCCATTTGGTGGAGCAAGAAGAAATAGAAAAGAACATGCTCAAAGGAAAGACACTTTAGAAGTCCAAGATTTGCCTTGGGTCTCATCCTTAGTTTATTCCACTTTCTAAGTGTTTGTTATTTTACATGAGTAGATTACCCATAATTTACAGAAGGTATACATATAATTAGGAACTTCCTATCAGAATGTAAATATTAGCTTGAAAAGGAAAAAAAATATTGTTCCCTCTTGTCATTCTATGGCTCGATACTTGCTCCAACAGCTGCTATGACTCCTGTTAGCCAGAAATGGAGGGAAATGAAAGTCTGGCCGAATTTGCACACTGTTAATGGAAACGCACACTCTTCAAGTTAGCAATATTACTTTCTTACTCTCCAAGTCAAATACCAAGGACACATTAGGACTTAAAAGAAAGTTACAAAACCTCTAAGGTTAGAGGCATCCAAAAGCCACTCACTCAGCAGCGATACACGCTGTTTGGATGTGTTCTTCAGCAACAGAGCCTGGGGACACAGTGACCACGGGGAATAGCCTAACACTGCAGGGACATCTACATGCGATGTCTCGGTCACTGGGCACCCAACATGAGAGAAGCAGCCTTTTGTTGCCTTCCAACTCAGCAGCTTGGAAAGATTGCCAGCTGCTCTGTTTTGGCCTCCATACTCACCAGCAAGCTTAGACTGTTACCCAGAGAAGCCCACAGCCCAGGAAAATTAATTTTGACCAGTCATGTCAGACTTAAAGAAGAGGAAGGACAAGCAAAGACCTTCCTCAAAGATACAAGTTCAGGCTACTCTCATCATTATCTGCAGACTCCAAAGGCCATAGCATCAGCTCTATCTTCAGCAACCCTACACTTATTTATACCAGCTGAATATCAAGCCTTTTACATTTACTTAAGGTACAGAAGCACCAGTGAATACAGATTTCAGTAAATCTTGCTTTCTAAAATATTATTCATCAACATATAATTCAAATGGTAATTAAGAAGTGTTCACATGATTGATGACACATTTAAATTACAGGTTTCCAGCATTTTTTTTCAGTAAGGAAAAGATTACTTCCTTTTTCACGTGCTACTTTTTCAAAGCTCAAGTCCATCTAACAGATGTCTCACAGATCTGCTTGTCAATGTAACAAGTTAGACTTTTTTTTTATTACGACAAATGGTATAAACCACACAGCATTCTGTTAAACTCAATATTGACACATCTGCTTACCACGTGTATTAGTAGCCATGTCAGCCACTTTCTGAAAGGCATCCAAAAAGGCAGCAGCTGCTACTACTGTAGTCCTGAAATGCATACAGATAACAAAACATTAGCAGTGTCTCATTGCAGCCTATTTAATTATTGCCAAAAACATTTAGGCTTATAAAGAATACCACTGTGAACTTGCAGAGGCCACAAAAAATATCCTCTTTTATATCTGAATTTAGCCTTTTTCCTCCTTCATTTCTTAATCCTTTCCTCGCTTTGTGTTAGCACTACAGACTTGGAGGCAGCCACACTAATTCCGTACTGTGAATTGCACAGGACAGGTGCTATTTCAAAAGAGCACAGCCATCCCCCTTCTAGCTGATTTCCTCTGATGAGCTAATATTAAGCAGTCAAACATGAAAAACAAATCTAACACACATTATACTGCAACCATTAGTGTACAAATTACAGCCACTGCTGTTTCCAGGGAACATGTATATTTTAACATTAAGTATGCAGGACCTTCCTTTTTTCTAGGATCCTGGCCAAACACTTTCCTGAATTTATCATCTGACGAGCATGAGCATCCCTTGAAACAGAAAATGGCAACTTCCTGGAAATCAGACTGCTCTGGAATTCTTGGGCAAAAGGGGAGAAAAAAATCTCCACTTCCAAAAAAAACCTACCACCCCACAAAACAAACCAACCCCAAAACCCCCAAAATAAACAAAACAAACAAATCTTTCTGCTCCATTGCTCCTCCAAGCAGGTCCCTTCCTGAGAGATACACCAGCAATCTTGGAGCCTCCACAATCCAAGTATCAACCTCGGTAGCCTCATCTCCCTCCAGGTTTGGAAAAGCACTTACAGACCACACATCTGTTCAAGTGGACAGCAAATGTGAGTTACAATTTTCCGAACACGTTTGTTCTACATAAGCGGGCCCTAGAGCCCCAAATGCCTCAGGTCAGTACCAGATTTCTGATGGCTTATAGCCTGGTTGACCCAATTTAAGTGAAAGTAGGCCAGGGCTCTACAGGTAAAGCACAACTGTGTCCTCTCCACAGCTACCTCATGGTTCTGTTTCTGCACATCTCTTCTAACAGTAACTCTGGTTTCCTCTCCTGACAGTAACAGCCCCTCCAAGCAAAATCCTGAAGGATGATCATCAACTTCACTTTGTTTCAAAAGCTGCTTGCTACCCTCAAAAAAAACAAACTCAGGAGACCTGCAGGAAAGCTGATCCTCAGCCAGAAGACCACAGGCCTGCTTAATTAGGTCAGGTTTATGCAAGTCTCACTCCAAATATGCTCAAGGTACACTGGACATAACTGGCAGCGTAGTAAATGGCCTACTGACAGCACAAAAGATTTGAACACAAAAAAAAAACAGGCTTGAGAGGACCAACCAGATACATAAGGACTCTCCACATGTCCAGACGATTAAAGGGAGGGGAAAAAAAAAAACCTGACAGCTAGCTAGCAATATCGAGCCCTGGAACCAGATAAACTTTTCTGGGGTTTTCCTTAAAAGTGTTTCTGTTCTTCATCTTCCAAACTTGTGAGCCATGCTGTTATTCGCATACCGTGTTGTTAATTATTCATTATACTGCTAATAACAAAGCTTCATTTCTCCAGTAACAAGATCCAGGAAGACCTGGCTCCAGCTCAGATGACATCTGCTCTCCTTTATCAGGGCACACAGAAACAAAATGGAGGCAAAAGGCTCACATTTGCTAGAAATGAAGAGCAAATCCTCAAACACAGGCTTTCCAGTTGCCTGCTTGCACATTCCTGTAGCTAGAAAAGCACTACATTGATTAAATGTAACACCACAGGACTGGGAAATAAACAAAACTATCCCTCAAGCCTTCCCAGAAGGCCTGTGTTTGAAGACTACAAATGGCTAGGAAAGTCCCCCATTTCTCTTCTTTCTCTACTTCCTCTGCTTTTTCCACACTCAATGTGACGTGATTGCTGGAAAAGGAAAAACCACATGTAAGTGTGATACTACAGGCATGGCGTGACAAAACAGCATATTCCAGCCGTTTGGGGCAAATGAGCCTAAACCCTAGCTTCTTCAGGAAAGGTTCACAACGCAACACAGAACCACAAAATAGACTGCCAACAGCCATACCTATTACCACTGCTGCTCCTGTTAAAAAAAAAATTGATGCTCTGGAGAACACAGCGGAGATTGTGGTTCAGGGAGAGTTGTAAAGAAATGGAGCTTGGATTCATATTGGCAGAAACAGATTTTAACAAGGGAATGAATTCTAGAGATAGCAGGATTGGTCTGAGTGTGATACACAGGCACTTCTTAAGTAATCTAGAATGCCATTTGCAATGTATACTCACATAAGTTTTAGTAATCACTGATAAATGATCCAGCAGAGGAATTCCCTTCATTTTTAATGCAGAAGAAAGTGCTGTTAAGACTACCAACGACTTTAGTATTTTGAGCCCTCTTCTAATATAAACCTGCTGTATTCTACACTAATAACAATGACAACATAGGGCTAACTCCAAATGTCTGTTCACTAAACAACAATAAGCTATCTTTCTAATTTTCCATCAGAAGCCATGAAATCTAGCTCATTTTATGTTTATCATGTGTAGCTAATGGTAGATTACGTATTTTCCTAAATACATTAAAACAGCAGTAGCAGTACGTGAAAAATTACATACGTGGGTCTTGACTATGAAATACGCGCAGTTTTACTAGGACATGCTTAGCAAATTGTCCTGGCAGAAGCTGTTTTTAATCTTAATGTTTGCACATACAAGGAATTGTAGGGGATCTTAACTGTGTAACACAAAACTTACCGAAGCTGAGACTGCAGTTTCCCAGCTTTATTTATAAAATCTTCCCACACTGGGTAACTTCCCTGCAAGGAAAACAAAACACAATAATGAATACTTAATTTGAGCATTCTGGGTTTGATACTTCAGATCAAATGAAACTAGAAGTAAAGCAATAACTAAGACTTTACTAAATCTTAATCCATTAACACCAAAATATGTTTTCCCAGCAAGTTCTCTCTCATATCTTTAGACACCAATCCCAAGCAGCTGAGACGCCAACTGATTCTGAATCCAGATCGAACACCAGGTCCTCTGAGGAGGCTTTACAGATTTTCCAAATAGAAACACTGAGGAAGAAGGATTTCGAGTGAAGCAGAGAAAAGAAACGCCTGACTTCAGATGGATACAGCAAAACCAAAGCTATTAGAAGTGGAATTCCAGGATATTGCAACACCACATACACAAAAGCTCCCAAAACCAAAGCAGGATCGTAGTTGTTTTTCCTCTACAAATGGATTCTCTGTGTCATTACCAGGTTCCCATCCTCTTTTTAAACAAATAAAATTATTTTAAAAGCCTTTACAACAAAGGTCTGAGTTGACCGGGAGGACCAGCCCAAACACTGTCTCAAGGTAACTCAGCAGCTGGGCACAGAAAAGGCACAGCGGCCGTAAGACAACAAGCTTTTGCAACAGCTGCCCTGTAACTGCAAGGCCTGCTTCCAAAACAGTCCCGAATGAGTCGGAGACAGTTTCTGAATTGGAGCTGATAAAGCAGTGTGACACTGAGTGTATACAAAGTTTTAAGAAGGTTTAATTCTTCTTGACATCAAGTTTCCTGCAAATTTTTCCCCCATTTTTTAAAATGGTATTAAAAGCTCAGGTTTTCACTTACAACGTGGACACCGTGTTCTTGCATGTTTTGATCTTTATTTTCCACAGTTAAAAAAAGGTGCTGATTTTCATGGTTAAAAAAAAATCTTTTTTAGACGAAAAAAGGTTAACTTGCTCTCTGCAGAGCAAGTGCAAATCTTCTGTTAACAGCAAAAACTGTGGTAGAAAAAACTCTCAAAATTCCTCTTTGATTGGAGTCTAGAGAGTAAAATAAAATATCCCTGCTTCCTTTAATAAAGGTATAAGACTTGCTGTTACCAGAGCAACGACACAATAAAACCCAGATAAGGCAGATCCTCAAGGCTAACATTACCCCAGCTCTGACTAGAAGAGGTTGCACACAAGTGCAGTTGCTTCTGGCAAACTTGATGCACTCCAATAAACTCACCTGCTTTTTTAAGTAAAACAAAATCCATTGCCCACACTGCCATGAGAGGCCGCATCTTGTTCAGGGCAAGGACAGTCCCTTTCCCAAAAGCTAAGAGCCAAATTCCACCTCCTTTTTACACCATGGCAAGGCAGCTCCCAGGCATTCGCTGGGAAGCCTACCGGTACTCTAGATATTTTTCAGCAAGGCTTGAGTGGTTTTTGCTAAAAGAAAAAAAAGGGGGAGGGGAACCTAAAAACCCCATTGTAAAACAGGTGTTCATAAAACCTTATTATACCTATACATGAGGGAACCAGTGGGAAATGCAGAAGGGGAAACAGAAAATAGCAGTTATCTGGGTGGTGAGACCTAGGACACGAAGCACTTTGTGCCAAGCAAAAACTGACATTCAAAAAAATGAAAGAAACCCACCAATTACCTGAAAGAGGAAAAAAAATGCTATTTCCTTAAACCTATTAGTCCTACTGAAATCCCCTACTCCGAACCCTGTCTCTCAGTGTTTGTCTGCATGCCATATATGCATTATGCATGTATGTGCCAGGAGCCCTGAAAGCCCTGACAATTAACAGCAGGGCCTAAGGCTTTACTAGATTCTCAAGCAAAATGTAAGTCAGCAAGCAGAGGATACCAAAACAGCCTGATTATGTTTCCATCTCAGTGGTGTATTATCCAGCTAAACGTGCCTGATGGCATGCAGGAGACTGACACCAGCCTTGTGTTTAGCTGCTATACGGGGAAGCTTAAGACATTCCTATCAAAACACAGCTCAGGAAGAAAACACCTTTTTTCATTTCTTTTTGGCCAGCCTGGCCACAAAGCAAGCAAAATTGTAATAGTCACCAAGTGTTTCCACAACTATTTATTCTTTGTCTCTAAAAACGTTGTTCTCTTCAAGCCAAGCCAACTTAAGCAAGCTGTAACAGCTCACTTAAATATAGCAAACTATTTGTTTCGTTGAAATAAATGCAATCTCTTCACCTGGGCACTGCTACACTGGCCAAGAGCACCCGATCTCATTTTGAACAGTAGGAAAATGCAGCATTTTTTAAAAAAATTCACTGAATTAATAACTTGGGTGGTAGGTTTCACTGGGGTTTTTTTTTGTTTGTTTTTCAGTTGTTAAAGAAAACCTTTCAGCAGTTTTGCACCAGTGACAGGAATTCCTGCGATTTCGGCTCAGCTTGCGGTATCTTGATCTGTTTTCTGCAACTCCGAATTCTCTCTAATAAAATCAGCTGAAAATTAAGAGGGGTTTCTTTTGTCTGTGTTCCAGTAGAATCTGCTTTCATTTTTGCCTGCTGACACCATGTCCGCAAGCTCATCTCTCTCGAGTAATACAGAACTCAAGTCTTGCGCACAAATTCTGTTATCCCTTTGAGCTTTTCCAAAATACTCTTCCACCACCACATCCCTGCTGAAACCAAAGCCCCTTTGATTGCCACCTACAGCAGAAATGCACAACACCTACCACTTCACAGGACCTAATAGCTGGGGTTTTAACCCCATCTCCAGCACCTAGGAAGCAAGCCATTTAGTGATGCTTGTGGGGACAAACCAAGGAGATGACACAGGAATCAAACTAGTGCTGTACATCGGCAAGGCTCCAGTGCCCTGGGGAGCAGCTCCTTCTCCAAGACCTCTTTGCACACCACCTTGCACACGGCAGCCCAGCTGTCACTCTGGGTCTCACCTCCATGTTTGCGATAATAGTTCTTGTTTTTGTCAAAGCGGCTGTCAAGGGAAACATTAACAGTGGTGGAAGCCACACACTAGAAGAGCCATAAAACTTCATCCTCAATTCGACATGTATTATTTTCTCAATTTAAAGAGAAACAGCAGGTGGAATTCGACATCTTTGTCCAAGAAGTGCTTTTGCGTTGTAAAGCTGCTTTTGAAGAGTAATAACACAGTATTTTTAAACACTGTCTCTCCAGAGCTTCCTCTGCTCCTTCTGCAATTTCCAATTTCAACCAGCTGATAAAGGAAATCAATTTTCCCCCTTTAAATGTCAGGGTTACGCTGGCCGTGGCATTATCCGTGAAAGCAGCAGGCCTCCTCGACCTCCAGAGAAGAGCCACTACAGGAATCTGGGTCACAAATCCTCTTTTTAGCTCATCACGGGTTAAAATAGAAATCAGTTACAGTACAGGTTTGTTTAAATGGTTTTACTGAAAATCATTACTGGTTTAATCCAGAGGCTGTTTCCCCAAGAATAACTTTGTGCCCAATTATTTCCTCACCCTCAAATGAAGAAATTTGACATGTCTCCCATGAAATGGGTGTTTCGCCATTACTGTACAGCAGCCCATGGCGCCAAGTCCCCTCAAGCTGCTCAGTGGGGCCCAGCCCTCAGCTGCTCGCCCGCCCATCAAGGCATGTCACCAGTAAGCCATAACATGCCATTATCCTACCCTATTGCTTAATTAGTCAGTTTATAGGTGATTAGTTACCTGATCCCAGCACCCAGCTCCAGCTAATCTATGCTGAACACAGGCAGGGAAACACCTTTCCGCCCCAGGGCTGAAAAACAAAATGGTGCCTCGTGCCTGTCACCCATGTAGTCAGTCCACAATTAGGGACATGAAACAACTTTCCCTCAGGGACAAGCACCACAACAAGTATTTGAAAGGCACCAGGCTGACCTGGCAAAGCACCTACAAGTGACGGACACCAACACCCAGACCTGCTCGCGTCCAGCCAGAGGGCATCCTCCATAGCAGCGGCTCCTAGGGGCCTCCTAGGGATGGGTCCTCCCTGCCTGTGGCTGCAGCAGCAAGGAAAGGGGGACCTCTTCATTCAGTGACATCACAACTGAAACTCAGACCCGTGGGCATGGGCAGATGTTCTAATTTTTGTCCATCTTCCTCACCATTCAAATCTATTTTAATTGGCAATACATTTCATCTTCCCCAGCGAAGTCCAGTTTGCTCACAACAGTAACCGGTAAGTGATTTCCTTGTCTTTGTCTCAACCCATGTGCTTTTTCATCTTATCTCCCCCATCCCATCCAGAAGTAGTGAGAGAGCAGCTGAGTGGGCATCCAGCTGCCAGCCAAGGTCAGCCCACCACACCAGGGAAGAGCGTGCAATGCCCACTGACAGGCAGCTTTCAAAGGAGCATGTAAACCCTGGATGTATGAACTCCTTTTTTATTTTGGGCGGGGGGGGG
>VZSC01000047.1:426443-436691 GCA_013398225.1 Steatornis caripensis | reverse complement strand
GGGGGGGGGGGGGGGAGGAACGAGCGCAGCCACCCTACACAAACACAACTCCACAAGAGATTTATTGAGGTTTACTTTCCCTTCCTTTCAGGCTAGCAATCTTGCACTAGGAGTGAGAAGAGACCCAGACAAGAAATTCAGTGATTTCTCAATAAAGGAAGATTAGACTTGCAGCAAAGGTTCATATTTACTGAAATTGTTATTGATCACATCTAACAACAAGAATAGGAACCCAGTTGGTTAAATTTATTTAAGATTACAACTCGAGTATCAGCAGTCTTGACAGTTTAAAACTGTTCTGTCACTCATGCTAAGAAGTCATGATTCTTCTTTTTCCATTAAAAGACAGTTACTTCCTTCAATAATTTATTATCATGCACCCCAACTCCTACAGACGAGATGCATCACATCTTCGAAAAACCCTTGACAGCATTCTTTTAAGTGCTTTCATTTATCAGAAAGGCTTTTCAGTCCTGTTATCAGCTCTTGCTGGGACACTGAGTACAGAGGCAGAAGAAACATTTTGGTATCTTGTTCACAGCAACAACCCATCTAAACTTTTGGGGCTGGGGGAAAGAAACACAGAGCTTCCCTACAGTAAAGCAAATTCAGAACCTAACTCTGGCCGCTTCAGCTAAAGAGGTAGGAGAGAAGGGACCAGGCAGGCAGTGCCTTTGTTTTATGTCACTGGTTATCAAAGCAAGAGCTGTACGCCTTCCAGAAGAGTACTGAACAATGACAACCTGCAGACTTGAGTAAAATGGAAAAAAACCCACTACACAGGCTACAGGAGTTAGGACTTCTCCACCTTAGTGTA
Organism: Steatornis caripensis; assembly: GCA_013398225.1. NCBI lineage: Eukaryota > Metazoa > Chordata > Aves > Caprimulgiformes > Steatornithidae > Steatornis > Steatornis caripensis. The sequence goes on along the minus strand of VZSC01000047.1, from coordinate 435,874 downwards.
GTTGTTCAGCTACGACCAGCTAAAAAGCCGACTCCCAAACACACATCACTCTTCTCAAGCTTCACGCCCTAGTAACACATCCAAATGCCATACATCTATCTTTGGAACAAAAATTGTAACTTTGCTCCTGCACGTGTCCTCCTGCTCCTCCAAAGTAAATTATGCTGAAAACAAAAGATTTTTTAATATAGTTTTATCAGGTATCAGAATCACAAGTATTATTATGAATGTCTCATTTCTGTGGCATTCACTACACTGCCTCCAAGTCACAAAGAGACTTTATTGTGCTAGATGCCACACAAAGTCACAGATGTTATACACAAAGAATGGCCTGCATAAGCAAGTAACAGTTTGCACATACAGACTATAACTTTTCCAAGGGGCCTTCAACAGGCAAAAACAGGAAAAAGTGCAGGGGAAGGGGACAGGAAAACAATGACAACCTGGAGAAAAAAAAAAGGGTTCTGGCCACAGATGTCTCAACACATGAGAAGATGCAATGGTTGACAATCAGTTTCCTTCCCCGCTGACATCTGGCACTGGAAGTTTTTTCTTCTTTCTGAAAGAATCAGTAGTCAACTGGGGAAAAGGGCACTTCGCCAGCCACAACTACAAGAGTTACAAAGCGCTACCAAATGCTAATACATTCCTCTGTGCAGCCCACAGATTTAGCCAAGTCCATGACTCATGAACAGGATTGCCTAGTCCTTTTTAATAAGCCACAGAAGCTCCTGCAACACACAGGTGAGCAGAGAATGAACATCATCTTACACAAAGCTCGTAACTGCTCTTCTCCATCCAAACTATTCTGCTCCTTGGCTTTGCCTCTTTCTAGGTTAAAAAAAACCCCAATAGTTCAAGAGCCTGTCTCATGAAGGTTTCTAAGCTGCGACTATTTCCCAATCAGTAACCTGAATAGTCTCGATCTTTTAACAGGCTGAAACATAAGTTTCGCTACTGAGAGAGACTTCACTGTTTATGGAGACACAGAGGTGCACACAACACTTATTCCATCACTTCGTTGGTTTCATTTACCTCTTTTCAAAATACAGAATCACAGAATCATTTAGGTTAGAAGGTACCTTAAAGATCATCTAGTTCCACCCCCACCCCCGCCCCCACCATAGGCAGGGACACCTTCCACTAGACCAGATTGCTCAAAGCACCAAACTGAACATAAACGCTTCCAATCATGGAGCATCCACAACTTCTCTGGGCAACCTGTTTCACTGCCTCACCACCCTCATTGTAAAAAAAAAAATAAATCTTCCTTATCAACAATCTAAATCTACCTTCAATATCTACCCTCTATTTCTTAAATTGAAAACCAGAATTGAATCAAAGTCCCAATACTGATTTCAAGAGCATTCCATAGACTGATGTTGTCCATAAGCTGTTTTCCAGTGGTGCAGGACAGAAACCAAGCAGTTTTACTTGCAGCAGAGAAGTTTCAAGTTGGACAACCCATCCAACTGTAAGACCAGTTAACATGCAACTCAAAGGTCAGGGAGCTTCATTTCACTGGAACTCTTGAAGGAAGAGTAACACATTTATATAGAGGTTTTCTGGGAAAGCATAATACTCCTGCAAGGCAAGGCAAAGGGCTACCTGACTGCAAAGTCCCTTCTGTCTTTCTTAAGCTAAAGGTATTGCCACGCACAGCGGAAGTTCGAGCTTAGCTCCGGCAGCAAAAGGGACTCAACTCCTGCAGAATGCTTGCTGGCCCAGGAAAGAAAAGTCATCAACAGCAAAAGACAAGACATGAGCATCACAGGATTTCACAGTAAGAGCTGAACGCACGCACAAGGGAATGTAAGAGGAGACGGGTATAAATTCAGGGTCTGAGAAATTATAGGAAGTGCAAGTGAAAGTAAAAGCATGTCAAAAATCAGATTAAGATGTCATTTAACCTGTAACTACCCTTCAGGAAAGAAGGCAGGGGTAATTAAAATCAGAGTCTTGCATCCATACATCTATTTCCATTACTTCTGCTACTTGTTTAGGGAACAGCAGGGTTAGAAACAAGTTTCCCCCTCAGCACGCACAGTATAAACAGGCATGCCAAGCTTTGCTTTCGCAAGGTGATACGTTATCACAACATTGCAAATTATGCAACACAACACTACTGAAGACATCTCATACACTATTAAAAAACTGTCAACTAGATATCCTGTGCATCACAGAACCACTCGTTTAGTATTTTCAAAACTGTTTGGTTTTCAGTCTAAACAGAGCATTAGGACATTGAGAAAGACAGGTAATGGCATGATATCTTGAGAAAGTCAGGACTAAAATACATTCAGGGAAGTCCAGAAAAGGATAATCACCCCACCGGGAAAAAAAAACCCACATTGATATCAGTTATTTCTACATTCCCAAACCACCTGAAGAACTCTAAAGAACGTCCAGTTCCTTGAGCACTTAAATGCAACACTTCTTAGCAAGAACACAGGTATTTATAGACCTCACTAACCATTTAAAGGGGGAGGGAACCTAAGTCTGGTACCATTCTGTTGTTAAAAGCTCTAGAGTCTTTAATTTGTTTTATAATAAAGCCTGCACCATGCTAGCCCATATTTAAGCATCGCCAGTGGAGAATACCAGTTGCCCCATGGTTGTGACTTTTGTTTGTAGTACAGCAAGGACCTGTGGAAACTCATCCCCCTTGGTTCTTGCATGGCATCCCGGCTTACAACCCAACTCATGGTCCCTATCAACGTAGCAAGAAAGCCCACACCAAATCTGTGCTGTCCACAGCCCAGTTTCATAGTTTGTAAGATGAAGAAACTCAGCTCTAAACCAGCTACTTCATGGTTTAAATCCAAGATTGGGTAATTAGCAAACAAAAGTTATACTGTGAGAAAATACATCACGCATAAACAGAGAGTCTCTCCCTTTCTAAACACAGGAAGTTATTCACTAGGCGAGGCTGGGGGGACAACTAGCCACAGCTTCTAGAGACCTTTTATCCCATGCTACATTTAAAAAGCTAGATGTTAAGTAGTGTTCCAGAGGAAGCATTTAGTTCCCCGTTCTTCCCTGCAGGTCTAAACAAGTTTGCAAGCCTGAATAGCAGATTTCTCCTCAGAGACTCATCAATACCACCTTTCATCTGCTCAATCATTAAGTGGCCACTGTGCATACTTGGCAGCTATTTTCTAAACCCACAATATTTCAGCTGGATCAAAACGAAGATAATTAAAATATCAGGAGGCACTCACTCAAGTTAATCCCTACACAGGGCAGCCTCAAGGCAACAGCCCTGTGCTGGTAACGTCACCAACACCACTGGGGTCTCATCACTTCTTCCCAAGCAAGGAGAAACCTTCATTTCTGAGCGTTCATTGTTTGATCTCAACACAATCTCCACCACACAAGCAGCTGAAACAATCTCCAGGACCCGAGAAGTGGCAGCATCTATTGCCAAAGTACTGACAAGCATATGAGCTGACCACAGATGAACGTCACTGGGGAAGAGGCAGCAGCCAGGTAGTGAAGTTTTTAGTGCTTTATGAACTTTGGCTCTTGCCAGGCAGTAAAGTGCAACTACGCTTGTCATGGGCTACCTTCTCTTTATTTCACTCGTGAGAAGAGAAACAATCACTTTCAAGTTCCAAGTTAGAAACTTCCTTTGCTCATGAACAAGGAGCAAAACCAAACCACGAGGATTTTTTTAGGAGGCATCTCATCACAAATAAAGCTTTATTAACAAAAAAAATCCCCAAGTAAGCCACTACATAAAGGGCTTCAGAGGCACTACGAAGCACACGTGTGATTTATGTGGCAAAAAAAGAAATAATCTCATGCTTAGGTGAGAAGCACGGTGGGAGTTTATGTGGAAGACAAAAATGGGAACAAATCGGAACCTTTTTCTACAACGAACCAAATGTCTCTAGTTACACACTCATTGCTAGCATTGGGGACACCAACACAAGCTCATTCTTGCAAATGTTCTCTTTAAAAACACCCAAGGTGATTTGTTAAACGATGTTTGTACACCAGCTAGCATCCCAGTATTAAAATGAACTACACGGCACTTATGGTTGTTGACCAGAAGAGTGAAAAATACAGAGCTCTCACAGCCTCACAAGACAGGTGGCCAACTTCTTAATGATCTACCAGCCCATGGTTAAGATGATCCAGTCAGACCACTCCACTAAAACTGAGATGTCCTGTAATTTCAGTTACAGGAGAAGAGTTGAAGACACTTATGTTGAGAGTTGATCAATTATTTGTAGATCAGTGCCTGCAAACACCAGCTTATCATGGTAGGGGCAGGAACAGCAATGCATCTTAAGCAGCAACAACGAAGTGGTGAATATGTGTGGATAGAAACACGTATCATACTGGGAGCTTAAAAACCACCCCTTCATTAACTCTGTGCTCTAGGTGCACTCAATTCCTTCTTGTCCTAGGGGAAAGGAGTAGAAGCCACTGAACCTGCAGCCATAGCTTGCCCTTCTGTAAAATGGGAGCCATTATTGGGAGCTAAGTCACGCATAGAACACTTTGAAGATGAAAGCTGCTATGGTCTTAACCATGAAGCTACCAGACATTTTGTCTCCAATCCTTCGAAACATCTCAGCATTCAAGCTATCTCACAGCCCAGCAGGAAGGAGTCAATCAATGTTCTTAAAGGTCACCACAGATGCCAGTGAACAGGGCCGTGCTCGGCACCTTATAACATCAAGGCAGACATAATTCTGAATTGGGAAATGTACACTTGAAGAGGGAAATGCATTTCTATAGTAGCCTCTTTGGGGGAGTAACTCAAACCCCTCTGTACCCACCTTTGTGTGCTCTGAAGTAGATCAAAAACTCCTTTTGGATGCAGTTCCTATTCTGCTCTCTGCCATGTAATGCTTTCCACTCATCCTCAAGACCACACTGTCTCTGAGTAACCATGAACCTTAAAGAGGTTTTTCAGGAGCTGAAAACACACAGGCTGTTAAGCAGAAGATGCTATTTAAAGATTCTCAGGAATACTCCATCAACTGTAGCAACTTCTGTACTTTGAAAAAAAAAAACATAGCAAAAAAATTGATGTGTTTTAGATGTTTTATCAAAGGTTCTGGTACAGCCCATGCACACTCGGAACTGAGGAAGGAAGCACCAAACTCTCCCAAACATCACCCTCTGTTAGGTATTAACCAGCCATGAGCCTGTAATTACAGACTTCTCGTGCTCCAACATTTGTTCAGTCAACTGCGTTTCATGCAGCACTGCACAACTTCTTCCACACTTACAACCTCCCAAACCCTATTATGCAGCTCTTGGTGTCCTGCCAGATCCAAAAGGAGTCCTCTTACAAGACATTAAAAATCCTTGCCCTGGGTACACCACAGAATAAGACAACCTCGCACACACTTACGTAGCGAATGCTTGGTAGTTGTATGAATTGTTAACACTCACACAAGAGTATCTGGATCAAGAAAGAATGGGTCCCTACAAAATAAATGTTTTGTGAATAAGTATGTTCCCAGCTATGCCCTGTTGCATGAACCTCAGTATTTAAACAAGCACGCAGCTGCTCTCTTCCTGCACCATCATTCAGCCTTCCCCGCATGTCAGTCCCTCCCTCTCAGAGATGTTTACAGAAAGATACTGCAGCTCTTTAGAAAAGGCAAGGAATTTCAGTGTATGCAAACCAACCATTTGGGCAAGCAGGTTTTGGGAGGCAGCGGGGGTAGGAAATCAGGGCAGCCAGCTAAGCCCAAAATGCCTTGTAGCAAAACCCTTCAGGAAAAAAGAAACCAACCCAATTGGGAAGAGCAGCTGCATACAGAGGAAATGAACTCATTTTATGCTTTTTGGGGAAGGGGAAGAAACGACAATTTGCTAGGTTTGGAATGAATCAGTTGCCCTGAAGACTGTCGTGCAAGGGACGTGACAGTGCAACACAGCACGCGTGGGAAAGGGAGGACAGACGCCCTTTCCTCTCCAAGCCTGTACCTGTCTGTCGCACATGACACATTTGTTTTTCCTTACAATAGTTATCATCCTTAACAGCTGGACTGAAACTCGACCTTAAAATCACTGAACTGAACATTCCTAATCCCCACAGAGATCCCAAGCTTCAAATGAAGCACAGCTGCAGAAGAGCTGTCGTATTATGACATGTCAGGGTAAAACAAATTTGCCCAGATTCTCTGATACGTGGGCTGTCCCTTGGATTAACATGAACGCAGAGAACCTGCAGCTGTACTTGCCGTAGTAACTGTCTCAGCATCTCTATTTGTTCCAACAAATATTTTTTTTCCCCCACTCAGTTTATATTGTTTGTGTGAATAGCACAAGGCCATCCCTCGCCAGCAAATCAGGCTTACTTAACAAATGGCCCTTAATCCTTGATGTGACCACCCCTCGGCTCCATCTTTCACAAAAAGCAAGATTAAAATGCTGCTTCTCACCAGTCATTTCCTAACAGGAGGTAAGAGGATGCAAAAACATACCCATGCCCATATGCTTATGTCTGTCTTTTCTGCTTTGACTGAGAGCTTTACATGGCTGAAGGCAAAGGTGCAACCACCCTCTCATCCAAGAGTCACAGCAGCAATGGAGTGAAGGGAAGGGTTCACCTCCTTTACAATATTAAAGTAGAGGTTACTGCCAAAAGCGAAAGGTTGATTTTATTGAGTTTTCAGCTATATTACTATAAATAAGGCACATACACTTAAAATAAAAGAATTTCTAAATTTTTCTAAAATTTCCCTCCTCCTTTGGGAATCCCGTTTTTGTTCACCGACAGGACGGCGTTTGCAGTCCCCCCTCATACCCGTGCATCCCTCACATGCGGGGACATGAGTGAGATCAATTGGTAATTCACACCAGACACATAAAAATTTAGTAAAACCTCCCACTTGGTATAAACGAAGTCAGAGACAACCTGTGTTGGTTCAGCTGCTCTTTACTCATCTTCCCCCCCATGCCCACCCCAAGGGTGCTGGGTGCTGTACACATACAGCAAGCCCCTGCCCTGCCAAAACACACGCTGGCGGAAGAGGCAAGACAAATAAAGAACTTGCAAAAAGGAGAAGAGCCAGCATCAAGCAAGCTATGAACTACAAACACTGCCAATTTCAATGTTTCCAGAGGTGCTTTATCATTTTCCTTTTTCCTTCAAGATAGCAGAGAACAATGTGACTAAAAGGAACGTAAAATCAAGACTCAGAAGGAAAAGCAGCATTAAGGAGAATCTGCTCTGCATGAGAAGACAAGATCTTTTGAAACCCATCTGCAACAGGCTCTCCCAAAAATTACCTGCACTGATTTGCTTTGCACCACAAGAAATATTGAAATTAACAGCACATTACAGCATCTCATTTCTCAATTGCCAGAAACAAGTTACAAACCATTCAGATCAAATACTCCTTTGCCACGGGGAGCTACAGAAAGTATGCCGTGTTCAAAGAGAAACCGCACAGCGTTCGAAAGCGGCACACGCAACTACTCCTCCAAGGGGACATGCATGTTTTATATTTTCTTTTATAAATTTTGATTGCTTTGAAAAAGATCTTGCTTAACAGTGTAACAAATTATAAAGTGCCTTGCACTCAGTGATCTATTGTAGGAAACACCAGGGCTGTGACAATGCACCAGAACTTAAGGATGGGATGGGCAGATTTTTCCCTCCTTTATGATTCTTTAATCTGATCTTGAAATCTCAAAGCATCGAAGTCCAATTCTAGAGGACAATGGTCAAGTATGATTCCCACTGTGGACTTTCCACGATCAACCCTGTCACCATGTACACCATGCATGGAAGACGTGAACTTCCCTTGTCAGGAGACTGAAGTTCCAGATGGATATTAAAGTGCTGCATAAATGGGATGCTTGTTACCCATCCTCATATTTAATTCAGTAACATTGTTTCTCTAAATTACTTAGCTTTACGCTGAATTATTTGGGAGCCTGTTTTGGTGGAGTATTAATCATAAAATTATTTTTGGTAGAGGACAGACAGAAACTTGGGGTTTCTGAAGAAAATATTAAAGGCAGTTCAAGATACCTCAGCCAGCAAGCGACAACCTTGCGATCAAAAAATGTTATGTGTTTGTCACACAGGCATATATTGCCCTCATTAAGTTTCAAAGTTAACACAGTACAGAGACAAATAAAAGCAATCCCATTAGTCAGGATTATAATTCCAGTTTCTGTAACCTTGTCAAGATCAAGGTGAGCTCAAAATTAACAACAGGTACACCTGAGCTAGTGCTGTGATAGCGTGAACAAAGAGAAAAATCAGTCCACGCGTGCTGTATTTTCATCACCTCAGCTGCAGCACCCATCTGCATCCACTGGCAAGACTTCAGAGTAATTTGAATATACCCTTGATTAACCCTACCATCCTTACAACTAAGTTTAAGGCAGAGTAATACATATGATAAAAAGAACCTGCAAATTATTTAATTAAAAAAAGGCAGATGCTGCAGCAAATCCCTCAGCACTGCAGGGCACGTGGGGCCTTGATCACAGCCTGCAATGAGAAACAGGCACAGATCGTGCACTCGGGTACGTGTGGGCAGACCCCTGTGCAAGTCTCCAAGATTCTGCCAGAAGCCTGCCCACATAAGGCTGACTACGTGAAACAGCACTTAAAATGCTAATTTTCACTTTACTACTAAAGGAATGATGAGTTTAAAGGTTCTGGTTAGCTGTCAAAAAAAGAGCTGCTTCTTCCTCGAAATTGTCATGATCCTTCGTGCACAATTCGCAAAGAATCCTAGCGCACCTCATCAGCCGTACAGCGTTAGCTGCATCAAACCGAACTGCAGGCAAAAATTATTTTTTCTACTCATGCTAAATAACGAGCACATTTTTTTCAAACTGTAACAACCACCGCGCTGCTAAAGATCTGCTGTGATTCCTTCCAAACCTCCCCCACCAGTAATTGCTGGTTCACAAAACAGGTTCCACTACTGTGGTGGATTAAGAAAAAATATTCATACCTGTGCCCATCTCCATAAGTTCATGTCAACATGTTTCTGATGAGCAGCATTCCCATGCAAGTAACAATGCATACGGAATAAATAAATAAATAAATACAGCAAAGGCCTGTTTGCTTCAGAGCAAGAAAAATCAAATACATCACTTATGGAAAGAAGCAGAGAATAAACATACTCGGTGTCCCTCTGTGCTGAAACCCAAAACCACACTTCATCTGGAACAGAACATCTCCTGTGTGTTCCCTGCACAGCCCGCTAAAATGATTCCAGGATTTGTGAACGTTTCCTGTTTTTTTTTGGGGGGGGGTGGGGGTGGGGGGTGTCTGTTGCTTTATTTTAAAGTGCTGTCATTATCAAAAATACAAGGGGGCTGAGAGCCTGAGGAACAGCACCACCAGGACTGCAGCATTGTCTTGACAGATACACACACACACACACGTGCCCTGCCCCCCCCCCCCCCCCCCCCCCCCCCCCCCCCCCCCCCCC
>VZSC01000047.1:405993-423790 GCA_013398225.1 Steatornis caripensis | reverse complement strand
CGCGCGGGCTCCGCGGGGGCGCAGCCGGGCAGGCGGTGCTGCCGGGGGCGGGGGGCAGGCGCCCCGCGGAGTGTTTAGCCCTCGGTGAAAGAACTATTTATCTACTGGTATTCACCAGAAAATTGCGCCGTTCCCTGCAGTTTTGGCACCGGAATTGCCCAAATTCAACCTTTGCCGTTGAAAAACGTCTGCCCCAGCCCTCCCGTTTAGAACATCTGAGCTGAAAGCACTCAGCGATGCTGCGAGCAACGGGAGGTACAGCCCTGGCGTAGTACAGCCAGGGGCAGCTTTCGTTGTGGATGATTTGGAGGTGTTTACTCACCCCGTCCCACGAATGCACGGCGGTGTTCAAGGGTGTTAGCACAAGTTGTATAAAACATGTTTTTTTAAAGCAACTCAGTTTTCACATTGTGCCAGGTTTTCCAAAAGCAATCAAAATTACTTATTTATACACGCGCATTGGCTATGGCTTGGGTCCTGCGAACACTGGTGCGTGTGCTTGTCCTGGGGCCCAGAGCAGCACTCGCTAAAGGCACAGAGGGTCCCTCGGACTCCGCCACACTGAAATTAAGCACATGCTCGACGGTTTTGGGGAGCTGAGGCCGGAAGATCCTGTTGTTGCTAACGCCGGGGGAGCCGCCTTCCTGTGCAGACAGGCAATATCACCACATGGTTTAGTAAGACCCAGACGGAGAACGAGGAAAAGGTAAATATGGAAGAATAAGGCTTAGACCTCGATGTGAGGGGTGGGAGAGGGTCTGTGTTCATCTGTACGTACACACACAGGTATGGGCACGACCGTGCTTGAGAGGGAAATTTAGAAATTTTAGTTATTTATCCTACAAACTCTGCCTGAGAAGAGCCAACATGTGCACCATCACGTTCTGCTTCATTTCTGCCAGTACCTAGGAACACGCACGTGACGGATTACATTCTCCATGTCAATTTAGCGCGGAAGGAAAAGGCCACACAGGTGCTGTGCCTCCAGAGGGGCCATGGCAGCGCCGGCTGCCGCAGCCATTCACCCTCTGCTTTTCCCCGCTTGCCTGCAGGGAGGAAACACCCAGCCAGGTCTGACCGAGCCATTTGCTTTGTGGCTCTGTATGACCCTTCCTCCCAAAGACGAGCGCAGCAGACGTCCCCAGCAGCTCTTCATAACGACGCCTGCTCATCACACGCAAGGCTTCAGGTGCCATCACGTAACCAGCGTGACTGCGTTCCCCTGGGGCAGGGTCACATCCAGCAATTCGGCAGGGAAAGTTGGTGGCCTACTTTGCTTTCTTCAGCATCCTTGTTTTAGCACAGGTAGTATTTTGACTAACCTCCTTTCTGGGAAGGAGAGTTGCCAACGTAAAAGGCTCTACAGGAGTTAAGGTTGCAGGATGCACAATGCACGTGGGACCAGCGGGAGAAAAATCTCCTTCTATGATGAAAAGGCTGTTGTTTAAGGACTGCGTTAATGCTGTAGTTAATGAATCAGGGCTGGCTGCTCTGTACTAAGCAAAAAGTCTTCATACAGTGATGAAACAGCATGCAGGTATACAGCAGAATGAAGTAAGAGTACAACTGAAGTGAGCATTTCAAGCCTCAATAAATTATAACAGGTAAATTAGACATACAGCGTCAGAGAGTGTTTTCTACCTTGCAAATTTGAAAGGAGAAACTGTGCACGTTGCTGGTTGTGGTAAGTAATTCACTGAACCACCGTAACTCGAGTGTACGCAGTCACAACCTAGAGAGACCTTATTAAAACTGTTCAGGTAGAATATTTTTGCCTCAGAAGGTGCTAGGTTGTGAAAAGTGGGGACGTGATGATTTCCGCAGACTTTATATTCGCAGGACAAAAAATCAAAATGAAACATTGCAAACAGAAACGTATTTCTTCTTCTCGGTATTTTTTATTTCAAAACCTGTTTTGTTAAATTTTCATTGTACATATCGCTTACAATAATCATTGTGTTAATTTTATATTTTAAAATTTTCATTTGTTCATAGCGTAATGCAGCTAAAAATAAAGCAAGGGCATATAATCTAAAGCCACCAAAATAGGATCTTGCTGACCAAAACTGTTTTTTCTTTTGCATTGAAGGAAATTTCAGACTTTAATTTTATTCTGCCTTTCAGTGACTTTTAAGGACGGAATTTTCTGCAGGATGGCAATTCATCTTCAAACAGCTGTAAAGCGAGAGCTAACATTTTACTTTAAGGACATCCTGAGTCCAAGGGATTGTTTAAAGAGTGAGTAAAAAGTAGTCGGGTGAGGTTGTGGTAACGTCGGGTTACCATCTGTCACGCTTTTTCTGGGATCTGCTTGATTGATTTCTAGCAAATCACTTCCTGCAAGCATTATTTGCAAAACTTTGTTATGGGCAAAGGCTATTTCTGTGTTCGTGAGCCATCGTTACTGGGGAGCGTTTCATTACCAAGTGATGACATTCTGTAAAATACCCTGGTGCATGGGCAAATGCCAGCACCACTTCTTGATGGTGGCGTGGCTGAGTGCATCTTACCTGGCAATCCCCAACAGATGCCAGCCTTAGCATTTGTCAGCGGCACAGTGCTAGCCCGTGCTCTGACATCCTTCAACACGTTGGGTGCTCTGCTGACAAGAAGCCTGTTCCACTGAAACCGCAAGGCAGCTGATGGTTAAGAAAGAATTTCTCTGGAGATAAGTGGGCAGGTCGAGCAATGACTTGGTCCCTTTGCCTGGCCTGGATTGTTCCTGCCGCTCCTCCCATGCTGAGCACCAAGGCGCAAAGTACAGCCGGAGTCAACCAGCGCACAGATCCATGAGGGTCAGGAGTCCACAGCCTGCTCCCCAGTCTGCCAGCGGACTTGCCGTATGACCAGAAAGTATCCATGCACATTCCTGTGCCTTGCTTTCTCCTGTAAAATGGAAATCCCAGTTTTTAAAAGCATTTTGAGTGTTTTTGCAGCAAGCACGAATGTGAGATGTCATTGCAATCAGGACAAATATATACTGTGCCGTAAACCATTTAACTGTGGTGCTTATTTAGGTCTTGATCTTACAAAGATTTAAGCTGACTTATGAATGTGAGTAGCCCCGTGGAAGACTAGATTACACATGCACTTAAGTGTTATCAGATTGAAGCCATAGAACAACAATCACAAAAGGTACTTAATCACCTTTAAATTACAGTGTTCCTAATTTATTTATTTATTCCCCAAGGAAAAATTGCCTCATCTAGCATACAATCAGGAAAGAATCAAGGGCTGTTCCTTCAAGTGGTTGACAGTTCAAAAAGAGAGATGATTTTAAAAAAATAGGTTGCTAAAGGCTGAACTGTTTAATTGAATTATCTCTTTAAGAAATTGATGCAAATTAATATTATAATACTCCATTATATTGCCACAGAATCTTTCATCCTCAAGCCTTCATAAAATATATTAATAAACCTGAAAAACAAATGTACACTTATTTTTTACGAAACCAGTATTCTGTCCCTGTCAGAGGCTTTCTAATAATTATTTATATTTCGAAGGATGACAGTATTTTTCTCTTTATAGACTGAGAAAAAAGAGCCCGAGAGCTTCCAAGAGACAGAGTCCCTGACGTGATTTCCTTCAGCCCTCAAAGTGCTCACCAGGTACAATCCTGCTCTGTCCATAACAGCGCACTTTACAATGCCTAATTGGATGGCAAGGTAAGAGAGCAGGCAACGCAGCCAGAAAGATGACAAAAGGAATTGATGAAAAATGGAGCAAACACAACAGAATCCACATGAGCCAGCCATCCCAACAGCATTACAAATATTAAATAGTGACCCCTCCTTATCCTTAGTGAAAAATCTCTATTATAGCTAAAGAGGCTTAATTATTCACTGGATGTACATGGAGGTGGGGACCTGGCGAGGGAGAATTCACTATTTTTCAGGAGCAGGTGTTTACAGTCTCTGGTTTCAGAACACGAGAAATAACAATGTTGTGGTTCTCCAGCTTTATTCGGGTTATTTTTATGTCCCAAATTGTTTTTAAATTACCAAATAGCATTGCTGTAGTGGGGGTACCACTGCAATCATTTCTGCTTGCTGCTTGCTGGCAAAATAACGGCTGCTATTGCTTTACCAGGATTGATTTCCATAGAACAGCTCCATCTAAAGCCTACCTACAGGCAACAACTCTGCAGCAAAACATCAATGCGGTCTCATTTTCTGCTGTAAGCTTTTCTCAGAAGTGAAAAAAAAATACCTTTTCAGCAAAGTCCAACATGGGATGTCATTCATTCAGAGCAAATAGAGGACGAGATGCTTGTTTTTAAGGGACTAAATTAGTCTTCCGCTTCCCTCCCTGCCAACAAGTAGGAAAAAAAGTCCTTCCCACAGCTATCTCTGTGCACAAGGCACAAAAGCTGAGAGTCAGGGATTGCATGTTATATCAAGGGCTTTACAGACAGGCCACATTTTTCAGTAGTGGAAATGTGAGATGTTCTCGCTCACATCTGCCATCTCAGGCTGGTAGATCCAGAAAAGACGCTCAGGCCGATCGCCTCCTTCCAAGCAACACTCCTATCATCACTTTTAAAACCTCTGCACGATGAACGTCAATAAATGGCCAGTGGGGTTTCCGTGTGAGGTTACGTGGGCACTTTCATCCTATGCAGGTCCACAGCAGCACCAGCAGCGTGTTTCCATGCTCGCCACTCAGCCGTGGCCTCCTTCCTACGCCAGCCCATGTCACCGGCACTGGAGCTCAGGCTGCATGGGTCACGCAGGGACCTGATTTGATTGAAAACGGAGCCTACAAAGAAAGATTATTTTAGCCCAGAAGAGAACCCTGCCTTTTTCTGTCTCAAAAAGAAGGGGCAGCCTGTGTCACCATTCCCACGCTCATACCCCAGTAGGTACCTTCTTGTTTCTCATCTACAGCCAACACAGGTTTAAATATCCAGAACTGTTGATCTGAACCCTCTTTCAAACTGGCTTCATTACCTTACATGATGTTCTGGTGTGGACACATTCACTCAAGAAAAACTGACCTCGCTTTCACATTTTAAAGCTTTTTAGCTGATGCATCTTAAAGTCATGCCCTAAGTTAATTTGGATAAAATTTCCTGAGTGCACCTGTGTAGACGAGCAGTAAGTGAAAAAAAGAAAATCAGGTTATACTTGCAGTTACATACATACTCTAAAGAAGTAAAGCCTATAATGTGTCACTTTTGTAAATAGTTCATGTTCTCTTCTTTAAAGGAACATCAACTTTGTCTTCATAATAATTACACATATATATCAAAGTTGCCTGTTGGGCTGTATCTCCAGCATGTACATTGGTCCAAGCCCTTGTCGGCCATTTCTCCCTTTAGGTGTGATATAAAAAGAATCTGAGCTCATCTGTGCTTCCCATCAAGCAACAATTTTTAGTAGGTCACTGTTCCTGAAATCTCTGAGATCCGTATTTATTGGTACGCACAGAACTCAGTGTGTCCAACCACCTTAGGACAGAGTCATGTGAGAAACATAATGCAACACTTTCTGCTATAAAAGAAAACATTATTTTTTGCCAGCCCATAAATCCAGCTTTCAAAACAAGCATTACATTCACAAAGAAATGGTTTAGGAAAAAAAAAAACCTTATTTCAATGGGCAGACTTCCAAATCTGTGTAAGTGTGGAATAGCCAGGCTTTTTTTTTTTCCCCCTTTCTCTTTAGTTATGTTTAGTTTTTGAAATTCTGGTGAAAACAACTTGAATGCAAATCCTCTTTTCCGGATCTAAGACACCTGGGGCATCAGTAAGGAGAAATTGCTAGGTAGAGGTTTCTGCTATGAGTCCAAGTTCTGCTGTGAACTCCATGGCCAGAAAGCGTTTTGGGGAGATCAGATCATGCTGAGAGCCTGCTAGCGTACAGTTTCTTCAAAAAAAGAAACAGAAGAATTAGAAACAAGAGGAGCCCTTTCAATGAAGCAAAGAAGATGGACAAAAAGAAAAATCTAGTCTACTGATTCAAATAATACAGGCAGACTAGCACGTACTGCAATTTGGGACTAAAACCAAAGAGAGCTGACATGAGGACATGCTGCAGGGAGGGACAAGCACAGTGATGAATGGTGCCATTGTGTGACTATTTTAATTAATTTTTGTAATGAAGCCAAAGCTCTAATTTACCACATCCCAAAAGTAAATAGAAAAGGTTGTGACCTTAATTTCAGAGGTGGGGAAGGAAAACCTAATTGCTGAGTAGTCAGCTGTCACTCGTTATTGCAATTGGATAGGTACACTTGGTGTGTTACTATGAATAGTCCAGATTCAACAGTTAAAATAGTGGGTAATGACAGCTTCGTTCTCTCTCCCATACATCTTCCTTCCAAGTCTTTGATTAGTAACATTTTGTACCAGTTTTATCACGTGGCTTGCAATAGTCCTGACTCCATTAGGCTCTGAGTAAGCCTGTCTAGGCCACATAATAGCCTTTTTTATTTTTTTGTCTTCTCAGTACACGGATGTGTGCAACTTTGGCATGATGCAAAACATAGAGAGACTACAGGAGATCCCTCCTGCCTTCTTACTTTCTGCTAGCCCTGAGTGAGTATATTCCTGTACTGGAGCTAGTGATGGAAAGAGTTTTTCAATGTAACAGGGCTACAAACTGAAAAGGTGCAAAAGCCACATCTGTGTCTAACCATGGCCACTAAATAAAGACAATTACATGTGCGTTATGTGCTGTTCAAAACATGCCTCGATTTGCATCACTCAGACTGCGCACAACCATCCCTGTACTTAACTCATGGGGTCATTTCTATGGACTAAGGGAAAGATGCATGGACAGATCTGAGATTGGTGTGAACTCCTTATGTCTTATCAAATGCTGTACCTCTAATACGCGCCCACATATAAAGAGCACCATACTGTGTGCTCGCTAAATGAAGCGTTTTCTACTCCTGATCTTTTTGTTCTTTGCCCTATAATGCCAGTTTGCCTCGAGAACATGGAGGATTTAAGCAGAAATACTCATAATAAAAAATGTCATTCTAGCAAGTTCTGCTATGGCAGAAATAAAGCAGTGATCTGTGTTAGGCTGACTAGTTCAGACAAAGCATACTGGTATTAGAGTGAATATTATTAGATTAACACCTATAATGTGATAGTTACCATCCAACATACAAATAACAGAAACTTTCTGTGTTAATAGCTGTTCTTCTTTCTCAGCATATGCAGAAGCAGCTATATTTCTATATTCTAGAAACATGAACATTTCTTCTAGCGCTGTCCCTCTCTCAATATTCCTACTCAAAATCCTGAATTACAGGGCACTCCCTCTATAGTATGTCTTTAAATCTTCAGTGGCAAGGCACGTTAGTTAGCTGGTTGGCATCACAGTTTACCAGTTTCGGTCTTGAGCACAAAATTCAATGTGTTCCTCTGCCAGGGATCAAGATCATCAGGAAAATTCACCTGGTGCTTTCAACAACCGAGAATAAGCCTCAGGAATGACTTCCTAAACTTCTGTCAGTACAGGGAGAAAACAGATCTTCCCTCTTCTGTGGCTCTCAAATCAAGAGTGGACTATGCTTTTTTGAAAGACATATTTTAACAAAACACACATTAGCACAAATTCTGATGGCCTGTGCTACTCAACAGGATGATCTAATGGTGTCTGTTGACTTTGAAGGCTATGGCTGCGTAAATCAACTTCTAAAGGCCCAAGGTTTAGCACAAATCTTGAGAGACAGCTGCCAGTCTTACTGATGCTCAGGAATGATATACAGGGAAAGCACTGATCCTTTCATGTTCTTGTCCCAGTGGGTTAAGGAATAGCAGCAGGAGGGAGAAATTTCCCATGATATATGATCTGTGCATGGCCAGTGGGCAACGAGCTGGTCTCCAAAGCTGTCTCTCTTGAGGATGCTTAGGTTGTTGGCAGAGGTAATATCTTTCATTAGGCCGAGCAGGGTATTTGGAAAAAGTAGACAAGTGTTTGAGCACACAAGCTTTTCCTAAAACCTGCATGAAATAACAACAATCTTCAAAGCCAAGTGAGGACATCTAAAATACAGAAATTATTTCTGGGTAACATTTGATGTTGATCTCGTGTGAGAAAGTAAAGCATCAGTTATGGTTTTAGGGCTGAAAATACGCCCCCTGGATATCCGAGTATTTGGTTGACATCCGCATCTTTTGGCCTTTTGTATCTGAATCCCATGGCAATGCTGATTTCCCAGCCTGCGCTCCGCTGAGCAGGGATGGGTGAGCAGGGCCGATGGGCATTCGTTCCAGCCGACGGAGGCTGCAGCGCGGGGGTCCCCTCCCGCCAATGCCGCTTGAAAGGGGGAGCAGATTTTCCGCCCGTCAGTTGTGAAAGGAGCGCTTGGCTCTGCTGTCAAGGCTGGCCTTGGGCTCTGTAGATCTCAGTCATCTGCGAAGAATTGCTGCACGCTGACCTAGATACTCCATCAGCTCTGCTGCAGCGCTGGCTTGGTGACAAGGATGCCATTTCCCTGGTCTCTACTCTGCCCTATATCCTGCCTTGGAGATAAAAAAAAAAAAGAGGAACAAATTAACATTAATCAGAATAGCATTTTCCTCCGATGATTTTTCTGGAAAACAGAGTTTCCCGGGGAAATTTGTTGCCTTAATCTTCCCCTACTGCTCCCCTTCCCTGCCGTCTCATTATGTTGCTTTATCTCAGAAATCCTGCCGCTTTTCAAACATACGCTGTCCTGAAGAGAATAGAAACGTGCCACCTCCGTTCCTCGCATCTCCACCTCGTGATCCATAGTACATCAACAGAGAGTGGGGAGGGCAATTTATTAGGTGAAAAGGGAGGCCCAGAGCAAGGTTAAGCCTGGACCTCTGACAGCAGCCATCTGAGATGTCCGCATTGCACTCCAGTGCTGTACTGTTAACAGGGCACTCAGTCCGGCTTGAGAAGTACAGCTGATAATACGAAAGTGTCTCTGTAGCCACTGATTTCTACTAGATAGGGAATTTTGAAAAGCCAAAACCCAAACCCTTAATTGCCTCTAAAATTTCACTACAATCAAATTAGATTGGTGAATATAATTTTTTCCTCTAAAAGTATTAACAACCATAAAGATATTTCTGGGATTACGGGTACAGGGGAATGTTCGTCCTTGCAGTCTTGCTGTAGAGGGCTTCAGGGGCAACGCCAGCAGAGCATCCCACAAGCGAAACTTTCTCCTCCCTGTTTGCTTCATGTGACAGCGTTGGGCCTCGAGAAGACACAACACCCTGCAGCGTGATGAAGCACACTACTGCGCTGCCTTGCTTTCCTCCGTGGTTCAAGGAGAAAAGCTGCCTGGGCCTGGAGACGCCTTGGTTGAACCTGGTGCACTGCAGAAAGCTCTGAATCAATCCCTGCCCTGCTTTCGGTTCTGAACCATGCGGAGCCACAGGCTCAGTTCTCCGCTCCTCCACATTGCTTTAAGGCAGCCTGAAGTGAATCATTCGGACCAAAATGTGTGAACTTCGTCCCTTGGCTTCCTGTCTTCATTGCAAGGCTACTGCAGCCTTGGAGGGACCGGCCACCTCTGTGCACCGCACCAGAGCTGTGGTGGCATCTGTCCGGTGGGATGGAGCATGCAATTTCTTTCGGCTTGGCGTTCAGGGGGACCAAGCGACGGTTGTTCAGCCACGTAGGACAGGAGGAGCAACCATTACCAACAGATTTTCCTGCAGATTGTTCAGATAAATGGGAAGAAACTACTGCGAGTCCGAGGAGTAACACTTGTAATTCACTTGGTGGGTTTTGCAGCGCAAGGTGAATAACGCAGAAGCAAGGGAAACAATGTGACTTTATTCCAAGATGTGTAAAAATACTACATTGGAGCCTGATAATTTCTTGGAATTAAAAAAATCCTGTAACAATCAGCGTCTTAAGAGAAGTGAGGGATTCTTTGAATTCAGGAGACATCTTTTCTTAAAGAAGGGGGAAGCGAAAAAGGAGGTGAGGTCTGATAGCCGTGGCCTGCGCTCTTTGGCTGATGCTTTTCTTCTTGAGGTAACAAAAGTAACTATTTTCAGATGTGATCTTCCTGATGGAGTGACTGTGACAGGGGCTGGTCTGGGGAGATGTCAGCTCCATTTTCACCTCATGCCGTTTCTTTCCCCCAGTCACTAACCTCTGATTAAAGGGGATCTTTCTTTCACATTCACGGTCTTGCCAGCGCTAAATCCTCAACCGCACGGTGAAATCTGAATGTCAAAGCTGGGTGGGAGGAGGGAGCGATGGGGAGGCTGGGTGGCAGCAAGACGGGGTTTTGAGAAGAGCTCTCCGAGGAACAAGTGCATACGAGAGGTTTTCCTACTCCCTGAAGACTTCAGAGCATTTCTGTGGTTAGGGACAGGGGCTGGACATTGTCAGAAGAGCAGCAGCCTTGAAAGCCAGTGCCCGGCTGACTTTTGCGAAGATTGTTGTGTGACAGAGGACACAAAGCCCTAAAAGTTTGGTGCCTCGCTACTCTGGGAGAAGCCTTTGTTCCCCCCTGTCGCCCCTGCCACATGGCTGCACTTCAGCTGAGCAGAACCAAACTGAGCTGGAGCTTGCCCTGGGACAAACCAGTCAGATCTTTTGTTTCCCTCTTTGTCACAAAGGGCCCCTGAAGCTGAGCACTGACTTGCTTTCCCCACCTCTCAGTGCACACTGCAAAGCCCACCTTGCCCAGCCTGCAAAGGCAGGCAGCGTGATGTGATCAGAAATACAGGTCTGGAGGCTGTAGGATGTTTTAAGCGGGTGCATATGATTTGAGAGTACAAACTACATTCGGGATTTTTCTTTTTTGAAGGAGAGACTGTTACTAGAAGTTTTTGTATTCAAATTGTTGAATTAGAGTATCTCACTGAAAAATACAGTTTGGGGTTTTTGTATAAAAAATACAAAATACACTGCAGAGCACTGTGGTGGATTAAAAATAAGGTAATAAGAGAAGCCAGTGAGCTGGTTTGCCTGTCACCTGCCAAGAGTTTAACTTGCAGTTGACTTCAGCAACTTTGCTCTTAAAGGTACTGAGCTTTCCAAGTAATAATGTAAATGCAAAGATGGCAAGCAGTGCATTTAAAATATTTATCAGGACTAGTGCAATAAATATATTCCATTCCTCCATTTCTATTTATGAATTTACTTAAATGCAGCTAGATGAAGTAATTTTATAAGGAGTGTAATATTATTCCCGTGCATTAATCATGCATTGATTGCCAATGCAATCTGAGATAGTGGTACCAAAGAACAAATAGAATCATAGAATGCTTCAAGAAATCAAGCATAGAATGCTATCAAGAAACATGCTTCCAGATTTTGTTATTTCTCTCCCACTGTGGTCACTCATTGGACTTGCTTTCCTCCTCCATCCCCTCCCTCTGTGGCAGGCAAGAAGCCGAGTGTGCCAAGGACGAAAGGTGGTTTGCAATGTGTTCATGCCACGCTGTTGTGTGAAGGCTGGTACGCCTGCTCCCACGTGGACCATACACAGAGGGCACATTACGTGCATGGCTGCTGCAGCATAAGCTCTGTGAAACACTATGTCAGCTTGTCTCTCTGATATCCCAATAAAACAGAGCTTTTGGAGCATTAATTTTTCAAGACGCTGGTGCTTATTTATACCATTGCAATCTATGTAATGGCTGAGCCTTGTTCTGCCAGGTTGCTATTTTATTTCTTCAGGATTTAGTGCACTTTCTCCTGATGCTAGCAGGAAGTCTTGCACTTACTTTGCTGGGACAAGGAATTGGCTATTGTGATAACAGCACATTTTACGTGAAATCTGATAACGAGGATTTTGTAGATACGGCACTGCGGTGATTTAATTGATTTAATGTCTGTGACATGCCTTGATCCAGAGCAAGACCCTCTCAGCTAGACTTAATCCTTGAAACTAAAGCTGACTTTTATCAAATTGTTTTTTGCAATGGTTGAGATAGAGAAGGAAAAAAGAAAGAGGAATGATTTTTATGTTGGAGGCTCCTGCATTTCACAAGCGATAGTGTCGAGAGACACTGAGGCTTTTATCTCCAGGTGGGAGCTGGGAGGCAGGAGCAGGTGTCTCTCACGTTGGCAAGCTCTGCGAAAGCCCATATCCACCTCTGCGCAGAAAGCTCAGCAGGCGGTCCTGCGGTCCACAAATTGTTGCCAGCTGTCAAAGTGAAATGGTTCAGCAGCGAGTCTCCTGGGCTGTGTTCTGGCCAAAATTCAATCGGATTACAAACCAATTGCTCCAGCCTGTCCCAGAAGCAGGAAACCCCCATCAGCTGACGGGTGGGATCTGGTCTCGGTGACAGACGGTGCTGCTCCTTGCCTGCTGCAGCGTGTTTGCAGTAGCTTGCTGGGAGCGGTGGCTCTCCTCGCAGGTCTTACAAATGCAGCCCTCCCTCCTTCCCCAAGCTGTGCGAATGATGATTTCCTGAAAAAAAGGGGAAGAGGACTGAAAGGTGCAGTGCTGCAAGCAGCTTTTCTCCAAGGAGTTATTTCTTGGCAAAACATCTTCTGAAACTCCAGACACCACATGCTCCCAAAGCGCTACCACTTTGAAATAGCAAATACCTTTCACCAGAAAAAGTATTTTTATTTCATATGGTTTGGCTGCGGACAGCCTGGCTGTAAGATTGTCATTGAAGCCAAATCAAAGAGACCTGGCCAAGTCTAGAGGTAGCAAGACTATCTAATGATAGTTTCTAACAAAAAATATTTTGGAAAAGAGGAACTTTTCTGTTTGGGGACGAAGTCAGACTCTGATTATTTGTGATTAAAGGCAAGGCATTCATGAGAAACAGATTGTCATAGGTACACTTACCTGTCGCATTTCTTCCCTCTCCCTCTTCAGCACTGGCTATGTACAACCTGCTGAAGGACTTGGTGATGGATGTTAGCAGGATGCTAAAGTCCCACTTAAGCCCATTTGTAAGCTGGACCTTCAGCAGGACTCACTTGGAAGAAGAAGTCATTGTCTTTGCTTCAAGTGTGAGTGCAAAGCAGTGAAGCAGGCTTGTGTCAGTCTTTTCAAAATTTTAAGCTAAGTATAAATGTGACTAAGAAAGCAGGATGCTATTGAGGCGCTTGACTGATCCCGATGAGCGAGAACCAGCGGTGGAGCATTACGAGGCTGAGGCAGTCGGCTGCCTGTGGGCCTCTGTGTGCTGAACGGATGAGACCTGTAAGAGCAAGAGGAAGAGAAGAACATGGAGATATGGACACCTGAGGGTATAATCAGAAGCTTCCCACGATGAAAGGGATGGGGGGAGGAGGCTTTGATTCCTCTTTCTCCCACGCACCTTCCCTTTCTTTTCCTCTTTATTTCTAGTCCCGTGGTGAAAACATTGCTATTAAAGCAAAGCTCCAGGCAGCTAAAATATACGTAGGGATTTTTTTGGAGGAAAACTTGGCTCTGGTGAACTCAACAGCAGTTTTGGAATCAACTTCAATGGAGGCTGAACTATACCTTGCTGTAATACCATCTTAAAATGCTTCCAGGACCTTACAAAACATTGCCTGCTTGATCCTGGCCTTCCCATCACAACGGTATGGAGCTTGGTACCATCCCGTGAAATTCACCATTCTTTTGTGACAAATCACATCCTTTTCTCAAGGGGTAATGACAAATAAATACACCTTAATCATCCTGAGAACGGATCAACAGTTTCATGTATCACTGGACACCATGACCAGACCTTTGTAGTTTCAGTGGGAAACTGCTGCAAATCGAATGTTTCTGCAGAGGTTGTTTATTTGAGGGACAACTGGAATATTCCAGTGATCCAGATTTAGTTATTTTTGGTGTCCCTTTCCATAGGGAGTTGGCAACCTATTTAAATCCAGGAGACCATGACTAGCTGCTCAAGTTTTGCTCTGCTGGATTTGTGCGGTGTGTATTTTGGAAACAACGTCTGCTCTGAGCAGCAGATAGAGCGATGCCACAGCCCACATCAGTGAAAAGCTCTTGTGATTATTTTTTTCCTCCTCTCCCAATTTCAGTGAAGGCTCTGCACTGTTCTCCCTCTTTCTATATTTTATTGTCGATGTGAAATGCTTTAAAAATCCCATTAAGGAATGTGTTACCCAGTAGGATCTACACTGCATTTGAGTCTACATTCTTTCCAACAGCAGCCAAGCCCTGAATCTACGATATCATTCTGATGATTGAAAAAGCACAAGCATTTTCTGTTTGGTAAGTGTAACTCTGGGGCTATTGACAACAGGCTTCTCATGTAACATGCAGAGACCACATTTTCTTAAGTACACAGTGATTTTGGCATGATTGGCCTGATTTTCTGAGGTTCTCCAACATGTGAGGATCCCAAGCTGACAGCCTTTAACTTCTCAGCAAAAGAGACCAGACACTGGAGATTCAAAAGTTAGAGCCAGAGAATGAGCGACCCAAATCAGCAAAGTCCTAAGAGTTTACCATTTTCCTCATCCCCACTTTCTTTTCGCATTCCTGGGAGAAGTCACTCTGATTTCTTCCGTTGCGCTCTAACTTTCAAAAGCACATCTGGAGCCATTGCCTCGAAGGGACCTGGGATCAGGGAGTGCAGCAGCAGCATGGGGTGACTCAGCAGTAGAGTTTTTCAGGTTTTCAGTTACCAACCTGCCACCCACGGCAACTCGGAGCAGGGAGTAATCAGCGTATGCGACCAACCATGTTGGCTCAGCACAATGAGATGGCAGCAGATCCTCATGCAACATCTTCCTCCACTGTCAGCCTCTCATGTATGCCCACATAGCACCATCCTCTCAGCAGCCAGGTATCGGGAGTGGATCTCCCCTTGTGATCCTTTCCCAACCAGCAACGAAGGATCCCTTGCCTGGCTCTTCCCCGTGCTACTGCTTGCCTAGCTCCGGTCTGCATCTTTCTGCAGACCTCTGCTACTAGTAGTGGGGATTGGTGGTTTGGGAAGTCCCCAGCAGAAGATGGGACTGTAGTCTTTAATGAGTTGTATACTTCTACACACTAAGATGATGCGATGCCGTGAGGTTTCCCTCTGCACTACTTCGCCACCCCCAAACCGTGCCTCAGGCTGGTCTGGCTGTGTCCTTTGGGACAAGACAGCAGTGGGACTGGGGACAGACTGGCTGTGCAGGAGCAGGATGTTCAGAGACATTCCTGCTTCCACTGGGGACTCATGGCATGAGGCTGTAAGGGCAGGTAACTTCTCTGTTCTCTGTATTTAAAGACTAAAAAAGCAACTCTGACCTACCGAGATTAAAATAACTTAAGAGCCTGGGCAGTGTCTTATTAACTGATCATTCCAGAAAAGGAACTGAAAAAAATGAGCTGGAAAAAACCTCTTTCACTTGCCTTGCCCTGTCTGTAAAAACGACATTTGATAAAAATGTCACTTGAGCACATAGAAGTGAGCAGTTCTGCTGCCATCTAATTCTCGTAACCTCTACCTGCCTCCCTGGGCCCTTGTATCTCACTTAGCACAAGTAAAAAACTTGGTCATCCCACTGACAGACAGAATCCTGGTGCAATGCACAGGAAGCCCTATAAGGTAGATGTTGTTAACAGCAAATTTCATTAGAATTATTGGTGAAAGATGGAGGAGGTGGATGATAAACAAAGGGCTAGCAGAGAGTCTGTCCTGCAGAAGTCACTAGAGCTACCTTGGTGTCTTCAGCAGGGGTCAGACTCGGCGGAGAGTCTGGGCTGTTTTGTAGACCTCAATCTTCTACTCTTGTGAGCAGTCCTGGAGGAGGATGGCTTTAAAGTCCTTTTGAGACAGTTTTCGGCCAGAGAAATGCATGCATCTGAGATGCTAGAGATGATTAGAATTATTTTTCCTAGCACATTTTAGTAAGAAATGTCCTTAGTGATAACAGTTGCACAGTTCTTTGTTCTGCGAGTTATAATGTGAAAATCAACATTGCTCTGCAAATAGAGAAAGGCCGGTTAGTCTACTAAATTCCCAATGAGTAGCACCAAAGCCGTGGCTTCAAGAAGCTACAAAAGTTTTGTCAGATAGGGCGAGAAGGGTCTAAAGCCTCAAGACCAGCCTCCACTCCTGGAAGAAGCACTGGTGGGATGCTGTATGCTTTAGCACTCTGCTGTGTTCCTTCCAGATGCTGTCTTGCTCCAAGCAGATGATGTCCTCAGTTCAGTACCCGGAGTCTAGAGTTGACAAAGTAAGCAGAGCATTTCCAGATTGTTGGGGAGGGAAGAGATCCTAATTCACCACTCTATGATCTCTCAGAGCTTGCAGATGGCAGCCAAAAGGAGGGTAGGCAACCATAACTGTGTCCTGCCTCATCTCCAGGTAGCTGGTGTCATGGCTTTTATTACAGACTTGCTCATTTCCATCACAGCTACTCACTTCTCATGTGCCACTGCTGCTTGGCCACACTGGCCCTTTATTGCAAAGATGGTGACTGGTGGTGTAACATTTTCTGCTTTGAGAAACACAGGCCCTTGCCGCTTGCATAAAGAAATTCCGCTTGCATAAAGAAATTCCTACAGCATAAGTCTATTTGCTTGTGCTTTTTCTCTGTGTACA
Source organism: Steatornis caripensis (assembly GCA_013398225.1). Lineage (NCBI taxonomy): Eukaryota > Metazoa > Chordata > Aves > Caprimulgiformes > Steatornithidae > Steatornis > Steatornis caripensis. Next base: position 407,334 of record VZSC01000047.1, on the reverse strand, counting down.
TAACCTATAACTATTTTTATCTATCTAGGCACCTACCTTTTATAGTTATCTCTGCTTATTTTCAAAACCTTAACATTTGGCACGTATCGTATTGGTCCCTTTGATTTTGTGTTGCTTTTCTTCCCTTTTCCCTTCATTCCTTGCCTCCTTTCCTCAGCGGATCCCAGCCCATGGTCTCCTCCCAAACAGGCACAGGCTGGTTTAGCCCTGCCTGCCCCACTCTGATTTAACCTAGCCTCTTCCCCCATCTCAAAATTAACAAAACCTTCTCATAATAGCCAGTCACAGTGCTGGGGGGTTATTTCCAGCTCTTAAAACATACAAACCTATTTATAGTTCAAAAGGCTTGAAAAGAGATCATTAAGGGAATACATTTGTGAATGTAGAGCAAAGATCTGATTCTGGGATTTTCTTTGTGCAATTACTTAGTGTAAATAATGTTTGACACTTGCTTTCCTCTCCCATAGAATTCTCAAAGCGGTTTACAGCTCTGAATTCACTAAGCCACTCTCAGCCCGAGTGCAGCAGAGAAAGGTGCTGTCCTTGAGGGTCTTTGACACCATGTTCAGATCTACTAATGTTATTTTTCTTTTAAATTCGCTGACTTGCTCTTACTCTGTCTCTGACCCCACTCATGCACCTCCTTACTTCAGAGGCTTAAGCATGAGTGAATTAGACCTTCACAGATTCGAATTATATCTAAAATGTAGCACAGCAGTGCTCCAAGGTGACATTCAATGGAGACCCCAAGCTCCTCTCTTTATTCTGAAGCCATTAAGCATTATCATTCATCTATAAAATATAGCACAGTTACACACTGATGCAGAGATCTTTTTTCCCCCCTATTTCTTCATTTCCCTTCACTATTAATGTAATGTGAACACCAGAGCGCAGGGCTCAGGATCCCCATCCTGGCCCTGCTCTACAGTGACAACCTGAATACATTTTTTGTGCAATTGTTGTTTACCTTTGGGTCTGATGAAAAACTGCAAACTTGCACTTAGTGTTCAAAAACCAGTGCTAAGTTGGAAAGGTTGTGCATTACTCATGGAAATGCACTTCAAAACCAGAATTTCTCTTCTGGATCATGTCTACACCCAGAGAAATTGGGACTGAGTTAAAAATTACAAACTCCAAACAGGACTCTGATAGCCTTCTATGATGGCATGACTGGCTGGGTGGACGAGGGGAGAGCAGTGGATGTTGTCTACCTTGACTTCAGCAAGGCTTTTGACACTGTCTCCCACAACATCCTCATAGGAAAGCTCAGGAAGAGTGGCTTAGATGAGCGTACAGTGAGGTGGGTCAAGAACTGGCTGAACGGCAGAGCGCAGAGGGTTG
>VZSC01000047.1:372020-404983 GCA_013398225.1 Steatornis caripensis | reverse complement strand
AGTTCCACCTGAACATGAGGAGGAACTTCTTTACTGTGAGGGTGACAGAGCACTGGAACAGGCTGCCCAGAGAGGTTGTGGAGTCTCCTTCTCTGGAGATATTCAAAACCCGCCTGGATGCATTCCTGTGCAACCTGCTCTAGGCTAACCTGCTTTAGCAGGGGGGTTGGACTAGATGATCTCTAGAGGTCCCTTCCAACCCCTACCATTCTATGATTCTATGATTCTATGACTCAAGCTGAGAACGCAGCCACATGAGCTTATCATGACTTTTTTATCCCTAAATTCAGACTTTTTCTATTTCCCTGTCACCTTTCAGCTCTAAGTGCCACTTTAATGCTGGTCGCAAAAGCTCGGCTGTGATGCAGTCCCGTTTTGCAGTTTCTTTCTGTGGAGTCAAGCTAGTTATCAAGGACAATCTTGTTGACTTGACCAAGCAAAGCCATCCACCTGCACCTGACACATACAGCCCGACAGTTGGTGAAAGCACAGCAAGTCCGATATTTCAAACAGTAAGTACGTGCTTTTGTAACCATTTTACACAAGATCTTTAAACTTTGAGCTCATGTTCTCCCAAAAAGTGTCTTTTAGTGGAAGGGTTGATTTGCTCTGAAAAGTTTCTTCTTGCCATGAGTCATCCTTTTCATCGAATCTTTACTGTGGGCCTTGTCAAAGGTCTCAATGTCCATTTTGTTTTCCCTGAGCGATCACCAACCAGATCAGAGGCCTCACTCTGAAGAGTGCTGGTCATGCTTGGGCAGTGCTGTGAGCTCAGGACTCCTATATTACATAGATCTGCTTCCCCTGGGCCCGGATAATGCCTAAAAGACATACCTCAGTGAGATTTCCCCTAGAAAATCAGTAAAAAATTAGATTTTTTAAGCATGTTTTAATCCAAGTCAAAATATTAGAACTTGGCTCTGAGAATTCAAGTGCATCTTGTTGTCTTAGGCATCTTCTGGGTGAGGGTCACAGGAATTTTAGATAGTAAGTGGGGTAAAGCAGTGGGTAGAGGAGCTAGAATCACAGTTCTTTAGGGCATCATGAGGTACGATTGGGGCTGAGACCAGAAACGTCTGTAGACATCAAGTGCATGTCTAAGCCTCGTCAGGTTCCACAAAGTTTTTCTTCTACTCATGTGCAGAGCTTGACTTAGTTGATCTCCTCACAGCTCATGTAATGAGCTGGATTAAAAACTCTCTTGTGCTTGTACTCCTTTAGTCTATTTGTGTGGGGCACAATCACCTTGAAACCATGATGGACTTGGCAGAAAGACTCACTGAGATTCTTTAAATTAATAGATTCTTCCTCGTTGTGTTCACTGGGCTGTGCTTACATGTCCTTGTCCACACCATGTGCATCACACTTTTTCTTCACCTGAAATATGCCTACACTTAGACTGAGTATTCCAAGGTTCATGATATCCTCCTGTGTCTCATCCTCTGTCTTTGGCCCAGCTACAACTCCTTTACGCGTGAACTGAGACCCTCTGGAGCAGAGACCTGTTGGCTCTGTGGAGGTGCCAGCTGCTCTTTAGCACATAAAAAACTGATGGACTAGAAGGGGGCCAAGTTGCTGATGAATTGCAGTTGCGAGTGCCAAGTCGCTGATGACTCTGGGGCCTGTTGGCGATCCTCCGGCTACACCTGTACTACTGAACTGGTGCCAATGCTCGTCCTTTGGTCCTGTGTCCAGCTGGCATAGTCTGGCCATGTCTCTACTTTTAGCTTCTGTTAGCTCCCAAAACAAGTTTGCAATCTTCGACTATTAGTATTCCCTGGTCCAGGCTAACTCCTGAACCTTTGTTTAGGAGAGTGCTACTTACCCCGGGCCGTAATCATGCCTGAGACCACTCCAACAGCTTCACCATGCTGATGTTCCAGTGTCTGAGCCTGGTCTCCAGTATTGTTCATGCCAAACAAATGCTGACTTTCTTTGTGGTTTAGCTATATCTTATTTCCAAACATGAAGGATTTTTCTCCCTGCTTGGTTGGTGCTAATTTCTGTGAATCCCCTCATTGTCCCCCAGTGAAAACTTGACATCTGCAGTGATACTATGCGCATGTCTTCACGTCAATTAAAAAGTGGCAGCGGCCTCGTAGAGATGTAACAGAAATCTCTGGTTTAAAGTAATCATAAATCTTAGTTCAGCACTTACCTTACTTATTTGCAGCAAGACAAAACAACCCCTGCCGAATCCCTGGCTGGTGTTTCTGCAAGGTAGACACATCCTGTGCCCCAGGCCTTCCAAGATTTGAAGAGCCTAGAGAATCAGGTCCTAAATAGCTCACTAAAGGTCATGAGGAAAGTCTGAACAGGATGTGGGAACAGCTCTTGCAAGGCACAAGCTAGCACTGCAGCCCCTGGAGCACATTTTTCTCAAATTTCATAGGTGATGGGGCCTTTCTGTCCTTTAAATTTTCTTCCCTCTGAATAACCCACAGACCAACCTTATTTCATATAGGCCAGGGTCATAGCTCCAAAAGTAGTCAGAAAGTAAGTCTCAAGGGAAAAGAAGGAGTCCCATATGGCAGAGGAGTGCTAATTCAGTGGTCCAAAGGCCGTAATTGTATTTGTGTTCATATATTACAACTCAAAGGTGAGTAAAACAACTTCCATTACAGTGATGCGCCTGAGAAGGCTGAAAGAAAATAATCCTGGAAAATGGAAAGGGTGAATAAACCACAGAGGAGTAGAAGAAAATAGGGATTTGTCTGTTGTCCAAGGCAAGCTCAAAGTAGGACCTTGTAAAGGCGGGGCTGATGGGGAAAAGGAGGCCCCTGGCATGAGGCAGGGGCAGGAGGACTTGCAGAGGTTTCTTGGTCAAGAGAAGGCTGGGAGGGCAGCGCACCGCCAGCATGGGAAGAGCAATGGAAAAGAGCAAGGAAGGCCAATACGCACCAGGTTGTCTGCGGAGAGATGCTGCTAAGGGAAGTCCACCTAATCTTTGCAAACTGTAGCTCAGTGGGCACTCCGTGTGAAGGTGAGAAGTAGCACACGTAACTCCAGACACAAGAGCACCCTCTGCACAGACTGTGGGCGGCTCTCCGGCATCCACGGGGCACGGACGCGCTCAAGGGCAAAGCAGGTCCCATCAGGGACATCTCTGGTAGGTCCGGGAGCAGACCCTGGCAGGTGCTTACCACATTCAGGATGTGGTTGTGCAGTCTGCCTGTGTTAACACTGGGGAAGAATCAGGGTAAGGCAATCACCCTCAGTAACACAGGGTTCACCAGTCTCCCCGCTTACTGAAACAGCAATATTTTAAAACAACCTTTATATTTTCTGCCATGGCTGGATCCTGGGGTCTTATTTTATCTGTCACCTCCAGTCTGCTAAGAGAAGCAGGTTCTGTATTTTAGTCTGCGGTATGATTTTCTGTTTGTCCTTTTGAATGACTTTGCCCAAAGGGGTGATAATAAAAAAATGTGAAAGCTGGTGTCAAAAGAATTTCTCTGAGCCTGGAACATACATTTTTTTCATTATTCTTGACATTCTCTTTTGTTTGTGTCTTTTTTCTCCCCCTCTCTGCTTATATTCAGTATTGCAGCAAAGCAAAACACTTAATACAGATAATTCTGCTTTCATATTTCTTGGCTGGCATTGACCCGCTCTCATATGGCTATGTTGGAGCTCTGCACACCACATATGGTCTTTATATTCTTGCGATTTATGAAGACACATAATTTTCCATTCACAAGTGCACAGGGGCATGGTCATATGGAAGATCCTTTGACTCCTGCTATTTGGAGTTCTTCTGCTATTTAGCCAGAGCCAAAAGCTACAGAAGCATCCCAGAAGCAATCTCATCCAGCAGCAAATTAAAAAAAAAAAAGTAACTAAATAAAAGGAAATGCTCCATATTGACATACAGATTATCCAAAATAGATCTTATTGGGTACTTCTATTCTGCTGGCCAAGTGGGGTGATGCTTCCAAGAGGAGGGGAGCTAACCCAGTGCTTCATGTCCATTATTCATTTGGGAGGGAAGCTGTGATCTGGAAAGGCTTTAGGAACAGACTCTCTCCATCCATGTTATTTAGAAGGTTGTCAGGGATGTGTGATGTTTTCTTGTTATATGTTGTGGTGAAGAACTGAAAGGAAGAGGGCCCACATTGCTGAAAGGTCGCTAATGTGTGCTGTCGGGTATTAATTGCCCCTGGTAACATGGTCTGTAATGAGGCGCCAGTGTTAATGCTCCCACTCTGTCTGCGTGGCTCTAGGAGGCCCTTATCGTGTAGGGAGCGGGAGCCAAATGGCAGTTAAGCAAGGTTGGAAAGGATCAAGAGCAGATGACATTGTTTCAGTGCTAATCCCCAAATAAGGCTGTTTTAGGAATAAAGCTCGTCTTGTGGTGATACCGTGTTAACACATAGCTGCTGGCGCAGTTACGTGTCCCTCGCTCTCCTCATCTCTTTCTAAACTGTTTCCTCTCTACCCCATATTCTGTTTTAAAACCCACTGTAAAGGACCTGGTCATTCACAGGTATTTTATGGGTTTAGCAAAAGCAGGGGCTGATTTTTGAATGAGCGCCACCATTTTGATATTTGTGTTTCGGCGATAGCACCCTGTATGTCAAGGGTGACATCTCAGGATCAGACGTGGTTTGGCTGGCACCACGGCTTCGCTCATGGGCGCGGGTGCTTCTCCCAAAGGCATGGCAGTGTAAGAATTTGTGCTCTCCATCTAGATAAAACATAAGCTGACATATTTTTACCCTTTAGTATTGACATTACAGCAACTCTTTAAACAACATATTAGATGATGTACCGACATGAAGGACACAGTGGTCAGGCTCCCACATCAAAAACAATGAAATGAGTGGAAAAATGTCAGATGCCTCATGTGGGGTTATTTGAATTCACCTCTGTCTTTAATATCCACAGATAAAAAATGGTTAAAAATTATTTTGCACTCTGGGTTCCCTGGCAAACCATAGTGCCACAAAGCTTGTAAAGATGAATTGGATGCTACAGTCAATTGGTCTTAGCGAGCTACTGAAGTCACTGCAAAAACAGCATTTGCCTCATGGCTGAAACAAGGGACTGGGAATCTCCTGGCATTTGTTACAGTCCGCACCACGGATTTGAAATGGTGGCTTAGGGCAAGGCTTTGTTTTTCTGCCTCACTGTTCTCCTGCCTGAACTAAAAAGTATTTTGCACCTTGCAGAAGTGCTCCTACTGGGAGAGTAGCAAGGTGTACGGAGAGCCTGTCACGGCGTGGCCGCAGCTGGAAACTCCAGGCACTGTTTGCTGCAAGGGCAGGTGTTAAATAATTGTGCTTTTTTTTCTTTTTTTGTCGCGGCTGTGGCTGTCTGTCAGCAGCAACGGGAACACAGCAGTGAATGCATCATCACTGTCCTCTGACATAATGGAGGAGTTGGGCCATGGGCTGAGTATGGGAGATTTATGAAGGCAGGGCACACAAATGGTTTTTACATGGAGGTATACACATCACCCTGGCACGGGTGATGCATGCAATGTGAACACTTTGGAGAATTGCTTCCAGCGGACACACTTTGCAAACAACATTTGTTTTGTTTCAAAACAAACAGGGAGTGATTGAAACGCACAAAGGTATTGGCAGTGCCAGAAGGGGAAAATTACACAGGCACTCACATGTGACATGTCCACTGAGTTCATGTACTGGGACAACTCTGAAGGTCGGATTTGTGAAAGAACAGAAGAGAACTGGTTCTTCAGAACCCGCAGATACACATCGGGTTTTGAGTGCCCAACTCCTTTCAGCATTTAAAATAATAAAAACTATATGAATTTAATTAAAAAATGGGCATTAATGCACTTTTGTCAGATCAGGCCAATGATTTCTGGCTTGGGCTGCAGAGTCGAGATGTTGTCAGAGAAAGTCAGGGGTTGGTGTCGGCAGTTGCTGTGTGGCAGTGGCCAAAGGCCCTGCTCCAGACTGGCTCCCATGCTGGTGGGGCTGGCAGCAGTGGCCAGGAATGGATCACACCAGAGCAAAGGACCAGGTGTGCTCCAGAGGAGAATAAATCAGCCACCTGTAAGTACCCATAGGCAATCAGGCAAGGAGGGAAAATTTCCTTTGCACAGCAAACCATTTACTTTTTTATAGATTTTGGTTTGATTAGCTCATTTCTCAATATACAGATTTTCCTTCTTATTTGTTCCCAAATCCAGCCCTGTAGTTCACCAGACCATTCCTCCTAGCAGGTTATTCTGATTCAGAGAAAGTGCTGTGAGGTCTCTTCAAGACACAAAGATGACTAACTCTGCAGCAGGTATCTCCAGCACAGATTCCACCAAAGGACCTAGAAGCAGGTTCTGACCTCCTTTACACCTGCAGAGGTCTCAAGTAACTTCAGTAGCTTCAAAGGATTTATCTGTCTTGTTTTAGCATAAACAGTCCAAAATCGGAACTGACCTCCCTGCTGTATGCAGCAGCAATTATTTTATATGGGCAAGGATGGACCCTATCATCACAGCTGGTTTTTTGATGATTTTTACACTACTCTGGCAAACGAGGTCCAGTTTGGGGTCACCTAGCCCACTGTGAGTTGCGCCCTACCATAAGATCAGCTTCTTGAGCATTCGAAGTATGAGGTTCTCCTAGGTGGGCTGCCATCCCACCTTTCTCTTTGTATGGTGATTCATAAATAGCACCTGGTCCATCCCTTGCTGGCACAGAGGTGGAGGGACCAGTAACTGAGATCATTGGACTGAATGGCCTAAATTCTGCCCTTCATTGCCTCTTAACCAAAATGGTGACTTGGATGAAGAGGAAGAAGAGCAGAGAAACTGCGGGGAAGGCTTAATGAGTAAATTTAGGTAATTTCAGTATGTAAGGGTTCACTAGTATTATTATAAATATTTTGGACGGGACACACACCACTAAGATCCCTCACTGCTGCAGTCTGTAAATGTCAGGAACTGTCTTGGCACATCAGAGAGGAACACACCACGTGGGATCCTGCTGCATTGTTTTTTAGAACAAAACTGACCTTTTCTCTTTTCCTCCAATATTGCCTGCAGGAAGATACTTGCCATCCCTGGGTTTTGTATTATCTGCAGAATGAGTCTCATTTTCCACCTCCAGATTTACGTGGAGGATGTGATTGTCAGACACTGCTCCACTTGCTCTGTGCACACTCTCTGACAGTGCTGACATGTTTATTATGATTAATAAATATTATTATTCATAGCACCGTGGCAGCTAGAGAGTCTAATGATATATTAGGGCCCTGGTACTCTAGGCCTGGTAGAAACTCATAGGAAGAAGCAGTAATTTAAATAAAGAATGTTATTACTGTTTTACAGGTGAGACCCAGAGAGATCTGAGAATTTGCCCCATGCCTCACAGGAAGCTTTGCAGAATCAGAAGCTGAACTCCCATCCCCCGAGCTCCAACCTCTAATTGTACTGAGATGGAAACAGAGGAGGAAAACCACTTGCTTTCTGCCATGTTCATCACAGCATACGCACTCATTCTCTCAGCCGCATAGAGATGCAGCGCTTCTGGGGTTTTGTTTTTTGTATTTTCCTTCCTTGGTGATTATTTCTTCTTTTTTTCTTTGACTTGCGGCTTGTGAGTCATCATTGTACAGACACATTTTTCATCCAAACCAAAAGGACCTCAGTTTTAATCAAGAAATCAAACACTATTTCTTTTTTGTCTTGCTTTCTTTTCCCTCCCTTTTTAATATCAAAGCAGTATCAGAATCGGTCCTACAAAAAAAAAAAAAAACCAAACCCAAAACCCCCAAGTTCCATTTGGTTGATACCTAAGTAACATTTGGTTTCCTTTTACTGCATCTGGTACCAGTTCACTTTCACAAAGGCTGGTGTGGAGAATTTTAACACCTCTTTACTGCTACATTTCCTCATCCTGCCGGCAGTAGGGTTACTCTTGGCCTGGACAGGACATTTGGCATGATCCCATACAAAAATCTCGGTAAGTTCTCTCTAGTTCGCTTGAAGCATGAAGTGCTGTCTCCACGATCTCTACCTCAACAACTCGGCTGAGATTCAAATCCTTCCTGAAAACACAGCCCCATCCTAGTGTTCCTCAGAAATTCTGTGACCACTGTGTCCTGCCTGGGGGGCAGCTTAAGAGCCACCTCTGTCTTCTGGTCTATGTCTGACCAATACTGTGCCATCTTGTTTTTCCTCATCTATGCCTGCTTCAGCTTATGTTTTCAGCCATCTCAGTGCGGGTGTTTTGTTTTCTGCTTTTGAGAGAACGCCTAGGTGTGAGTACTCCTATGGTACAAGTACTACCAGAAATAACCTGTTCTATTTTGACACAATGAACTGTTCTATTTTGGGTGAGGAAAGAGGTGGTGAAGGGTTGTCTCCACATCAGCATTTGCTTTCGTCTTTCTCTGAGCTGCCACACTTCATTTCATAGCATCCTCAGCCAAATGGGTGCAATTATAAACTTGCCAGTCTACACCATGCTCTGGATCCCATCTACTGGATCCCATCCCATCTACTACTGGTGTCCTTAAAACTTCGCTTAGGCAGACAGGTGGGACATCCAGGCATTCAGCTTGTGATCCAGGACTGCTCCTAGTGTTGTTCCATGTGTGGGATTTCTATGGATGGAGAGAAGCCTTCCCCTCTTCCTCCAGAGAGGCAGCAGCTTTAGGATACCCAATACAAGTATCATCTCCCATGGCTGCTTCAGAGGAAGGAGGAATCTTTCTCTGGAGTAACAGCCTCTGCAGATAGCGAGTGCTGTGGATTAGTACGACATGTGGGCCTGCGATCATGGAGGCCTTTCTTCAGCAGGAGAACAGGTTAACAGAGCCCGCAAAGAGCATCTGCTGCTGCAATGGCAGAGAGAGCTGGGTGGGTGGAATAGCAATGCCCGTGCCAGAGCTGGCCAGGTTACAGAGGCTTGCAACAATTATCTGCTCCAGAAAGCTAAGCCAACGAGAACTTGGTGTACAGGCAATTACTGGAGATACAACAACGTGCAGTTGCTAATGGTCCTGCACTAAAAAGCCTATGATACTGACTTCCTCTGGAAAGACAACCGTTCAGCACAGAGAGGTGGCTTTCCAGCGCTGCTGCTCCAGCTCACACATCACTTGGTGTGGATACCTTTTAGAAACTATAAATACCAAGACACTGGCAGATTTGGTCAAGGCTGTGGATTTGTGGGTCATTTTGCCTCATAGCGTACTGCAGACCAGTAGAGCAAAGTGTTGTCCTCGTTATGATGTTAATTTTTGCAAGGCAGGTAAAATGAAACAGACTTTTCCTCAGAGGAAAGAGAGCAGATGGCAAAATCTCAAGATACGCTAGGTTTTGAGTAAAAAGAAGGCATCATGAGTGGTTGGATTTGAAGGCAAAGACCAGATGTGGTTTAGTCTGCTCTCTCCTATTCCCTTCATTTAAGGACAACAGCTGACTGCCTTTCCACTGTGTTTCAAAGGGCTGCTTCAAACGGCATGCTTCAACTCCAGGCATCTGTTCCTTCCATATGCTGAGTAGCCACGGTGCTTCGTAGAACCGTGTACAGCTGTGAATTTCAGGGTCACTAAGCACCTGTCCCAAAAGGCTTCCAGGTGGATATTCACTTGAAAATATGTGACACCTTGAAGACAAGGGACATTTTTTTTTTCCTTTGGAGAAATGAGACTGTTTAACTCTTCCTGTTCAGTGCTGAGCACATCAAACATCCACGGATTTGACCATAGATGCCAAGTAGCAGGAGAGTATAATGGCTGTGAAGAAGCATGTTCATTCACACTGTTGAAAGCCTTCAAGCTTGCTCGTCTGTCCCCTGAGGACCCACTGCAAGGAGAGGTTTTAATTCTTCCTGCATCTTCCATCTCTCTTGGGCATGATAGACTCACCTTCTCCTGAGTGCAAGAGAGCGAGCTCTTTGTGGACCATCCACCAAGTACACACAAGGAAGGGAACTCTTGTGCCATTTCCCCTCCAGCATCCTCATGAATATAGGTCCTGACAGACTGGAAGGAAAAACTGAGACATTTCCAATTGTAGCCACAGCTTACAAACGCTGTGTTGTTTGCATTTACCTTGACAACAGTTGCATCACAGTTCCCGTATCTTCGTGGCTTTGCTTTCTCCGTGCTTTGGCATTTTAAAGCAACAGCTGGCGTCCAAATATAGTTGGGCTTTCCCGAATTTTCCACTTTTGATGGCAATCTTGTCAGACCTCTGAAACCACAAAGACGTATGGGTGGTGAGGGAGTTCTCTGAATGGCCAGACACTGCAGGGAGCAGCGCTGACTGTTCAGCATGCCTCACTCTGAGTCACCGTTGAACCCCTTGACGGAGATGGGGAAACGCAGTGCTTATCAAGGTACCATGTTCTGAACAAAATAGAAAAAAACCTCCTTGGATTTGTGGATATTAAAACTTTTGAGGAGAAAACATTGCTATTTAAAATTTAAAAAAATAAAAGAAAGAGTTCTGCTGGATCAAGAGGTCCTGTGGGGGTGTCACATCCTTTAAAACACTAAATGAGGAGTTCGCCAATTAGCAGCATATGTGAACAGCTCTCTGACCTAAGCTCGCTTTACTCAGCACACATTATCTGATGGCTTGGAAGTGAGAGGGAAGTTGTTGTCCCCAGCAGGCAGAGGGTCACTGTGATCTAATGTCTGCATTTGCAAAGACAAGAATTGTTACTCATCACTTAAACATCTTTTTTAAAGTAGCCATGAGGCAGACCTGTAAAGCAATTCCTTGTAAAAAACCATTGGTTCAAAGACGAGTATCCAAGTAGCCTTTTCACAGTGTAAATATATTCTGTGCATTTCAGATTTCCCCTGCAGTAAATAATGGATTAAGTCATGAAAATCACATTATAATGAGAATGACATGATGCTTTAATGAGACCAGAGCTAGGAAAACTAAGCCAATTTTCCATTCTCCTCAGAAATCAGGCTAAGATTTATCATTAACATATCATGACCAGCTTTAATTGGGTAATTAATGACAGTAGCAAGATAATAGCAAGGTGCTTGGCAGTGTTATGCTAGCTGATGTGTAGACACATCACAAAAATCCGGGCTTTGTCTAGAAAAGCCTACAAGTCAAGAGAGACTAGAAACGAAAGTCCACAGCTGCCAACCTCAGGAGCACCATAACTACAGGCTGATGACAAGGTGGACACTTCCCTACTCTGTTGAAGCTGAACCCTACAAAAAGAAAGGCCAAGGCAGAGGTCTCTCACTGGTGAGTAGCCACTGGTGCTCCCCCTAGGTGGAGCAAGCCCAGAGCTCTGCTCCTCACTTATTGCTATTTATACATTTAATACCATGAAGCAGGACCAGAGAAGTCCCTGGTGCAAGGACCAACTATCACTCCTCATTCCCCACCCGAGAAGAGACCACAGAATATGCCACAGAGGCAGGATCTCTTTTGCCTGCCTTCTCTTGCAGAGGCAAAATCTCCACGCCTTTTTGCACAATAGCCCAACTACAATGAGGGATGTAGAGCATGGGGAACGTTTTCTTCTCCCACTGACCTCCAGCAAACCTGTGAAGATGCTTATGTGGAAAGGGAAGCAGTGGCTTTGAAATTTCTCATGCTGAGGGTGTGAACCCCAGGTCTCACCATTTCTGGGCAAGTGCTTGAACTAGCGGGCTTTTGTAGAAAAAGAAGGAATTATGTGTTCCAGTTATGTTCAGGAAGTAAAAAAAGCTAGCTGGTAATCTCTACCCAAGGGGAGGATCATGGTTATGTATGGGAGTGCTCTGCAAATCCCCAGTCTGGATGATTGCCCTCACCACTTCCTGACTGTGTGCCCAAGGGACACCAAGGGGTGCAGTAACCTTCCAGTCTCTTCCACTCTCCAGCTTCCTTGGGAAGGAGACATGGGTGTACAGAAGTCATGATCCATCCCAGCCAGGTCCTGGCTTAGCTGTATGGAGGACTCTAAGGTGAATTATGGATCATGAGTATTCTGCAGACAGACAGCTGGATGTCCCAAGGTACAAGCTCATGCCTAATTTGGGCTTTCAAGTGAATACCTATGTCCAAGAGAAAGGTGGCAATTTCAAGACTGACTTCTTCTTTACATTTCAGACTGTCTTAGCAATGTCCTGCTCAGCCGCCTCAATGTTGTGGGCCCCATTCTGGGATGCCAGCTCTCCTCATTGTGGCACAGTGCCATAGGTGCCTTAGCCCATATAATGCTAAGGGTCTTCTAGCCGCCATTCTGTAGCCCGCCTTTCACTTGCAGCTTTGTACCCTTACTCCGAAGCTGCCACAGGAACGTTTCCAGAGCTTCTTGGACAGTTGTTTTCCTCTGTTGGTCTCACACTGTTGTTCTCATGCTGTTATTCTCCTGGCCTTGAACCTGCAAACCCTGATAGAGTTGTTACAGTGAGTTCTGAAAGGGAGCAATTGCCACCAGGGAGAGACTCGTAACTCCCCCTTCCCTTCCCCTTTGTGGTAGCTTTCAATGACGGGACCCAACGATACACAAAGATTAACAACCAGCTGGCATGCAACACCCACCCTGATAAAAATGTGCTCCCAGCAGTGTCGCGAGCAGGAACAAAGCACAAATTCCCCCTGTAGGGAATCTGAACAGTTCCTGATGAAAACTCTGTAATTATGGAACGTTATAATGGGGCACGCTGCTAAACTGGAGAGGACACCCAACTGGGGGGCCCCATCACTTGTCTTCCCAGCTGGCCTCTCAGAGAACTTTCCCTTTACCTTATCTCTCACTACTTCAACACTCGTGCCTTGTTGTCACTGATAGGCTGGTAACAGTAAATGCTGTTTGATAAGATGATTGGAAACATGGCACCCTAACTCAGGATGTGGTTATGACTGTATCTGAGAAAACTCATACATCTAGGCATTTGTCTTCATAGCTTGTTGTTCTTTCCACTAGGCTGATTCAGAAAGTAACTGAGCACTTCCCAGGAAAGGACTCGTGAGGTGTTCATCCCAACTTAAGATCAAGTCTTTAAAATAAACTTTGTCCCCCTATTTATTATAAAAAATATCATCAGCATTGCCAGTTCTACAGTGATGGCATGTGTTAAGATTTCATGATGTTACAGAAGTGTGGAACTACTTCCTTGATGCAATCAATGATGTCAGTTAGTGACTGATGAGTTTTTTAAATTGCTTTTATCTTTAGACCCACCCAGTAATTAAGACTCAAAAAGGGACTGTACAGATATGTTTGCATGCAAAAGATGATGCTCTGCGTGGAGTAACTGATTATATTAGCAGCTTCAATTCTGGCTGAAGAGTTCCTCAGTCCTGCCAAAACTCAGGAATCAATCCAGCTAAGAAAGATATAGTTTGTTTGTACCTGTTCCAACTGCTGTTCGAGATCCACTTCAGCCAGAGTCCTAACCAGCAAACAGGGGGAACACATGGAGATAGAGAAGGCTCAAACTGAAGAGAGCCTAACTTCTCAGCATCCTGGGAGACAGCTGCGAGATGTTTATTAGCTGTGATGATACATGAGATGATAGAAGGAAAGATGACTAACAAGGTTTTCACTTGAAATTGTGGCTGAGAGTCTCATAACCAGTAACACTCAACTGCCTCTAGGCAAAACCCTACATCAGTCCCAAAAAGCAGACAGAGCAGTGAATGAATAAACTGAAGCTGGGACACAGGGATTTCTCAAATCACTTGCCACTGCTGATTTCCACCCCTGTTGCTTTGAGCTCTAGTATGCAGCTGGCAATGCTCTTGCTCCAGAATCATCATTGGCTCGACAACATCTAACATAACTCACCCATTACACATTGTCTAGGGTTCGGTTGTCATGGCTATAAACCATGAAATAAGGCAAGATAAGAGATTACCCAGATTACTGGCAGCAGTAGAAGCTGTAGAGCAACACTGGCAAGGCTGCTTTTGCTACCCAGCAGAAAGTTGAGCAGAGAGGAAAACAAGGCTCTGGCCGTACGTGTGGCACAGTCCTTGGCATCCTGCTAGGAGAGCTTGACAGCCTGCCATCACCCAGGATTTGTGACAAGCCACCCTTTCAGCTCAACAAGGCTCTGTATTGGTTTAGGGCATTTCTCCATGTGCAAAGGTTGCCAACATCGTGGCCCTGCTAAAGGTTCAGACATGCAAGGGAGTTACTAAAGCCTTAGGTGGCACCATGCAGCATTGGGGACCCTCTGCTTCATCATATGCTTACCCTGAGCTGGTGGCAAAAATGGTTTATGCTAACACACCCTGCGGCTCCTACTTGCAACAGGCTAACCCTCATTAAAAAGGGGTTGGGGGCATTTCAGAACGGGAGCCTGGTGGATGCTCAGAGAGGTGGCAGATGCCCACACTTTAGCTGAGCTGTGGTAACTGTTCGTGTACGTGCTCTCGCCCCTTTGCAAGTAGCAAGGAAAGCACATTCGTCTAACTCTCTTCCACTAAGGCTTAACATAATGTGTTTTACTTCATGGCTGCCGTAGGCAAAGTGTATGAATCAGTCGGCTATTGCAGCACAGCTGACATGTAGGAACTCAGCCATGTGTCTCAGCCCTCTGGGCTAACTACTGTCACAGTGTCCTTCCTCCTGCATTTGTCTCTGCTTGTTTATGACCCTGCATGGTTGGGTCACATCAGATTTACTTTATGCCTTTCCTTAGCAGGGACCAGGTTCTCATTTCATTTTTGCTATGCAGCGTTCACTTTTCTGGGCTGTTGTGGTTTAGACTCTTCTCCCTCCATACAGTGGGGTGGTTTGCTGAGCTTTACAAATATTTTTTATGTTTTTAATTAAACCCCGCATTGCCGAGCCTTTCTATTCAGAGTCAGACGTGCTCCCCTATTGCTCTCCATGCAAGTAATAAAGGTCTCTCCATAAGCAAGCTAACAAACAAACAAAAAAAAAACCAGCTTAGCACCAAAAGCTGTTTAAAGCTGATAAAGTTTAAAGCCTTACATAAAAAGTGGGGCTGATTTTTGCAGTCCTCATTCTACTTGGCGGAGCATTTTGTCATTATAACTTTGGACTATAGCAAAAGAACCTTGCAATAAAAGGCTGCCATAAACTGACCTTTTGTTGCGAATTCTGCCATTCAAGCATAAAGCAGCAAGAAAGGCTACATAAGTTGTGTTAAAAGTAGGTCACTGTACATCCACTGTTGTCACGGCTGGTCCTGGCTGCACATTACTAACTGGGTTTCTTGGTTTGAACAGCAATATGCACACAGGCAAGATTGTGAAGTCGCTACACAACTTCATATGGTGCAGAAAGGCCAGAGTGGTGCTGAGGATGTTGAAAAGCCTTCCTCCTAGATAGGGTAGGACTGCAGTGGGCCACCTGTAAAGCTGCTTTCAGAGAAATGGGGCATCCTGGTGGCAGGGATGGTGTTTCTGCAAAGAGCCTGGTGGCTGGCACTGCCACCCCTTAGGTAGGTCCTAGGAAGTCACTGCAGAAGCGACACCGGGAGCTGGTGGGAAGCTCTGCTGGTAATACTACAACTGTAGATGCAGCAACAGTACTGCAGGTCTGTGTTGCCTGGGCTTGCTGAGCCTCTCTCTCTCCCCGCTGTGCTCCCATCCAGAGCTGGGATAATGCTACCTGCGTGGGCTTTCTACCACAGCAGTAGTCCTCGTCCACCAGCCCTGGGTGTCCTTGCTTCCCCCAGCAAAGTGCTTGCTCTGTTATATAAGTATATAAATAACAGAGGTGGCTTAAGTCACCCTGTACCCTTCCAGAGCTACATACTATGAGTGATGCCTGTTAGAGGATCTCTGATTTTTTTTCAGCAACTAAAGAGAAAGTTGAATCCAAGCCTCCAAGAGACAACAGGATCTTTCTCCTTTAACTCCAGTGGGATGGCTATGGACATTACCGCAGAAAACCACCATGCTCCGGGAAAATGCTTAAATGTGCAAAGCTCTAAAATGCCATTCATAATAGGAGTGAACAAACCTCAGGGTCAAATGTTTCCTTGACTCAGACCCTAACCAGCATAATACAGATAATAAAAACTGAGTCAGTCACAGGAACTCCTCAAGGAAACAGTTTCTTGTTTCCCCTGACTGTCCAAGCTTATCTGACTCAGCTGCACTAACTGGCTCAAAACAAGACTGGACTCAAGATCCAAGCTCCTCCTGGTGATTGACAGCAGACCCTGGAAGGTGATGGAGAGCAAGAGCACTTCCCCAGAACAGGCAATCCCAGTGCCAGTTCTGCCTCGTCCTCAGCTCAAGGGTTTCCTGTTAAATCTTTTACTCAGCAACAGGGAGGAGCCTTCATTTACTATCCTTGACGTAAAATGACATGATAGACTGCAGAGGATAAATTGTTTTCCTTTGTGTCTCCATTATAGACTTACACAGTGAAATAATACTCAGCCTTTGATCTTGTTCTGCTTGTATTCTGCATAATCTCTGCAGCTGATTGAAAAATAAAATATAGGAGGTGTAGATGTAAAGACATTCAAAGTAACAGACTAGCTAGACTTTATGATTTGTGCTGAATTATTTATTGCGCAATACATTACTTACCTGTTTTAGTAGACAATCTGTCCATCCATCCTCTTCCATGGGCTGCGGTTCAAAAGGGCTAAACACTGTCAGAGGAGAGGAGCAGCAATGGAAGCAAGCAAAATGCTGGTGCCTAGTTACCTGAGGAAGGAACAAAAAGCAGAAGCTGTTTTTTTAAAAAATTATAGCACTGGATAGACATTAAGCAGGGAGGTTCTTCCTAATATTTCTCTGCCAGTTCTGAGTGGCCCCAAATGGAAGTGCAGTTCTCTATACTGAACAAACATGAGCTAGGCAGAATGGGTGGCCCAAGATCATCATAGAATCAGAATGGTTTGGGTTGGAAGGGACCCTAAAGATCATCCAGTTCCAATTCCCCTGCCATGGTCAGGGACACCTTCCACTAGACCAGGTTGCTCAATGCCCCGTCCAACCTGGCCTTGAACGCTTCCAGGGAGGGAGCATCCATAACTTCTCTGGGCAACCTGTTCCACTGTCTCACCAACACAGCTAGAACAGCACAACTTGGTGAGGGACACTGTAAAGCAACAAAACCCTGGTCCGACTTGCTTATCTGATAGACAAGATGCTGCATTTAACATGCATTTTTTACTAGTTTTGAAGGATTTGCACCAAAATACATTGAATACACTTCTAGATATTATATGGTAAAAGGCCTGTGGCCTGTATTGCACAGAAGACCCAAACCTAAATGTAGACTGATTAAAAAAATGCTCTGTACACGAGCGCCAAACTTTTTAACTCCCCCTGAAACAAGCACCATGGTATTTATGTTATCTTTGTAAGTCTGATTTTCTGAAGAGTTTATGCAGTCAAACTATCTGTGTGTTCACACATGTACATATGCACAGATGTGCCCACCCCACACCATCACAGAACAGCTGATGTGGGAAGGCACCTTTGGAGACCATCTGGTCCAATCCCTGGTTAAAGCAGGGGCAATTAGAACAGTTTGCTCAGGGCCGCGTCCAGTTGGGTTTTGATTATCAACAAGCATGGAGACTCCACAACCTCTCTGGGCAACCTGCTCCAGTGTTTGACCACCTAACAGTAAAAAAGTTATTTCTTATGCACAACATTTCCTATGTTTCTATTTATGCCTGTTGTTTCTCTGGTGGTGTCACTGGGCACCACCACTGAGGAGTGTCTGACCCATCTTCCTTATATCCCACTCACCTCCAGTCAGGTATTTATACACATTGATAAGGTCCCCTCCAGCCTTCCTTCTCCAGGCTGAATAATCCCAACTCTCAGCCTCTGCTTGTATGACAGATGATCCAGGCCCTTAATCATCATTGTGGCCTTTTGCTGAGCTCATTCTGATACGTCCATGCCTTACTTGTACTGGGGACCCCAGCACTGGACACAACACTCCAGATCTGTCTCAGCAGGGCTGAGCAGAGGGGAAGGATCACCTCCCTTGACCTGCTGGCAACGCTTTGCCTGATGCAGTCCAGGAGGCTGTTGGCCACCTTTGCCACAAGGGCACATTGCTGGCTCATGTGTCATTCCTCCCACTTTTTCATCATCTGCAAACGTGCTTGGGGTGCATTTGGCCCTAATATTGAGGTCACTCATGAAGAGATTACACAGTACTGGCCCCAGTACCAACCCCTTGGGGTACCTCAATGGTGACTCGCCTCCAGCTGGATTTTGAGCCAGTTTTCGATCTGCTTCACTGCCCACTTATCTAGTCTGTACTTTCACATTTTGTCTTGAGGATGTTATGGGAGACAATGCTGAGACCCTTGCTAAAGTCGAGATAAACAACATCCACTGTTCTCCCCTCATCCAATGAGCCGGTCATCTCGTTGTAGAAAGCTATTGGGTTGGTCAAGCATGATTAGACTTTTCTAAGTTCATGGTGACTACTCCCAATTACCTGGGATTATTTGCTCCGTCACTTTCCCAGGGATCGTGATGAGGCTGACCAGCCTGCAGTTCCTCAGATTCTCCTTCTTGCCCATGCTGAAGACAGGAGTAACATTTACTTTCTACCAGGCCTCAGGAATCTCCCTCAGTTACCACAGCCTTTCAAAGATAATTGAGGGCACCCTCTCAATGACATTGGCCAGCTCCCTCAGCAATTACAGGTGCATCCCATCAGGTCCCATGGACTTGTATATGTCTAGTCTGGCTAAATGTTCCCTAAATTAATCCTCATCTATCAAGGGTAAGTCTTCCTTGCTCCAGACTTTCTCACTGGTTTCAGGGATCTGGGATTCCTGTAGGCAAATATTACCAGTAAAAAACAAGGGAAAGAAAACACTTAGCACTTCGACCTTGTTCTGTGTGTTTTGTTAACAGTTTCCCTGCCCCTTTCTCATTGCATGATCACTGCAACCAAGGCTACCTCTGACCTTCACACTGCTGACCATTTCTTCCTTGTTGGTAAGTGCTGGCAGAGCAGAACACTTCTTTTTGCCATCCCCTTCATCACCTGTGTCAAGAAGTGGGATGTCATCAATGCACTCCAGGCAACGCCTTGTTTGCCTGTGCGCTGCTGTGTTGGCCTTCCAGCAGATACCAGAGGGGTTCAAGAACCAGGACCTGCAAACATGAGACTTATGCCAGTTGTCTGCCTCTTCCTAATCAGGTGATCTGCAGGAGACACCCACCACAGTCACTCACGTTGATCTGCACTTTAATCCTGACCCATAAGCTCGCAGCAGGCTTATCATTTCTCACCAGGCAAAGCTCCATGCACTCCCACTGCTCCTTCACATGGGGCTCTCACACCCTCACAGCTTTCAAATCTCCTACTTGATTTCAGAGAAATATCTATCATTATCTTAAATATGTGAAGTTCCTACTACATTTTTCATGGAAACATGTCTCCATGGGGACACTCACACAATGACAACAGTGGGATGCAGGAGCTGCTCAACCCTTCTTAGACACTGGAAACTCAGTTATAGGACTCAAATAAACAGGGACCCAAATAAAGGGGAAAATCAGATTACGTTATTGCTACTGCATACAAAGCAGTTCTGTATTTTTTATAGAAGCATTGTCAGGCTTTGAACCTTCTAAAATAGAAAAATCTGAACGTTATTCTCAGGAGAAAGGAACAGCTACATCATACGACATCCCAAGGGAAGTTAAGAAAAAAAGGTGAGACGTTCCTTACACAGCAGGAGTTCAGATCACGAAGTTGTTATCCAGTCCTATCACCACAGGTACTTTCCACAAGAATTCTAATTGAGCTACAGCCCCTTAAAAATAATGTATGGACTTAAGGATTTTGTACTATGAGAGAAAACCTGAAATATCATTCATTGGGTCGTACACGTTGGGACTCCCATTTCTAAGTACCTCTTGAGCACTAGAAGCTCCCACTAACGTCAGTCATTTGTATCACTTGGGCACCACACACGCTATTACAGCTTATTTGCTCTTTACTGAAGGCCAGTGACATGCTTATACCAAGCTTATAGAGAAGAATGAAATAAAAAGCCTTAAGCCTCCAAATGTAAAGCTACAGGTCCCACCTGCTGTTTCAGAGCCCCTCATCTCTCAGATTTAGACAGGAAAGAGAGGGAATGAATCCAGTCACTGCAAGAAGTTGCAAACTGCCCTTCAAATCCTGAAGAATTATTCTGATGGCTGTTGTTGACAATATGTTTATTAGTTTCCTGGTGTAAACAGCCGTATGTCCTGTGGAAAAAAAATCTGGCTTTAAATCAGAGTTCCCACAGCTTGTTTGCAAATACAAACTTCTTGGAATTGTTTTAAAGCTTATCAGTATTTGCCTGCTTTCTAAATAAGCAGGAATGAGGAACAAACCCATCAGTTGTTACCTCAGGCAGGTATCTCCTGCAACAGGGCTGCTCAAGTGCCAAAGTCTGACCTCAATTCGGGGTTGCTGCAGGTTGGATGTGGAAGGAGCCCTCAGCACCAGTGTCCTGCTAAGCAGAGCTCGGTGCTGCTCCCAATCCAGCGAGAGCAGCCCTCACCCCAGGGAACAATAGCACAGCTGGCCCCGTGCTAAGGAATTAGATGCTTCTTTTTTGAAAGGGTTCTTTGTTTCCGTAAATAACGGGTAAAATTCTTAAAAGTGCAAATCTTCTTTCTCAAAAGGGACAGGAAGCCCTTGAGCTCGAGTCTCCAACACAGCTGCAGCCAAGGTACCTGATCACAGGATCCATAGGCTCCATCATGCCCAAATACTTTTGAGAATCTGGGCCAAGCGCTTGAGTTTCACCAACAAGCAATGGAACAGGGAGTCCAAAGTACTACTTTTTTAGAGCACCTAACTGTCCTAATGTGGCATTGTGAAACACGCCTGTAGCACCCAAGTGCCCTCTGTAATTACACAGCTTTTTGTCTGTCTAGTCTTTGCTGGTTTTGAAAAGCTTACCCCAATCTATATCTACTCATCCGACTATCCAAAAGCCCAACCATTTTTGAGAAAGATCTGCTGTCAGTTATGCCCTGCAAATTGTCTTGACACCAACATGCATGGTGGCTCGATACCTCCGTCAGACCAGAACAGTTCTTTGCTAGGAATTTGTATGAAGTAACGTTGCACGGGGGCAGCCCTGCATCACCGTGTGGTCTCTGCCCTCTCCATTACTATGTGACCAGCATTAATATAATTCCAGGCAGAATTAAGAGAGTGTCAGATGGAGGCTGAAAAACAGCCTTCTAGGCTCCTGTAAATGCAAGTTGCTGTTCCAAAGGGCTTTTATATTACCTGCAAGAGGACCACTCCAAGGTCAATGTCAGCAGATTTATGTCACCACAAATGGTCTTCCTTAGCAGATCTTCTGCAGCTCTCAATCATTTGTAATGAATTATTGTCACCATGGTCACAGGACATCTTAAGCTCAGATGTCCACTCTATTCTTACTGCCAACATTCAGGATGTCGGTTTATCATGTATTTCTCTAAACCTGGGAGCAAATTTTTTTTTTTCTCAAGTACAAAAAAACATTTCAAGTATTAAACTTGCCCCCAGTAGAATATTGCATTTTGTCCTCCAAACAGTTCTGATACGAAACCCTACAGTCATCCAAAAGCAATGAATAGAAGAACAGAATTTTTATACTTAGTTATAAATATAAGCAACAGGTAATATTTTTTAATAGAAAAAACCCCACTGAGCTGGTATTTTCATTCACTCACACCTGTTCACACTGCTTCCATATGAAAATTACAACGCTGTAGAATATAATTCAAAAGTGATAGAAAAGAAATTTCATTAAATTTGAACCATTTTAGTAGACCTGAAGCTGACCCAGCCTTTGTGGATTTTTTTTTTTTTTGCTAAGCCAGAGGTGTTATTTTTCTTGTTGCTGTGTCCACGGGCGAGCAGAAGCTCACGGCGCTGCGTGCCGTCCTTCCACAGTGACATGCTGGAGACCATTCTGTGGGAATGCCTTATGTTAGCACTACCGCAAACGACGTGATGTGCTAGTACAGATGTCAGGTGAGAATGTCACAGTTACGGTAAAAATCAGTACAAAGCCTGTAGCTGGCCAGCGTACCAGGAAACCTCTGCAGACTTATGCAATCCTGTTTGTTCCAGTTATGTCAATCAAAATTGCCCTGGCTCAGGAAAAATAAAGCAACTACAAACAATTATTTTCAAATAACAAAACTCCTGAAATGTAATTCAAGAAACTCTGAACTCTGCTTTACTCCCATATAAAAAAACATTCCATACATATCAGGGATTCATCAGAATTCCCCTTCCTCTGTCTTGCCTTCTTGTAAAATTTACTTTTAATAACTGTCAGCTTCCTGAACCACAAAGCGCTCTCTTCTGTTTTGCTGTTATTCACCGGGGCAAAATCAAATGCTAAGGCAAGAAGAGAATGCAGGTGTGTTTATCCTGGGTCAGGGAAAAAGGAATTTGCACTCCAGCAGGAGTGGAAACAGAAGCAAGGGGCTCACGGGTTGTTTCCAGACTTTGCCTGCTGCTGTGGGAGGTCTCCTAGCAGGGCTTGCTAAAGGACACCAGCCAAAATCACACCTTCACCTGCACCTCCTACTCCCACCTGCTGCCCACCGTGATGGCTTATCTTGGAGGGAATGTTGATCATCCTCTTCCTATTGTAGGAAGTCCCAAACTTGTAGAGAGCAAAGGGGTGGGAGGCATCTTAAACACTGCAACTTCCACCCCCCAAAGCCCAAGGAAACTGTCTTGCTTCCCTTGCAATCTGAAATCTTATCATTACAATCAGGGAGTAAGTGCCAGGGAGAGGTTTCAATGCCTTTCATGCTGCTGGTGTCTCCAAACTAGAAGCTTGAAATGAACACAATCCAGTGCAGATGTTGTCGTGCGGCCCCCTCTTACTGCAGTGCTCTTTTGATGAGGCCAGAAAACCCAAAATGGAAATACTCTTATGGAAGAATATGATGGCACTGTGCAGAGGTGACGGGCCAGATTTTAAGAAGCATTGAGCTCACTGCAAAGGTAGATAGATCTTGGGGAGATATTTTTCAGTTTTTTATATCCTGTCGATTTCCTTGGCAATCAGGTGTTAGTCAACTTTCAAAAATTCCACGAAACACCACTCCTTCATGCCTTGGGTTTTAGATAGCAATGGACAGTGCCTATGAAACCGTATTTTCTGTGTATGTGGGAAGAGGGTTGAGGCAATTACTTTGCCGAGAAAGTACAGGGAGAAATTAAGCTTAAGAAACCGAAGCAAAAACAATTACACTTTGAACTTACCATGTAGAATTCTATATAAAACATATAAAAGTACTGAGAATACAGTGGTCAGTTCAGGCAACTAGCAACTTTTTTTTCTACACTTTATAGCCTTTGCTATAAAACTCCTGTACAATTTCATCTAACACCCAACAGAATTATTTCCCAGACCCAGCTCTATTTCTTCGACCCATACACAGTGTGTCACTGCAGTAACAAGCTATTCCTGCTGCAGGATGATGATAAGATACACCTTTGGTACATACATAGTGTCATATTGACCTGGAATATTAGCTACAGACCCTCATCCCACTAGGCCAGGAGCTGCACAAAGAGTATAAAGAACTGGATAGCAACCAGGGAGGGCCCTTGCAAGAGCAGAGAGGGAAACAGAACACATAGTGCTTTTATGGTTGCTTTGTAGTTAGGTAAGGAGTGATCTCTTTCCAGTCCTGGGAGGAGAAAACACCAGCAGTTATGAGACCTGCTTCACATGCGCTCCCCACCATACTGACTACCCACTGGTAATTGTCCTTCTCTAAAGAAAGCTTTTCCAAAGTAAGCACATTTCTATAAGCCAGTACATAAACACCTACCATGCATGCAAATCAGGTATCCTCCTCGTTCTTTAAATGTGTGACCATTTAGAACACTCATGCTAATTCCTGGTTACAAACATAATCTTAAATTACAAACAAAATACTGTGAAGGAATGCCCGCACAGGTAATAGACAAATATTAAAAACACATGAGAAAGAGCTCTGCTTTCCAAAGCAAATCCAGCAGTTGGTCTTCAACTACAAACACGGTCGAATAGTTTATTATACCACTTTGAAGCTCATTGCTTGACCTATGTATAGATCATATATAAGCTTATTTGAAACTTTCTCAGCATAAATGCTGGCATTTCTGACCACATTTTTAGCACCCAGTCTCCTCACCAGAAGATGTTTTTACTTGCTAAGAGTATTCCTGCACATGGATTTGTTTGTCAGGAGCGTCCACATAAAGTTTTCTGCATATATAGCAGAGTACAACAAAACCAAAAGCCGGCATCCTGCAAAGCAAACACACGAAAAATGGTGTTCTCAGTGTATACATGGGGAGAGTCAAGATGCTCTTCAAGGAAGTGGGAGCTCTGGACTTGTACCCTCTCAGGTTGCCGTTACGCTAAAGGGGAGAATCTTCTTCCTCTTCCCCAAATCACATTGCTGCCTAGGTACATTAGACATAGATTTGAGTGTATTTAACTCCCTATCAATACCTCTGGGAATAAACAGGATCACTGACCTGGGCTCCCAGGTAACTTAATGCCTCCATTTTCAACAATCAATTGATTTTAAGGTTCACTTCACTTTTGAGGGCAAATGAAAAGCCTGAAAAAAGTCTCAAATTAAGTGTCTCAAGTCATGACTAGGTGGAACTTAAGTCTAGTGTAGCTCTATATATTCAATAGGAGCAGCTCAAATGTTGATTGCTAAATGCTTGTAATCAATTTTTCACAAACATCGAAGAGAGAATTGGTAGAAAATATGTAATAAAAATGTAAAAAACCCCCCAAAACTCCCCAAAAAAACAAAGTGCAGAAAAATGTAATCTACTTAGGAACAATTTACAAGTAATAAAGTTACTCTGTAAGAAATTTGACAGCAGCCAAAGCTTGAATTATGTCACAGATGCCCTCAAATGCTCGATTTTTTTTCCCAGCTAGAGCAAAATGCTCCCTGGCCCTTTAATACCAGAAGACAAGGGGGTGCTCTGTACATAGAAGTGAGCTGTACTGTCATGAAAAATTACAGCCCGCAGGGGCAAGCAGAGTCATTCAAAGGTTTTCTTTTTTTTTTTTCCCTGTCCATTTGCAGGCTGGTGGGCTCAAAGGAACATGCAGCAGCCACTGAACTGGAGCCACACAAGTTGCCCTGCCCTGAAAGACAGGATGCAGAGGGCTTCTGCCTGCTGGAGAAGGTCCAGGAACTTCTTCCTGCTTCTCCCGTGGCACTGGGAAGTCCCGCGCAATCCTTTTTCCCTGTCTCCTTTGTGAGGTAGGAAATCCCTGAAGAAACCCAAGTCTCAACCTCCTGACTATAAAATACGAGCCGAGGTAACCAGCATGCCTGAGTAGGGGTATGCGTGACAGGAGAAGGCATCTCAGAGATAAGGGAGGAGAAGACTGAGACAAAGGCAACGTGAGTAGGCTGACAGCAGCAAGACTGGGCAGGCTCAGCTGCAGTAGGGGTATGAAGTTCAAACAGGGTGATGCACAGCGAGGTGCAGGTTCTGGCCTCCTATACACAGTGCGTGGTGGCACCAGGGAGGCAAGGCCTCTTGAGATACAGCACAGAGAGAAAAAACAAGTCAGGAACATCACCTGTGAGCAAGTACCTTCTAAAGGTTAGTGCACGGAAAAGAGGGTGATCTAGCAAGAGTGGTGGTTGATGGAGAACAAAGTGAACTCAGAATCTTTTTTTATACCTTGCTAGAAAAGTAACTGCAGTTAAACTACAGACTATGCCTCAGATTCCTCTTTCCAGGCATTATCATTTATAGACATTTTTAAAAACCCACTCTCAAGTTCCATCACATTATCTATTAGGCTATAAGGAGGCACAGAGAGGGGAATACATAATTTCTCTGCCTGCACAAGGCTCATCTGTGATCAGAAGTATTAACTCAAATTGTCTAAATGATCACCAACTCCCCAAACAGCATTTCTTCCATTTCAAAACTCAAGTAGTCAAATGGCAAAACCCCTAAATCCATTAATATAGAGGCAAGCTGTTCCAGGGGTGCCTTGGCCCCCAGAAGCTGTTTTGCTCAATTAGACATTAAAAATAGAGAGAAAGTTGCATAACTAAAATTGCCCAGGCAATGGTAACCTGGTCATCTCTTTCTCTGCCTCACATCTGTGCTGACCACCAGCAGCACATCCCTGCCAAATGGACAACACGTCCCACTTCTACAGCCCCCGCACAGTATGCCCATGCCACCCTGCAGTGTTACGCTTTTAGTTCCCAAGCAGTAAGGCCACAAGTGGGTCTTTTTCACTTTATAACCCATGCAACAAGGCAACTGCAGGCCCGGGCCGGTTTTTCTCTTTATTTCCTGCATTTTAAGCAGTTTGAAGAGTTAAAATATACTCAATTGTTTAACCAGGGCCATCATCTGGAACAGAATCAAGATTAAGAAATCTGCATTTTGTGTCTTTCTGAACAAAATGGCTTTAGGTATCTTGAGATAACACACTCATTTTAAGCTTTGTGTTAGCAACAATTTTGTCTCACCCCCTCCATATTTTTTTTTTGTTTTCATATGAAATGTATTCAAACAGAACCCAAATCTTTCCAAAGCTAACAAGGAAAGGATCTCTTCTTCTGATTGAAGTGGAGTTAGCAAGGTTGTGATGAAGCGCTGCATGCCGAGACCTGTATGATGCCAGCAATGAACACGTATTAAGATGAGAGTAGTCATTGTAAAACTCTGGGCAAAGGGGTTGGGCCCATCTCTCTACAGCCTGATGTATACCTCATTATTTCAACAGCAGACAAACAGCAAGACCAGATTGTTTACAAGAGTGTGGAGGTAAATCTTGACAGTATTTTGTTTGTTCTGTAGTTAGTGATGACAGAACAGGTGATTATGAAAAGCAATTGAAGTATTTCTTCCCAGAATGGATGATTCATAACTCCTTGTTGATGCCGTTGTCCCCAAACCAAAGGCTGTCGAGGGTGGTGAGAGGAGGAAGAAGGAAGAAAAGAGGATGCATGAAGAAGAAGTAACACGGTGTACTTTCAACAATCTCTCTGCAATCCTGAGCCACCCCTCCGTGCATTCTTGAAGTTGCACGTACAAATGAGCACACAGTCCAACACACAGGTAGGAACAGAAGTAAAACTTTTTTAAAAGTGCGAAAACAATGCCTACATGGAATGCAGAAGATTAAGTGCAAGCCATGGTCTAGACACTGGACACCATTCATAATTTCTCACATTAAACCGCCACTCAGTATACCCCAAAATGAATAAGCCTGAGTAAAGCTCAGAAGAGTCTTTGTCAGCGCACGGGGACCAAGAAAGGCATAGGTTAACATGTGCTACATCCTCACCTGCCTTAGTCAGAATAAATAGAACAAGGCCAGTGCAGCTGTGCCACTTTACACCAGCTTAAGCCACGACCTGTTTAAAGATTTTTGGACAGAGTCCAGTGATAGAGTCTAGACACTGTTATTCAGAAATAACTTGATCTTCATCTTTTGCTTTTGTACAGAAAGGAAGAGGAAATGTATGTCACAAAGCAACATTTCACGCAGAACAGCAGGGAAAGACAGGATGGTAACCCAATTAAAGGCAGAACAAAAATCTTTCAAAGCTGTTTATAAAGAAACATAAACTATCTTCATCCTCCGGTGACTGAATGAAAAGAGATTGCATGGAGCAAGGAATCAGGTGATCCGCCTTGCAAAATCTTCTTCGCCTCAGAGAACAAAATTCAAGAGCCTATTTCATCAGCCTTGCCCCTTCGGTCACTGCCGCAATCTTCTGCTTTTATCTTCCTCAGTTCCTGATCTGGCAGACCCAGCACCCAAGAAAACAAGTCTTGCTACTGTCTGCTATCTCGTGTTTGCAAGGAAAAATCTAAGGAGTTTGCAAGGTCTTCTGTGTTTAGGGGCTATGTCGAACGGCACTGGGGTTTTTTTGCCCCTAGTTGCTTACTAGAAAGATTATCTGAAGCAAAATACATTCTCCAATTCTAGTATGTTTTATCTTTCTGGTCTTCATTGCCTCTAGGTCTCCTGGCCATAAAGTTTTATTTTTAGCTTACTTCTCTTTATGTAACTTCCACGGAAGAATTTGGCATGCTCCTTCCACACGAATATCTGCACTAACAGCAGGGAGATGAAGGATTCTTTGAAAGGAACATCTGTGAAGTCTTTGTGCTACAGTTTCCCGAAGGCCCTGACATTCTGTCTCTTCCTTTGCTTCTACATCAGCTTCTTGTCTCTTCATATGCAGCTTTTAAGTATATTTTTAGATAGTTGAACAATTCAAATGGTTTGCCTGGAGCCAGTATTTAAACTTAGACCTATATTTTCAGAAAAATAAGATTTAAAGTTGGAATGGTTATTTAGAAGTTTTAAAAAGGTTGAGCTCCTGCTGACATTTTTGCATACTCTATTTTTGTAGCTGCTTATATTTCAGATGAAAAATTTGTACATTATAAAGAAACATATCATCTGTTTCAAAGGGAGGAAAAAGAGGTCACTAAATTCTATCATAAAATGGCAGACTATTTGTTTACCTACACGTCTCAGGCTAAGCTCAGTGGGACTGCTGTAGTACAACCCAGACTACAATTTGATGAGATACCAACGTCTGTGTTTGAGGTCCTAGTACTGCATCTCAAACATCATGCACACATCATGACAAGCACTAGTTCAATAAAAGCCTCCTAATTTGCTAGTTCTTTTATATCAAAAACATTTTTGTAGATTAATGTGGCAGGGGTAAGCAGTATGCTGCACTGCATGCTGTCTATTTGCTGGCCAAAACCAGCACAAACCTCTTCTTGGGAGCCTTTGTGAGTTGAACACAAAAGCACACTCATAGCCCACACACTAGTCTCATCCAATAAGGCACAGGTTCTACCTGCAAGTGGGGAACCACAGCCTTAGAAGATACATGGAGATGAAAAACCAGTGATCTCAGCAACTACCATAATGGATACAATGGCTGGAAATTCAGACGTAAAAATGTTAAAACACAGCCCCTCATGCCACAGGTGTGCTCCATCTCAGATTGCAGGATTCGTTGGAAGACAGCAATCGAGCTTGACACACAGGTTAGTTCTTCTTTAAGAGAACTCCAGCTATTTCTATCACCGCCCATCTTCCTGTTCCAGGGAACACAAACTTTCCGATCTTACTCAGGTATCTGTTGAGAAATTGTCTCCATCAGCAATACAAAGACACTGGAGAGATGAGAAAGATGGGAAACTCCATCAGATTTTGCCTGAAAGAGAAAACAGTGGTTCCAAAGTCCTCACCCCTTCCTTGCTGGACAAACCTGTCTTAAGTACCCAGCTGGCCTCTGGATGATCTGACAATGCCAACCTCAGCAGCTGAAGACTTGCTTCCTCCCACAGATGAGGTCTATGAGCAGCAGCAAGGCTGTGCTTGCCCTAGACACTGTGTCAGGAGTTACACAGAAAAGGCTGGAAAGCCATGTGTGGCTCAAGGGTCGCAACACAGTTATTGCTGTCTCAGCCATAGCTGCTTACCATCAGGACTGCTGCTGTTATCACCTGATTACCTGCTCCCCTCTATTGCTGCTGTTTCATTAAGCCTCAGACTACTAGTGCACTAACAAATAAAACCAAACACTGCCTTTCTTGCTTTCTTCCAGCACTGCTCCTGGACTGACTCATCCACCCGTCCCCTGTTCACTTTATAATTAGTATTTCTGCTGGTGCTTTATGTCCCGCTCATGCCTCCCATACAAATGATACCAGCTACTAGCAGAACATCAGGATCTACAAAGACTGCCACAACTGCAGTCTTGTTACAGGGATACTTCCCTTCCCCACACTGCTAGCAGCATCCCTTTTCCTGGCAATTATTTCTCCTGTGATGTTGAATTACAAGAGACTGAGCAGACGGAAGACCAGCACACCGGTGGTGTGACTTGACCTTGAGAGACAAGGAAAATAGTATTTAGGTGACTAGGACAGCAGATGGAAGGGTTCAGACAGGACAGGACTATGTAAAGAAAAACAGTTGTGACGGGGCCGTACTGGAAGGACAACTTACCACTTTTCAGCTCATCTCCAGGTTTTCTCCACGGTAATATGTTCTTATCTACAGCACATGGAAAGTAATCCAAAGAAACTTAGTCTTCTCATGGCCTGAAAATAGAAACCTGAAAAAACTGGATATCTTTGATATTTGCTTATTGGGGCTTCAATTCTCTCTTAGTATAACAAGGAATTACACTAATCTCCAGAAAGGTATGAAAATTAATTCAATAATATTAATGATAGTTCTGAGAACCACAGAAGAGCCCATTAGGAAATTAACATTTGTGATTTTGGTGTAGTGTTAAACAGAATCCACTGGAACATCTTCTGAAGCTGCATGGTGAAACTGTTAAAGCTGATCACTCAGCAGGTATCATCCCCCTTTTGCACGGAACAAAGAGAGCATTATTGGAAAATACAGCATGTAAGTCGTCGAATAAACCCCTGTATCATAATGCACAGAAAGGGTATAAACTACGGTAACTAACTTGGCAAATGTTAATTCTTACACTTATCTTCAGAGTTACCGCATTTGTAACTCAGATTTCTTCCAATACAACATCTTGGATGAAATATCGGTATATGCTAACAAAAAAGAAATTCAAACCAAATAGCTGGATGTCATTTTTTCCCCTCTAAGGAATGTCACATTTGGAATGGCCCAGTGGGCAAAGGCAAATACATAATGGTTATTCAGAAAGCAATTAGATTCTGACCGCAGGGAAATGTTTTCTGAATGGATTGAGCTTTAATAGAATAGACCCAATAGTCTTTTTTGTTCCTCTATTTCTTATATAAGGAATCTTTTTTCCTTAAGATCTGGGTTAACGATGAACACATGATTGTACTCTTCACACCATTCTTCACTATGAACTCGTACATATATCTGAATAGTTACAACTGCATTCTAAGATAGTTGTCAGTGTTTTGGGCTGGTACAAACAACAAAAGCAAGGAGTAACCCAAGCCAAAATTGAAAGGAATTTATTTGCCTTTGAGCAAATTTTGATGATTTAGAAATTTCACATCTTCTTGTGCTGTTTCTTTCAGTTCTAAGTCATGAGAAGTTTCACTGTATTTAGAGAGCTAATAAATAACAGGCCTAATTCTGCTCTTAACAACATGGGCAAATCTCAAAGAAAAGGCAAGAGGGTTCAGGTAGGTTATGTAAGCCAACACTGCTACCAGATCTCGTCAAAGGCTAATCAGCAACAGAAAACAATAAGGCTGCTATAAATCAGTGTTTGATAACATAAGAAAAGTTAAGTCTTTACAATAGCTAATTTCATACCTCTGTAATGACAAACTGTAAAAATCTGCATTACCTGAATAACCAGCCATAGGCAAGATTAGGTAGTAACACAGCACAGGCAGTACAGACACTGAAGGAGGGTGGAGGGGAAGGAATAAAAACGTTTTTTCTTTGTTTTTCTTATAGACATCCTCAAACCAAGGACAGGCTGGCAGATTGCCCCAGCCTAAAATGTACAAAACAATACAGAAGAGAAATAGCTTCGCTAAGTAGCTACAGAGCAAAACACGCTCTTCTAGGTAGTGAAGTCTTGTCAGAGTGGCTATGCTTTTTTCTGCATAAATTACTATTACTGTTTTTGCATTATACCTGGTAACACTTACAGGCTCCACTAAACCAGCACATTACTGCCCCAGCTCTAAAAGCACTGCCACCTTACAGACTCATTTTTTGGGGGGGTGGGTTGCCAGTTATCAGTTCTGGCAATTATGTACACCAGGGTTGCTTCACACAGGTTTGAATATACCAGCTGTTTCTGGGCTTCAGACAGAATCAATTTCAAGCATTGCTAATTAGCCAGAGAGATCAGGTGTTCTCATAAAAGATTGCAGTGTTGGCTCTTGGTGCATCAAAGCCATTCTTCTATGTTTGGTAGTGATCAACAGCTGAGGTGTGAGTAAAAATGCCTGAGGTTACATCATCTCCTTTTTTGAAACCAGATGGAACATGAGGTGGATAAACCTCTTTTTCTTCCCATTTTATTATACTATTTCTTCTTTCTAAGCAGGGGGAAAAAAAAGTATTTATCATTCAATGTATTTCTAAGTCTGAACAGCTAGAATACCTGTAGATCTGTAGTACAACTCAGTTTCGATGTCAGTGATGATTTAAAAGAAAAAAAGACTTCCTTGATTTGGTAGCAGCATCTATAAGAATATTTACTCTGTCATGAACAGCATCTAGTTATTAAGTAGAAGAAAGGGCTTTTTTCTAATTAGCTACATGCAAATAGCGAATGAATTCTGGCCATGAAAGTTGTTCATAAGAACGATAAAACACCTGCTTGGATAGACACCAAAGTTAAAACACATGGATGCTATCATGAGTCATCAAGTGATAAGATCTTGATCTATGAAGTGTTTTTCACTGGTATACTCAGATTGTAAAGCACAGTGAAATTGAAATCAATACTACTGGAAAACAATTGCGAAGCTGGTAGACAGACAAGTGAAGGATGTGCTCTGCCAGCCAAGAGGTCAGTGGGAGCGGTGGGAAGAAAATCCTTGTCTCTCAATTCCCTGATCAGTTTTCTGTCCATCACACCACTGCAGACTACTGTCGTTTCAAGTTGTTGGTTTTTTTAAGATACAGCATTATGGAGACAAGTGCAAAAAGACCAAGAGAAAAACAATCCTGTGAACCATCTTTTCAAATTACTACAATACTATAATGGGAGTTTGTCCACTGAAACCTGGCATCCTCCACATCACCAGTTCAGACTTCCAGGAACACATGGGAGAACAATGTTTTATGACGTTCAAATAACGTGTGAAAGAAAATGTATAATGTAAATGTTTTTACAGCCACTCTTCAGTATATAAACACTTTCAGAAAGAATTATCAGGATTATGTTCAAGCATTTTTGAGAAGTGTATATATTGTCTTCTATACAAGTCATTTTTTAAAATGCTGGAAAAACATGGTAACTGTGTTTTCATTTATTTTCTGTCTCTCTGTGAAACTGAATGTAATGGTTTACTGCCTCTTCCTCATTTCTCTGTAATGGATCATTTAATCACAAG
>VZSC01000047.1:350003-371876 GCA_013398225.1 Steatornis caripensis | reverse complement strand
TCATTTAATCAGAAGTTGATAGTCTAGTGGATGAAAACATTAAAAAGCCCATAGAAATGTACTCAGTCTCCTGCCCTTTGTAGGCAGGCCACAATAAAATCAGTTGTGAAGATGTGCGGGCAACCGATGTAGAATTGGAAGATTGAGCTTCTTCAATGTGTTTGACACATACAATATCTGTGTATTACAGATGTTGAAGTTTACCTGGTTTATGATCTTCCCTCTAAATCTCTCTGTCTGAGCCCACTGGATTCAATCTGTGAAGGGCTATAAATGCCTGAAGCTAGACTTAGGTGGTGTTCAGGTACTAACTTCAAAGTACGCAAATCTCAAAAATTTCACTTAGCACTACAGACATATGAAGCCTGTAGACATCTAAACTTTCTCTTATAAATTTTCCCAGCAACTTAAAGTTCGGCTTCTGGGCCTGCTCAGAAACACCAGTCAAGCTCTACAGTTAGGTCATCTCCCTACCTACATCTCCTGAAGGTCCTGATCCAGTTGCTGTGCTCACTTAATGAATACATATAACATCCTTTTCCTCTGATGACAGCTGCCACTTTTGTTTGGAAATGTGGCTAGCAGAAACCTTCCAGAGCTTATACAACTTGTCTTGTAGTTTAGATGCTCTCAGGTAAAGTCAACGAGGGGTTGCCAGCAGACATGAAGAAGAAAGGGGCAACCTTTTTCTGCCTCCTCAAAAGTACATCGGGGTATTCCCACAGAGAATAAGGTTGATAAAGAATTGCCATATATGGCCTTAAGGATCTCTTATTTTTTCTTTCTTTCTTTTTCATTTTAAGCTTGGTTGCAAAATTAGTCATTTTTTGCTTCCTTTTAGAAAGAGCAGAACAATATTTCGATTTGAATTTTTGTCATCTTCCCTGGACACAATATGGAACATTGGTGATGTTACAAAACCTGCATAGAGTGTTTCTGAAATATTCTCTGTGGTCATCCAAGCTTCACAGAGCTCCTTATTAAACAGAAAGAACAGCAGAGGAGGCAATTTCATATCATCCAGAGGATATAGCTATGCAGCATTATTTTTTAAAGGTGCTTTATATTGGATGCTACAGATACAGACAGATTTTAAGAGTGTTGTTTTAAGAAGTACATGAAGCTCCTAAAACCAGTGTCCTCTCTTCGTTCCTATTCCAAGGTCAGTCTCAGTTCTTCTTAGATACCCCAGGATGAGAGTCAACAGTGACACTTAATTCCTATCTGTTTTGAAGACAAGGAATATCTGCAACAACCAACAAGTCTATTGTCTCATGATATGTAAATGCATTAGCTGAGTAACTACACCATCATCTTTGGTATAAAACTTGCTTACTGTTTCTGACTCTTTCTCCAATCTTCCTGACTTTTACTGTCTCTTTTTCTTAGGTGAAATCTGAAACTTAAGGGACTGTTTCAGTATATTCATATTTCCAAATTCAAAGCCAAAGTTTGTAAGTTCTTCATAGTTTGTAAGCTGCCTTTCGCCATTTTATAGACTGTAAAATATTAAATTAATTTATTATAAGAATATATTGCTACAAGTGTTAGTCTTGAAATCATGGATCATCAATCAGAGGTCACAAATTAGCCATCTAATGTACTCTGTGGGCGTTGTCTTCTGTGATAATCCTAGAAAATGTTTTACAGTTAATTCTAATGCATACCTTGGGTCAATTTTGAGCTGCAATTCGTCATGCATCATTAATTTACAAGTCTAAACAGGACATGATATTAATTATTACTTCACAGCAGCCAAACATTTTATATAGCTATAGTGATATTCCTGTTCTTCATCTCTACCCATAAGCATCTGACTGCTAAATATTTAGTACTCTGTTTATTTCTTCTCATACTTTGGATTTGTTAGTCTGTACTTACTAGGAAAAATACTACAGTATAAAGCATGCAATTATGATATTCATTCCTTAACCTTCTATGTGGTATTTGACACCCACAGCTCTGGAATTGTTGAGTCTCAGCTACAGACCAGCAACCATAGCTAATGTTTTCAAAGCTGTCAGAAGCTGCACTCTTAAATCCATTATTTATACCCTTAGATAAAAGTGATCTTATTTTTAGAAACATAAAACCCCCAATAAATTCCCGACTGAAATCAATGAAGAGTAATTACTAGCATTCCTAATTAGCAAATAGAAACAGTAGTCTATATATAGTCTAATGTATTTGTGTCTAGTCATACCTCCTTCACCAGGAGCAGTTTGGCCCATTACACAGCCTGTTACATTAGAAAAGCAGTTCTTAAACTTGGGATTAATATTTCACAGCGGTGGCCAAAGGGACACCATAATCCAGATCATACCAATAAATGAATTGCAACCAGTACCACAGAGAACAGATGTCTTATAGTTTAGAAGTGAATGTGAGTGGATAAAAATACCAAACTGTAACATGGCTCTAAACAAATTTTCTTTACATACTTAAAGAATTTGAGAATGTTTTAATTCTAGAGCCAACCAATAGCTTTGTAAAGGCTGATAAACAAAAGAAAGAGGGGGAAGACTGTTGTCAAACAGTTTGCCCTTAGAGAATTGCCTGGAGGACACGGTGGGAGAGGTGAAGACTCCTTCCTATCACACAGCTAAGAGGTGGAGGTTTCCTCCTTCACTGCAGTGGCTCCTTGGCCTTTCCTGCCACCCTGGCCCTCCTTCCTGTTATTGCAGGACACTGAGGTGAAGGCTGCAAGTGCCACACTGATCTCACAGCCCTGTGAGCACAGAGCGCTCAGCCACTGCTGATGTTGCAAGGGGAAGGGAGGGGAGGAGGAGGAAAGCACCCTGAAGTCGAGTAGGGTAGTACTTCTTCTTCACCCTGTATCCGAACAGCAGTTGGAAGGAGGTACCTTCATCCTGCCTTGGAATTAGGGCTCTAATTTAGCCTACCCCATCTATTTAAGCCTCCTGGGTTTATGTTTCCTTCGCAGCAGTAACACAGCCTGGCCAGTCTGGCTGACCTCAACTGGCAAGCCTACAGCTGAGAGTCTTGTTATAGCTCATGGTGATATGCTGTACTTTTATATCTAGAGCTGAAATAACAAACTCGGTTCATGCAGGGGGCAGAGCTTTGGACTCAACTCTGCTTGAGAGGCCTGGTTATTTATTAATTATATTTAAAGTTTTATAACAGCTTAAAAGGAATGTGAGCCAGAGGCAATACTTCCAGTGAAGCTTCCCTTGTGCAATGCTTGTGTAATTCTCTTGTTTTAGTG
Source organism: Steatornis caripensis (assembly GCA_013398225.1). NCBI lineage: Eukaryota > Metazoa > Chordata > Aves > Caprimulgiformes > Steatornithidae > Steatornis > Steatornis caripensis. Next base: position 368,647 of record VZSC01000047.1, on the reverse strand, counting down.
CTGGTTTGTGCAGCTATGAAAGGCTCCAGTCTGTTCCATTCTCTAACGCCTCTACTAGTCCTGGTGATTTCTTCATCCTTTGACATGGGAGCCTTCTGACAGACAGACCCCCAAAAGCACTACTTTGTTGTGAAATCCCAGTGCATGGGAGTCCAACGGGCAAACCAATGCAAAATCTTGCCCAGTCACTTGCTAAGGAAAATCTGTAAGATTCCTGCCTTTCGGTACCCACTTGGCAAGACTGGAGGGAATGCTTTGCAAGCCACTTCCCTTCTCCTTGAAATCCTACTCACCATAACAAGGCGAGTGCGGGTGGTAGGCTGAAGGATCCAAGTTTCTGATCCAGAGCCTGCCAAGACCAGAGTATTAAAGGGTGGTGTAAGTGAACGAGTTCAGCTTAGTTAAGAATTTATGTATATCAGCTTGTTGATTCCAGAAAGGCCTTCATAAACGTACGTATGATTTGCCATGGCCTTTTACTTGGTGCAAAGCAACCATTTACTTGGTAGTAGGCACTTCTGAAGTATAAATTTCCTGGGGCGAGAGGTTTGGACTTCAAAACACTCCATGGAGTGGGAACAGAGAAAGTAGATTTTGGCTGAGCCTATGTGGGGCATGGATAACTAAGGACCAGAGTCTGCCATAAGGCTGCTTGTAAACATACCTGATGTTAATCACTTCAGTGAGCCTAATCTGGGCTGCTTCTGGCACAGTGGGAGGCATCCTGGGTGCCTGCCCCATTCTGGGGCAGTTGCTGGCATACACAGCCACTTGCGGGCTTGTCCCTGCATCCTGAAAGTTTCAGCAGGCTTCTGCAAGGCACAAGGAGAAGATTGGGAGTCAGTCTTTCATGCCACCAACGTCTTTTTAAACAAGCTTCACCTACTTAATTTGAGATCAAGTTCTCATTCTGAACAGATCTTTTGAGATCTTTACAGCCTTTGTGTTCTCCCTCTTTTTATACACATTCCCTCCCTCTTTTATACAAGCCAAGAGTTACTTCCAGATACTTATCATGTGTTAGCTAATGAAAACATTGCAGTTTTGCAAAGCAGATTAGTATAATCATGCCCATTTTGCAGCAGAGAGTACTGAGAAGTAAGACAGGTGAAGGTTCAAGATCTCTGAGCCGCATTATTGGTATGGGCTCTTGTCTGACCATTCTTGCCTACACAGTTTGATACTTGCTGGTGTTTCTTGAAATTCTGGCCCCAAGGAAGGAGATAAGATGTGCTGCACCCTGTTAGGAAGTATATGAGGAGTCTCTGGAAATCATTTCACCCTCTGTCCTTCCCTACCGCTGAATAGCTTTGCAGGAGCGCAAGCAGGGAAAGGCAGGCCTAAGAAACCTGACAAAAATTCAATGTATTGTAGATGAGCTGCGGGTTGTACTTTGATTAAATGAATTTGCATAGCCAGTATTAGCTATATCCTAATGTGTTTAAAAAGATGTTAATCAATTAAGAAGTGCTTAGAAAATAATATGCAAACTACATAAAATAAAACATAGGAAGGCATGCTTAGACGAGTGGTTCCTGAGAGGATTCTTCAGCTTGCTGTCTGTGAATAAGATGCCATCCTGCTTCAGCAAGGCCTTATCAAGATAAGCCAGTAAGTGACTGCTTTGATTTTAGCAATAAAAGATATTATCTGTGCTTCTTGATTTCATTTAAATTAACACGCAGCTTTCCGTAGTAATGCTACAGGTTTCATAAACAAACCCAGCGAAGGTAACAAATGTTAATTGGGCCTACTAACTTCCATTTAATATGATCATCAACATCTTTTGTTTTTTCCCTTCCTGTGTTGTTGACTGTGTCATTCCCTATTCCGCTGCTCGATGCATTAACCCTTCAGTTACCCTATTGATTCAGTTTTTCATAGCTTGGAAAAAACATCTTCCTGGTCCGTTATGCATCCCTTCACATCTCTGGCCTTTGGTGCTATCCAAATGAATAATACTGGATCACCACCTCCTAGAGCTGTCTCTGTCTAAGGCTGTTACAAAAAAGAAGTGCATGAACACACTGACTGTGATGGCAATAAGGAAATAAAAATGGCTGTGATCTGGACTGTCAGACCAGATTCCGTCTCTTTGTGCTGGCTCCCTTCCAGATCCTCCTAGAAAAATCACTGAAAGTCTACTTCCTAACCAAGGTTCAAGCCTGCACATCATCCTCTCTGATGTATCTGTTGCCCTTGACTCTACTATTAAATGCTTGTCCTTTGATATCTTGTTGCATGGGACATCATGCCTTTCCTATGCTCTTTTTCTCTCAGTCTAGACTTTCTCTCAAGCATCTCTCCCTAAAGCTTTTCCTCCCACCTCAAAGTGTAGCCCCCTCAAAACTTCCTGGTGCCCCTTTCCCTCCACCCTCAGTTCTCTGTCCTTGGGTGACCTCTTCTGCTGATGTGGATGTCATTATTACCTCTATGCCAACTACCTTTAAAATACTGATCTACTGCTGACCTTCCACACATTGGTTTCGCATCTCGCTGCCTCCTCAGTGCCACATCCTGACAGACAGCTTGCTACCAAGCTCACTGAGATCCAAATAAAGGAACTCATTGAAAATCAGTCCCAGCAACACAGCTTTCCCCAGCTCTCTGGCCAGCAGCTAGTGTGTGTGTCAATTTTAATGTCTTTGATATTCAAATTTAGCAGTCTCTTACTGCTGATACCATTTGGCAGGTGTACTTACAAAATTATTCCCAAACTTATTCACCAGGTGTCTCCTTGCTACACCCAAACTTTCACAGGAATTCACTTCTGTGAATAAAAAAATATAGGGATGAGTGAACTATCAGTGCTGTCCTAATTGGCTAAAGAGATGATTTTCTTGTTTTCACTCTCTTCCTTCTGCTCTTTGTACGTTTGCATGCTGTAACACATCTCCCCTTTTAGACAAGGACTATCTTTAATTGTTCACGACGTATCTTCAGGTGTCTTGGAAAATTAGTGTGTGTTTGAGCAGTTCTTTCATAGAATTACAAGGAAGTAAAAAAGTCTTCTAGTAACAGGACAGGATGACTATACAGCTGCAATGGTGAAATGTGGTATCAGAGGCAGGTGTATTATCTGCCTGAGAATGTTGTACTTCTAGGTCCCAGATTCAACACTAGTTGTGCAAGGTTGTGCAGATTGGACTAAAGCTTTTCACATGTTGAATGTCTTGGTTTAAGAAGAGGAAAAAACCTAAGTTACCTGACGGTTAGACTCAATATGATTATTTTGATTAATTTAGGGGTTTTTTTAAGGAAACTTCAACACTTCACAGTTGTGCAAGTATTACCTTCACGTATTTCTTAACTTACGAATTCTTCTTCATTGAGGTTCCTAATTTCTGTTTTGAGAAGGATCTGAGAAATGATTACTCTTGGTTTATTAGGACTCAATTCTGTAAATTTTTAAGACATTACACAATGTTGAAGTTACACACTAGAATTCAAGTGATTCATATAATTTCAGGTGGCTTTGAGCAAAATATAGGTACTGTTAGCTGTACTACATAAATACATAAGTTTTTAAACAATATAAAATTAGTGACAGTTACTCAGATGTTGCCAAAATCTGAAGATATTTATCATGCTTTGATACCAACATCTATGCCATTACAGCACCCAGATACCTTTCATTTAGATAGAAACCCCACTGAGATTCAGGGGACAATTTTTTGCCCATCCTATTTCACTCACAGGATTTGATATTACGTGTATGCTGACATGCAATTCCGTACAGCCATGGAAGAGTCTGGCTTTTTTCCATAATAGCTCATAAGTGAGGCATTCACCTAGACCTAATTCTTCCCCAGTTTTTATCCCAGGACATTAGAAGTGGCTAGGGAAGTGCTGTAATCACCCAGCTATTCAGGGGAGAAGGTCTAAATTTGGTTTTCCATAAAATGCTTAAATACTAATAAGGGCTGGGCACTTCTTGAATGCTCTAATGACTATTTTGTAGTATCACACTCACTTGCTTTCCTTGTCCTTCTGAACGTTCAGGTATGCCACACAAAGCAGAACTTCCACAGGGGACCAGAATGTCCTGCAGCATATGGGTAGAGCGACAGCAAAGAGGAAGGAGGTGTGGATTTAAACCTTCTCCAGAATAATGGCTTCTGGACTTTGATGTCCCACATCCTGGGTGCCTTACCCCAGGCAGCGAGATAATTACCCTGAACATTTAGGTAAATAGTCAACTCCTGACTGTCCTTTGAAAGGACTGATGACCTTCATTCTATCTCAAAGGAGTTCTTCCCACGAGGAGAATTACCCCTCAGTATGAGCAGAATCAGAACCCCAAGTGCAAAAGGTTAGAAAACAGGAGGTACAGTAAAGCTCCCATTGATAAAATCTTGTAACAAGATAATTAATCTTTTACGAAAGACTGCAAAAAAGGTCTCCCTTTTCTCTTGCCCTCTAGTCCTTTTTTGTTCATGAAAGCCTTATTATTAAGCTGTAGAGAAGGTGTGCTCCTTTTAGCTCCTTAGAACTACCCAGCGAGAACTTTAGCAGGGGATACTTAAAAATGCAAGTTAAATTAATTTTATGTAGTAAATTTGGGAGATATAAAAATTCATTGGTTCTTCCAGCAACAGCTCAAGAATAATATTTAGCTGTGAAGTTACCTATGACTTGTTCTGTATTGCATCTGTTTCTCACACAGCTTTTGTACCCAATATAATCCAAAGCCTTCTAAGCTTAGTGGGAGCCATGTTGTTGCTTCTGTTGCTCAACTGGAGAGTTTTTCTCATGGTGCATTAAGAGTTCTGCAGAAATACAAACAGGAAAGTTTCAGTTTGAGAAGACTGCTTGACATAAATTAATTATTGAACACATATTAATATTCATAAGGGACCCAATTATCTAGGAAAGTCATAGGGATCTTATGTGCTGATTAGCAAAGAAAACACTGATGTGATATTTTTCTTAAGTTCACCTTGTTGACTAAAATTTGTGTCAATGAGCAAGTGCAAGGTTAAGATAGAATAAGAGGATAATGACACTGGTGAGATGGTAACTGCTGAAGTAAAAGTGACAGAAATGCAACTGAGTGATTTTTCAGCAGGTAAGAATCGTACAATAATTTAGTTTGGAAGGACCTCTGGAGGTAGGTTTGTCCAACTCCCCCATCCAAGCTGGGCCAAAGTCAAAGTTGCATTCCTCAGGGCCTGCAGGGGACACTGCAGTGTTAACAAAACATGAAACGGGAAATACTTGAGCAAAGAAAGTAGATATAATTAGGTATAAAAGGCACATGTAAGGGTGGTTCTTCGGGATTTCATCCAGGGAAAATGTTTTTTGAAGTCATCAAGCTGTCCTGTTTGGCCAGGCAGTGTTAAAAGTAAGCCAGATAAAAGGCTGAAACCTTATCTAAAACCAGTGTTTTCATTCTGATCATAAGGGAAGGTCTCCCAATTTTTGCTAAAATAAACCTCAGACTTCCTAGAAAAAATGACAGTGATTCAGGACAGCCATGAATGTACTAAGTAGCAGCTGGGCCTTATCTAACAATTTCATTGAATTGTCAGCATCCTGAAAAGTTCTGGATCACTTTCTGAAGGACCGCTGCAGAAGTGGCTCACAGGAGACACCTGCCTCAGGTCTCCAGGGATAAAAAGAGAGCTTCACAGCACAAATATGTAGGGAAAGTGGCCAGGCTCTACCAATGTCTTCCCGAGACCTGGAGTGTGATGAGCATCAGCCCTACATGCACAAACATCACCATGTAATGAGGGGCAGCGCTTCCCACTCACACACATGCCGCCCGGCACATACTTACACTGCTCTCCATCACATATATTAAAGCCAGAGAGTATTAGTTTATTCCCGCTCCTGGGAAGGGTCATCGCCTTGAGATTTTATCCAGGATGCATTCAACCTTGTTACAGCTCTGCCCACTGCTGTTTATCTGACTCACGTTGAAGGTGACAATCAAAGGCAAGTGAAGTTCTTCCGGGAGCTGACCTTGTTCAGCAGGGCTCTGCCACCTTCAGACAATCTTCAGTTTGCCTCTATACAGCAAGAAAAGGCTGACTCACTTGGTTGTTATGATGAAGAAAAGGTACTCAATGTTGTCTGGGAACTTTAAAAATTGGATTTCAGTTTCTGCTATTTCCACGCTGAGAATGTTGCCATTTTTGCAGCTGAGACTGGGCTAATTTGACAGCTGGAAAAAAAAATGATAAATATTCTTACAGGACAACTTGGACTTTTTTCCCTATACCATCTACGTTCTTTTGAAAGCCCCAAAATTAAAAGATTGGGAAACTTACAAATTTGGGTGAGACTTTGTAAATGCATAATTTCTCCTTACATTTGCTTCTTATTTTTCTCCCCATTGTTTGCTTTCTGGTTTGAACTACCCACGCCAGCACAGCCTTACTAACTGTGCATGTTTAATTACTCAGGTCTGATGTACTGCTGATGAAATTTTTAGGATCTGCCAGCTATTGTATTGTCTCACAAAGTACTGTAACACTTGCTTTAATTTTGCAATGAAGGATTAAAAAGACTGCCAGTCAGAAAAACATGTAAAAGTCTGATTAAAAAATTGTCTTCCCAGTGGTAGCTTTTGGATTTATTTAAGAGCTATAGACCAAATTTTTTGTCCTTTCTGGAATGTTTACCAAAATGTACAATGATTATTTTTGTAATGTGACCACTCCAACACAAGTTTTATCAAAAGACTACTGTGGATACAAAGAGAAGATTGTGAATAATATTAATTTGCCATTATAAAATTACTAAGTTGATCTCAAATAGTGTCTTCTCCATGCTGTTTTGAATTTAAAGCATCAGAAGTTGAAGACTACCTCCCTGAGAAGATCAGCATGAATAGCCCCTCAGTCCAGATCTGTTTTCAACTGAACAGGATTGTGCATAGCCAGAGCTAAGGGAGAGAAGTTCAAGAAGGTTTTAGCAGTTGAAAAAAAAGAGGATGGGTACGGCCTGTAAGCTATAAACGTTAACAACAGAAGGAGCGAGGAAAGATTTATGGGTGTGATGTTGAGAAGAAGCTGAAAGATGGTCCTTCTAGGTCCAGGCCCTGGAGTCACACACACCCACTTTTATGGGCAATGACACTTCCTACCAGTGTTTGCTGCTTCTGCCTACACAGAAACAGGATTTATGCACATTGTTGGCGAATAAGCAAGATTATACTAAGGAAATATCTAATTTGTATCAGCAATTTTTACTCAAGTAGAAAAAAAAATCCTTGCAAGGCTTTGCAATTTGATGATCCACTCAAGCGAAAAGGGCAACACTAGTCAGTAACATCTCAAATGCAAAACTCTTCTACAGACCTTGAAATGCTTTGAGGAGTTGACTTAGCATTTTGCTCTGTGACAATCACAACATAAACTAAAATATCAAATTACATTTCTGGGTTTTCTCAAAAATACTAAAGAACTGTGTGTGTAGTTGATACAAGACTGAGAGGAGAATTGCTCAAACTGTTCTTCAAAGCAGGGAAATCTAGACACAGCAGACAAGCAAATAAACTGAAAAGGTTTGGGAAGGAAATTAATGAGAATCAGCAGAAAGTCTGAAAATGGTCCAGAAAGCTCAAACACATTTGGTATTGCTACAGCACAGGCAGGACTTTACGTAACAGGAACTTCTACAGAGCTAATTGGAAATGCAAAAGAAAACTTTAGGAAAACAAATTTCTGAATTGACATTTATGAATACTTGATACTTCTGAGATACTGAAATAAATCTTTTTTTTAAGGCAAACATATACTTCTGTGTGTATACATGTATGGTTTATTTACAGATGGAAAATTTCAAACTGTGCAAAGCTAATAAAATGAAACATCCATTTACTTCAGAAAAAAAGATTGATACAAAGTTTTCATAGATGTCAATAGATCAGATTAAAACAGGATTTTCTTGCAGCTGCAGATTCACTTTTAGGTCTCTGACACATACACAGTGACAGATTATATATGTGGTCGGCTGAAATTGTTCTGTCTCTGGCTGTCTGCCAAACCTTTAAGGCAGACCTAATGCCACAGTGTTTAAAATCTAAAATCTGAAAGTGAATAACCCTAAACACAACTTGCCTTACCACAGTAGCCTGAAAACTGAATTGGTCCAAAAGCTGCTTCACTTGCCATTTACTTATCCCACGGCAGGGTGAGGCACAGATGCAGAGTGGGCTGAATCTGCCGTCAATTTTAATCTACCATCGCATGGTGTTCAAGCATTAAGTACAGTTCTGCTGCTGCCAGAGAAGAGGGAACGTCAGCCAAGAAATGTCATTGGACAAGACAAACTCAAGAAAAAATGTTCAGTCTGATCTGTGAGGAAAAACATACTGAAAACACAAGGCAGAGAAGCTGAAGTTTGTGGGTGAGATCAGTTCTGTAAAAGGTATTAATTTATCTTTAACTATTTAGCCTATATCACTTATATTTGGGAACAGGATGTAGAGGAGCCAAGAAATACTTTGTTAATATAGCTAACTATTTTTCTTTATAGCATGCTAGGATGCTAGCATGAATGTTGCCAAAACCATTTTCATCTTAGCTAATGACTTCTTTCACAGTAGAACTGCCCACTAATTCACACACTCCTTGCACGATCTGCTTGTCATTACAATCCCTTGCACGGTTTTGAATGTGAAATCGGGACCTTCTCCAGGACCTTCTCTTGATGGCTCTGGCTCCAAATAACAAGAATGCCTGTTGGTGTCCCACACAGGGGAAGTTAATGGACAGACCTCACTTGATGCTAATGAGCATGTTTTGTCTTTGTTACTCTCTCAGTAAAGTCCCAAAACTCTTTTCTCAGACCAGATCTCCCAGGAATATTTTCATTGCCACAGCCCATTAGTTAATTATAGACCAGGATTCCTCAAATGCCAGAACATGGTCTGTGTTCAGGCCGTGCGTAAAACAGCTTATCAAGGCCTGGCAAGACTGAGGAACAACCAAGAGCACAGGGAAAGCTCAGTCAGCAGTGCAGTAGGCCCTCTACATAGGAGGAGGTGCTGCTTGGGCAGCAGGGAGTATCCTGTGTCTGCTTCCCTGAGGGGCAGGCTCTGCGATCCTTACTTGTCCAGTCCTACCACCCCTGGCTCTCCTGGCAGAGCACCCTGGGCCCCTCTCTCAGTCCCTCCTGATGCCTGTGTCTGGCCCTTTGTTAAACAGTGAAGGATGAGGCTCATCATTGGTACCCATTTTTAGTAGAAGTGCTTCAGCTTTGGCACAGAAGTTGTTGCCAGCATCACATCACTTGCTTTCACTCTCAAAGCATCCCAGCCACCATCAAAAAGCACTAGATGTGGTGTAACAAAATATTAAAAAAAAAAGTAGAATAGACTATTTCGGTTGGAAGGGACCGACAACAATCATCCAGTCCAACTGAGTCTGAGGATATTCTTGACTTTGGCAGGCTTGAGGAGAGGGCCCATGTGAACCTCATGAAGTTCAAAAAGGCCAAGTACGAGGTCTTAGCCCTGGGTTGGGGCAACCCCCAGTATCTATACAGGTTGGGGGGGATGAAAGGATTGTGAGCAGCTCTGCGAGAAGGACTTGGAGGTAGTGGTAGTGGACATGAGTTGGCAATGTATATATGCAGCCCAGAAAGCCAATCGCATCTCTGTCTATATCAAAAGCAGTGTGGCCTGCAGGTCGAGGGAGGTGATGCTGCCCCTATACTCCACTCTCGTGAGACCCCACCTGGAGTGCTGCATCCAGCTCTGGAGTCCTCAGCACAGGAAAGACATGGGCCTGTTGGAGTGGGTCCAGAGGAGAGCCATGAAAATGATCAGAGGGATGGAACACCTCTCCGATGAGGAAAGGCAGAGACAGTTGGGGTTGTTCAGCATGGAGAAGGCTCTGGGGAGACCTTATTGCAGCCTTTCAATATTTAAAGGGGGCTTATAAGAAAGATGGAGAAAGGCTTTTTACTAGGGCTGTACTGACAGGACAAGGAGCAATGGTTTTAAACTAAAAGGGAGTAAATTTAGATTAGACTAAGGAAGAATGTTTTTACAATGAGGGCGGTGAGACGCTGGAGCAGGTTGTCCAGAGAAGTTGTGGGTGCCCCGTCGTTGGAAGTGTTCCAGGTCAGGTTGGATGGGGCTTTGATNTTGTTGCCAGCATCACATCACTTGCTTTCACTCTCAAAGCATCCCAGCCACCATCAAAAAGCACTAGATGTGGTGTAACAAAATATTAAAAAAAAAAGTAGAATAGACTATTTCGGTTGGAAGGGACCGACAACAATCATCCAGTCCAACTGAGTCTGAGGATATTCTTGACTTTGGCAGGCTTGAGGAGAGGGCCCATGTGAACCTCATGAAGTTCAAAAAGGCCAAGTACGAGGTCTTAGCCCTGGGTTGGGGCAACCCCCAGTATCTATACAGGTTGGGGGGGATGAAAGGATTGTGAGCAGCTCTGCGAGAAGGACTTGGAGGTAGTGGTAGTGGACATGAGTTGGCAATGTATATATGCAGCCCAGAAAGCCAATCGCATCTCTGTCTATATCAAAAGCAGTGTGGCCTGCAGGTCGAGGGAGGTGATGCTGCCCCTATACTCCACTCTCGTGAGACCCCACCTGGAGTGCTGCATCCAGCTCTGGAGTCCTCAGCACAGGAAAGACATGGGCCTGTTGGAGTGGGTCCAGAGGAGAGCCATGAAAATGATCAGAGGGATGGAACACCTCTCCGATGAGGAAAGGCAGAGACAGTTGGGGTTGTTCAGCATGGAGAAGGCTCTGGGGAGACCTTATTGCAGCCTTTCAATATTTAAAGGGGGCTTATAAGAAAGATGGAGAAAGGCTTTTTACTAGGGCTGTACTGACAGGACAAGGAGCAATGGTTTTAAACTAAAAGGGAGTAAATTTAGATTAGACTAAGGAAGAATGTTTTTACAATGAGGGCGGTGAGACGCTGGAGCAGGTTGTCCAGAGAAGTTGTGGGTGCCCCGTCGTTGGAAGTGTTCCAGGTCAGGTTGGATGGGGCTTTGATCAATCTGATCTAGTGAAAGATGTCCCTGCCCATGGCAGGGAGGTTGGACTGGATGATCATTAAAGATCCCTTTCAACCAAAACCATTCTACAATTCTTCACATCCAAGCCGAGACTGTAGCATTAGAGAGTAGATGAAAAACATGCTAGTAAAAGGGAACTGCTGTAGACAATAAAATGGAAGAGGTCCCCTTTTTCTAGTCTCTTCTTTGTCCCTCTGAGGCATTTGCTTCAGACTTGCCTTGATTTTTCTCGTCTTCTTGCAGTATGTTGGTATATGGCTGGCCTTCTGGGCTGCAAGAGTGCATTACTGGGTCATTTTCAACTTTTCATCAGNGCCCATGTGAACCTCATGAAGTTCAAAAAGGCCAAGTACGAGGTCTTAGCCCTGGGTTGGGGCAACCCCCAGTATCTATACAGGTTGGGGGGGATGAAAGGATTGTGAGCAGCTCTGCGAGAAGGACTTGGAGGTAGTGGTAGTGGACATGAGTTGGCAATGTATATATGCAGCCCAGAAAGCCAATCGCATCTCTGTCTATATCAAAAGCAGTGTGGCCTGCAGGTCGAGGGAGGTGATGCTGCCCCTATACTCCACTCTCGTGAGACCCCACCTGGAGTGCTGCATCCAGCTCTGGAGTCCTCAGCACAGGAAAGACATGGGCCTGTTGGAGTGGGTCCAGAGGAGAGCCATGAAAATGATCAGAGGGATGGAACACCTCTCCGATGAGGAAAGGCAGAGACAGTTGGGGTTGTTCAGCATGGAGAAGGCTCTGGGGAGACCTTATTGCAGCCTTTCAATATTTAAAGGGGGCTTATAAGAAAGATGGAGAAAGGCTTTTTACTAGGGCTGTACTGACAGGACAAGGAGCAATGGTTTTAAACTAAAAGGGAGTAAATTTAGATTAGACTAAGGAAGAATGTTTTTACAATGAGGGCGGTGAGACGCTGGAGCAGGTTGTCCAGAGAAGTTGTGGGTGCCCCGTCGTTGGAAGTGTTCCAGGTCAGGTTGGATGGGGCTTTGATCAATCTGATCTAGTGAAAGATGTCCCTGCCCATGGCAGGGAGGTTGGACTGGATGATCATTAAAGATCCCTTTCAACCAAAACCATTCTACAATTCTTCACATCCAAGCCGAGACTGTAGCATTAGAGAGTAGATGAAAAACATGCTAGTAAAAGGGAACTGCTGTAGACAATAAAATGGAAGAGGTCCCCTTTTTCTAGTCTCTTCTTTGTCCCTCTGAGGCATTTGCTTCAGACTTGCCTTGATTTTTCTCGTCTTCTTGCAGTATGTTGGTATATGGCTGGCCTTCTGGGCTGCAAGAGTGCATTACTGGGTCATTTTCAACTTTTCATCAGCCAACACCCCCAAGTCCTTTTCCTCAGGGCTGCTCTCAATCCATTCTCCACACAGCCTGTATCTGTGCTTGCAATTGGCCCAGCCCATGTGCAGGACCTTGCACTCAGCCTTGTGGAGCTTCATGCAGTTTGCATGGGCCCACCTCCCAAGCCTGTCAAGGCTTCCCTTCCCTCCAACACATTGACCACACCACACAGCTTGGTATCATCAGCAAACTTGCTGAGGGTGCACTCAATCCCACTGTCCGTGTCGCCAACAAAGATGTTAAGCAGCACTGTCCCCAATACCGACCCCTGAGGAATGCCACTCATCACTGGTCTCCACTTGGACATCGAGCCATTGACCGCAACTCGTTGAGTGCAACTATCCAGCCAATTCCTTATCCACCAAGCAGTCCATCGATCCAGTCCATGTGTCTCCAACTTAGAGACAAATATGTACAACGTGACACCTGATTTACAGCCATAAAGAGATGGCTCTATCATCTCTCCTGAGACTCAATGTCAGGCATTAATCACACTGAGCATTAAACATTTGGGCCTTACTCCTCATATGAATGACTCTGGATCAGTTGGCAGCCACTGCTGCTTGATTAAAGAACCCATTTGCACATGGGATTTTTTTTTTTACCCAATGGTGTTCCTCTGCTATTATCCAGTCACTTCTCAGTCATTTATTTGACAAATTGAACACAAAGAATTTCTTAAATATCCTAGTGAAACGCATTTTCTCCAGTCTAAAAAATCACGTGCGGTGCTCTTTTGCTCATCTTTTTTTTTGAACTTGAGAATGCAAATTCCCACAGGCCATTCTGGTATCATTGTCAGCAATGCCATATACCACAGTAAAATCATTTTACTTTTCCTACTCACTCTGCTCATTCATACATCCAAAAATTACTACTTTAATACCTCTTGCTACAGCACTGTCGCAGATATGCATGTTCAGTGATTATCATAGTCGCTTCTTTCTGTGACATAGTCCCTCATTTTATATTGACTGAGGTGTCAAGAGAGTTTCGAAGACCTGTGACCCTAAAAATACATAAAGCATGACATGGCTCTCAAGTACCCGTTAGTTTTTCAAAAAAATCTGCATCAAGCAGTTAAAAGAGAACTAAAAAGTGGAAAAAGCTAAAGACATAGATTGAGAAGTCCCAATAAACAGAAATTAGTGATTAAATTGAAAATAAATTAAATTCCTCTATTGAAATCACCTCCCGTCTAGCTCTGGCCCGTTTGTATTGCAAAATAGCGCGCGCAGGCAGCAGCGTGGCTGTGACTCAGACCCTGATACAGAGACAAAATACGGGAGAGCTGTGGCATGTAATTTAGCAAAACTCCACAAGAGGGGGTACTGGCCACGAGCAAAGCCTGCTCGGGAACGGCAAACGTGGTCAGACTGGGTTGGTCTGCAGAGGGTTTTGCAGTGAGGCTTAACTTAACAGAAGCTGCGCTTCTCCGGGCTCTTTGGAGATGGAGGGAGATCCAGCCCCTGTGGGGTTGCTGCTTAGACGGCCCTACCTCCGTTGTTTTTAGGATTCTAAAGTAACTGAAATACTTTCTATATAAAATAGTTGATAATTATATGTATTGAAGTAAACATTGATTGAAAATATCCTATCGCTCACTTCAGCTTCTGAGATAATAGGAAACAAAGTCTGACTCTAGAAAGAAATACAGCAGCACCTAACAGTAGAATTTGTTCCCATGCCTTTATAGGAAAGGAAAAAAAAAACCAACCCCGATATCCCTTTTTTACAGGGATTATTGAGTCAAAACTACAGATCTCATTTAAGCCAGCACTGTTCACACATGACTGCACCACACAGACCAGTACTTAAATCCATATTTAACACCTTTTCTTACCTTCTGTACCTAGATACTTTGTGTGGGTTTTTTTCTAAACTTGAGAGTTTGAAACAATAAAGTCTAAAGCTTGAGTCTTGTAAAATCTGTTTTTCATGTTGATTTTCAACACAGCTCCATTTTCTTTTTCTCAATGCTGAATGCTTACTAGAGAAGTACCTCTGTAGTCAGACACTGTGGGAGCGGTGTATCTGTGGAATAAAAAGCCCAGCCTTAGGGCCGGGTTGGGCTCGTTCCCGGACAATCAAGCATGTATGTACATGGACCTGTTGAAGCAAGTCCAGAGGAGGGCCGTGAAGATGATCAGGGGACTGGAGCACCTCTCCTGTGAAGACAGGCTGAGAGAGTTGGGGTTGTTCAGCACAGCCATAGCAACGGACCCAAATTGGCCAATGGGATATTCCATATCATACAACATCATGCTCGGTACATAGATGAGGGTTGGCCGAGAACCTCTCTCTTCCTGGATTGTGGTTTTGGGATTAATCCACTGTTAAACACTTTCTTCACCTCTGTCTTTACCAGCACTGTTGGGCCCCAGGCCCTGGGAACAAAAATCCAGGTTGATGTAAACACAGACTTTGCCATCAGTGAAGGAAGAGTTGGTATGCAAACTATTACAGGAGCTTGATGGGCCCAGACGTCATCTACCTCAGGGTGTTAGGAGAGCTGGCTGACGTCATTGCAATCTCCATAATCCTTGAGAAGGCATGGAGATCGGGGGATGTCCCAGTAGACTGGAAGAAGGCTAATGTCACCTCCATCTACAAGAAGGTCTTAAAGGAGGATTCAGGAAATTATAGGCCCATCAGTCTCACTTCAATCCGTGGGAAAGTTATGAAGCAATAGGCCTGATACCTCGGATATTGGTCCTAATGCATGCGCTGCCAGAATAGTTGTGACCATGAGCTAGGGGCATGTCATGTGTTTTATGGGTCTGCATCTTAAGATGCCATCCATGCGATGCCTGCTTCTGCATGAAGTCTTCATCAAATTATTTAATTTTTTATACCCTGAAGTTCAAAGTCTTCATCAAGTGATTTATGCCCTGGAGTTCAGCCAACCATTTCTGGTTATTCCAACATCAAATGGCTGGCCTGCCAACTGCTGGTTTTCCAAGCCTGAAAACAGGATTTCGCTGAGTGAAGCTGCTTCTGGAGAAGGGCAAAAAGAAAATTCTGCTCAACTCCAACCTCTTCTCAGGTGCCTTATTTCCTGGTTGTGAAGCTGTTATGGAATTTTGGAAATCCTTGTTTCAGTCTGTTCATATTTGCCACTGTGGGATTTAAATCATTAAAAGATGTTCCATAGTAGTCATCTCGATAGTGTGTCACAAGTGAAACATGAAGTTTCTTATTCTAGAAACAAAATTCTTAACAAAGTTCAAGAATGCACATAAATACAAAACAGAAAAAAACAGGTTTTGTAAAGTTGGAAAACCAGGCCACAGCAAAAAATCAGTAGCTCTATCTATCTACAGAAAAAACTTTTATTTACAATAATGTAGGCAACACAAGATAGGTCTTAAGAGTGAACAAAGAAATGCAAATATGTCAAGCTCTTCACCATAGCCAGGACAGTGAGAGTAAATGAAGAGGTAGTGGGGAGCCACTCACTTCCGATGTCTTGCCTGAACTACAGAATCACAGAATGGTAGGTGTTGGAAGGGACCTCTGGAGATCATCCAGTCCAACCCCTCTGCTAAAGCAGGTGCCCCCAGAGCAGGTTGCACAGGTTGTCCAGGCAGGTTTTGAGTATCTCCAGGCAGGTTTTGAATATCTCCAGAGGAGACTCCACAACCCCTCTCAGCAGCCTGTTCCAGGGCTCTGTCACCCTCACAGTAAAGAAGTTCTTCCTCATGTTCAGGTAGAACTTCCTGTGCTCCAGTTTGTGCGCATTGCCGCTTGTCATGTCGCTGGGCACCACTGGAAAGAGTCTGGCCCCATCCAGAAATGTTCTGATAACATCTGAGCCTCGAACAGATGCATCTGTGCGTGTTGCATTCAAAACCAGAATTCTGTAAATGCTTCAATTCCCAGCACTAACAGCTCTGAATAGCAGTATCAAGAAAAATGACTCACAAATGACATAATCCTCAAAAACATTTTGCATGAATTTTTCATCAACAGAAGGTGATTTCCTCAGGTCGAAGGAGAACAAGTGCACAGTTTCATTGATCACCTAATAAGATCTAATTACAGCCTGCAGCCAAAGAGACACACTCACTCCTTCCTGTACCAGCCATGTCTTACGACCCAATCATCTCTTCTCTGGCTCAGGTGCAGTAGCTACAGCGTGACCTAGATGAGACAGAAAGTTGATGTTCTGTAGTGGGTTACATTTACGTGTCGTCACTGAGTTGACACAAGTAACCTTACAGCTCCATAAAGCAGGATCCATGAGGGGTAAAAGGGGTTTGAGGTAGTTTGCAGTAAAGCAGAAGACAAAATTTTACTCTAATCTTAAAATCGTCGTACCATTATCTTCATTCACATAATTCTGCTTCAGTCTGTTTTCTTTAACAACATCCTTCTTTCTATTAGCCACTTAAGCACATTTGGGTCCTTGGTATGGTTTGGACTCTGCTCTTGCATTACTCTGGTATTATTTTCAGTTGTTGGTGGTTCATGTATGTCAATTGGCGTATCTTAGACTTTAGCAGGTTTGTGTTGGTTACAGTAACTTAAAGGCTATGGTTCTTGTTATGTTTGGTCTCTAGCATGAAATGCCCAGAAGGGTTATACATGGTTTAATTTGGTCTTACAACGTACTGAGTGACTCTGTGGAGCTCAGTCCATAAAAAAAAGGCATTTTTAGCAGAGACAGGGAATATTCGTAAACTGAACATAGGAAATCAAGTGTAGATGTATTTAAGAGGTTCAGTCTCAAGTGGTTTAAACATCAAACTTGCTGACAACTGTAATAACTAGTTCAAACTCGGGAAAAGCAGCTCCTGCTGTGAACATGTTGTCACAGGTATGTACCTAGCATTATGGATGCCTCTGCTGCACCAGAGTTCATTTCATCACTGGATGAGACCCGTGTCTCTACCACGTAGAAAAACCTGTCGTTGATCTCTTTAGCTCACAGGATCTTTACTTTTAGGCTGAACTGACTGATTTGATGAATGAACCTAAGCCCCTTCTCTTCCTGGCTCCCATTTTCACCTGTATTCATTCCAGTCTACCAAACTGTCTCCCTTTTTACTGCATGAGAAACTACTAAATGTTTTTCCTCTCTTCAAAATCCACTCCATTTTACCACTGCAAGGATCTCATCTCCTTTCGCTCCATTTGCAGGTGATTGGTTTCGCTCATTCTTTTGCCAGTTCTGCCTGGAGTGGGGTCCTGACATGTTCCATAGCTTTGTCACTTTTCAGTAGTATTATACTGTGATAGAGAGACACGTCCAATATTGTCACACTGCCGTGAGTACATAGCCCAAGAAAGGTCTCTCTCACAGAGGAGGCCCACAGCTGTGCGCCCCTGAGGAGCTCAATGCTAAATAAAAGGATTATTTCTTTTGTTCGTTTTGTCCTGCCACACAGATCACCCCAGGAGCAAATCTCCGAATTCCCCTCCCCATCCACAAGGCACAGGGGGTCTTTCTTACTTTTCACCTCCCTCCTCTTTCTACCTCGGGTTTTGCATTTCTGGGCCCAGCGTGCAGCTGAGCAGCTGCCAGCCCGCCCCTGCCCCTCCATCTGTCCTGCAGCTGCACCCTGACGCCCTTCTCTCGGAAAATGTTTTAAAATCTCCTCAGGCTGCAAGCCCCTGCCGCCCGCAGGACTGAGGGGCGACGGAACCAACGCTGCCGCCCCCTCATCCTTTGAATCATAGGATCATAGAATGGTAGGGGTTGGGAGGGACCTCTAGAGATCATCTAGTCCAACCCCCCTGCTAAAGCAGGTTAGCCTAGAGCAGGTTGCACAGGAATGCATCCAGGCGGGTTTTGAGTATCTCCAGAGAAGGAGACTCCACAACCTCTCTGGGCAGCCTGTTCCAGGGCTCTGTCACCCTCACTGTAAAGAAGTTCCTCCTCATGTTCAGGTGGAACTGCCTGTGTTCCAGTTTGTGCCCATTGCCCCTTGTCCTGTCGCTGGGCACCACTGAGAAGAGTCTGACCCCGTCCTCTTGACATCCACCCTTTAGATATTTGTGAGCATTGATCAGATCTCCTCTCAGCCTTCTCTTTTCCAGGCTGAACAGACCCAGCTCTCTCAGCCTTTCCTCATACGAGAGATGCTCCAGCTTTGAGCTGTTCGCCCTCAGCCTCCCGCCCTCTGCAGCCGCGCAGGCACCGAACCGAGCACGGGCAGACCGCGCCGCCGCCGCCGCCTGGGTGCCGCCACCCTCCGCCAGCTCCCGCCCGCTGCCTCCCCGGCTCCACCTCACGCACCGGCGCCCGTCCGCAGGCGGAGCGGCGAGGCGAGGCGGG
>VZSC01000047.1:268069-349855 GCA_013398225.1 Steatornis caripensis | reverse complement strand
GGGGCGGGATAGCCCGCCGCTGCCGGCGGCCGCCCCTCATCCCGTGACCACGGCAACCTCGGCGCCTGCGCCCCACCCTCCACTGCCGTCACATCGCCCTAGGAGCCCGGCAAGCTCAAGCCCCGCCTGCCTCCCCCTCGGATTGGACGCCTGGCCATAGTGCCATCTCGGCATAGCACCGCCGATTGGCCAGGTGCCGCTGAGGCACGGGACGCGCGGTACGTACAAAGAGGCTACTTAGCATAGCGTCGCCCCTCCCCGCCCTTCCCCCCGGTGGCCGCCCCACACCCCCTCACCCCACACACCCCCACCCTTTCGCGCTCGCGGGGTGCTCGGTGTGAGGCGCCGCCGGGGCCCTGGGCGCCGGGCGGGAAACCGGACTGGGAGGTCGGGGGAGGGAAGCAGCGCCGCATCCTCCTGTCCTGAGGCGGCCGCCGGGAGCCCTGACGGGAGCAGGTAGAGCATTAGCCGCGCCCCGCCCGGGGCGTGAGCCTTCCTCCGCCCGAGCCGCGTCACGGGCGGCCGCGACGGCCGGCCCTCTCGCAGGGCAGCCGTCTCACTCAGGGGTCGCGGAGGCTCCGGTCACACCGCTGTTGACGGAGGCGCACCCACCCCGGGGGCGGTGGCGAAGGAAGCCCCCGGGCCGCGGCGGGGACGAGCTGCAGCTCCGCGAGCACCGCGCGGGCGGCGGGCGCTCCCTTAAGGTGGTGTGCGGAGCTCGGCGATCTTTAAAACGACGTTTTATATAGGGGTGGGTTTTTTTTTTTGCCGTATTTGGAACCTCTCTCTGGGCTCCTGAGGCAGCCCGGTGAGGTGGGGCTCGTTCCCCTACGGGATTTTGTGGAGCTCCTTGTTATTTCATTGAAATCTCCCTCCTTTCCATCGCAAAGGAAGTCTTTCTATACATACATTTTTTAATACCTTGCACAGAACCCGCGTTTTGGGCAACATCCATCAACGGGAAAGCTTTGGAGGAAGCAACCAGGAACAGTGACCAGTCCCCTCACGATGTGGACCTTTCTGGGTATCGCCTCCTTCATCTACGTGTACAAAAAGTGTGGCGACCTCATGACTTACGCTAATAAGGAGGTGCTGCTCTCCGTGTTAGTGTTTTTCTCCCTCGGTTTGCTGCTATCGTACAGGTACCACTTCAGGGGGCCCAAGCAGCAGCAGCAGCAGCAGCAGAAGACTCACCTGGGGATGCTCTCTGATGTCCTCTCAGCTTTACCGCTTGTTGGTTTCTTCTGGGCCAAACCCACCCCAGGATCTCAACAAGTCGAACAACCCAAATCCAGAAAGGTAGGTTTAATTCAGATGTGGCACATGGGGTGCAATGTCCTCCTGTTCCCTCTGGCAGCTGACCCTCTACTCTGGTGAGGGAAAGGAGCTAAGAAAGCGTTGGAGAGTGTTTTGTCTTTAGGTGCGGGTTGTCTGATTTGTTATGGCTTGCATTAGTTTTGGATAACAAAAGAAACAGAGAAACTTATCTAAGTGGTAGACCAGGGGTTTTGTGGAGTAAAAGCAAATGTGTTTGAAGAAAGAATTGTAGTAAATAATGATTATACTAGCAGGAAAACTTTTTCAGTTGTCAGTCCTCTGTAGATGTGAAGGGCTGGGGCATCTCTCTTGTGAGGAAGGGCTGGGAGCTCTGGGAATGTTCAGCCTGGAGAAGAGAAGGCTTAGGGGGATCTCATCAATGTATATCAGTACCCGAAGGGAAGAGTGCAAAGAGAATGGAGCCAGGCTCTTTTCAGAGGTGCCCGCTGACAGGACCAGAGGCAATGGGCACAGACTGAAACATAGGAAGAACCCTCTGAACATCAGGAATCAGTTTTTTNAGTGTTTTTCTCCCTCGGTTTGCTGCTATCGTACAGGTACCACTTCAGGGGGCCCAAGCAGCAGCAGCAGCAGCAGCAGAAGACTCACCTGGGGATGCTCTCTGATGTCCTCTCAGCTTTACCGCTTGTTGGTTTCTTCTGGGCCAAACCCACCCCAGGATCTCAACAAGTCGAACAACCCAAATCCAGAAAGGTAGGTTTAATTCAGATGTGGCACATGGGGTGCAATGTCCTCCTGTTCCCTCTGGCAGCTGACCCTCTACTCTGGTGAGGGAAAGGAGCTAAGAAAGCGTTGGAGAGTGTTTTGTCTTTAGGTGCGGGTTGTCTGATTTGTTATGGCTTGCATTAGTTTTGGATAACAAAAGAAACAGAGAAACTTATCTAAGTGGTAGACCAGGGGTTTTGTGGAGTAAAAGCAAATGTGTTTGAAGAAAGAATTGTAGTAAATAATGATTATACTAGCAGGAAAACTTTTTCAGTTGTCAGTCCTCTGTAGATGTGAAGGGCTGGGGCATCTCTCTTGTGAGGAAGGGCTGGGAGCTCTGGGAATGTTCAGCCTGGAGAAGAGAAGGCTTAGGGGGATCTCATCAATGTATATCAGTACCCGAAGGGAAGAGTGCAAAGAGAATGGAGCCAGGCTCTTTTCAGAGGTGCCCGCTGACAGGACCAGAGGCAATGGGCACAGACTGAAACATAGGAAGAACCCTCTGAACATCAGGAATCAGTTTTTTACTGGGAGGGTGACCAAGTACTGGCACAGGTTGCCCAGAGAGGTGGTGGAGTCTCCATACTTGGAGGTACTCAAAACACAACTGGACATGGTCCTGGGCAGCTTGCTGTAACTGACCCTGCTTGGTGGAAGGCGAGGGCTTTGGACCAGATGACCTCCAGAGGTCCCTTCTAACTTCAGCCATTCTGTGGTTTGTGATCAGCTTTCTAACACTTCTGTATACAACGCATTTGTTTAGACAACTGCAGATAGAGTTATTTGGAAATTATTGCTCAACTATTGCTTGTACAATAGCTACAAAACCTGATGTCAGATCATCAGTCTGTTCTACTGAGCCCAGCGTGAGACTTGCTGTGAGACAGTGGAGAGAGCTGTAGTTCGTGGCTGGAGTCCTGCCATCTAAGACTACCCACTGGACGTGCATAGTCAGTACCTCTGTGGGTCAGCGCTGTTTGGCTACTTTCCTGTGTGCTGGGCATTTTCAGCTGGGCACTGACCCCTTGCACAAAAGAGCTTGAAACTATTTTTGGCTGCAAGTCAAAGGCTCTGGATTTATATTTTGTTTTTCTGGTAAAGCCTTTACCCCAATTTCTTGTATTATCTGTACTCAGATAGTTAGTTTCACACACCCTTGCTGCATTGTAGATAAAAACACAACACTATGCCACTAGAAATCCTGGTGTCAGTGTTGTTCTGGGCATTTGTTTCACTGATGCAATTGTATTTTTACCACTGTCAGCACTGTAGTGCTGAGGCATTTGGGGAAGAGTGAATTGGACTCTATTCTACCAGCTGGAGAAATGACTTGCAGGTTTTCACTGAAACTGCGCTTGCAACTTTTTTCATTTTGAGGTATATGTGATTAGATGCTGTGGGGAAGGTACTATAACATAGCTGGTCTTCAGATATGTCGTGGTTTAATCCCAACTGGCAACTACACATAGCCGCTCACTCTGTCCATCCCAGTGGGATGGGGGAGAGAATTGGAAGAGCAAAAATGAGAAAACTCATGGGTTGAGATAAAGACAGTTTAATAGGTAAAGCAAAAGCTGTGCATGCAAGCAAAGCAAAACAAGGGATTCATTCACTACTTCCCATCGGCAGGCAGGTGCTTAGCCATCCCCGGAAAAGCAGGGCTCCGTCATGCAGAACGGTTGCTTGGGAAGACAAACGCCATCACTCCAAACGTCCCCCTGCTTCCTCCTTCTTCCCCCAGCTTTATATGCTGAGCATGCCCTCATAAGGCATGGAACATCCCTTTGGCCAGTTGGGGTCAGCTGTCCCAGCTGTGTCCCTGCCGGCTCTTTGTGCACCCCCAGCCTCCTCGTTGGTGGGGCTATGTGAGGAGCAGAAAAGGCCTTGGCTCTGTGTAAGCACTGCTCAGCAATGACGGAAACATCCCCGTGTTATCAACACTGTTTTGAGCACAAATCCAAGACATAGCCCCATACTACTGTAACAGCTACTGTTAAGAAAATTAACTCTACCCCAGCCAAAACCAGCACAAGGTACCAGTTTATATGTTAACATACGTAATCTGATGTGTGTCGATGTTTAACAGTTTTAAATGTAGGTAAATGGTAATTTTGCCTATACTTTTCACTGTCTCATGAGTTTTCATTTGAGGACCGCTTCTTAATTAATATTTCCCAGATAGCTGCTTCTGTTGGCACTTTTCTGTGCTGTGTATTACCATAAGCAGGTTTTTTGGTAGGTAGGTTCATGTACAGTAAAATTAGAGAGAAACGCATTTTCCAGTGAGTCTGAGAACTTTTTCATTGAAAAGTGCCAAGGCCTCCCTGTAGTAGTGGCTCACTGGTATGAAGGCGTTGTTGTGTTACTTTATAGATGAAGAATATGGGACAGCCTTGGCTTACTGCCTTTTGTATGTGTTTTTGTTGCATTGTAGAGTACAACTGATTTAATTTTGGACAAAAATAAACTGAAAGATACTCTGCAACTACCCCATGCACTTTCAGACCTCAGGTCAAAGTAGAGCTAGTCCAAAGGCAGCCCTCTGACAGGGTTATGGTACAGGTACATTGGCACATGTAACTTTGTTCACTTTCTTTTCTAAAGGGTAAAAAAGAAGAAAACTTTTCAGATGTATATCTGACAGAAACTGCTTCAAATACATTATCATCCCAATATGATCCAGAAATTATCATTGTGGGATCAGGCGTCCTTGGTTCTTCCTTGGCCACGGTGCTCTCAAGGGATGGAAGAAAGGTGACTGTGATAGAGAGGGATCTGAAAGAACCTGACAGGATAGTTGGAGAATTGTTGCAGCCCGGGGGTTTTAAAGCACTTAGAGACTTGGGTCTTGAAGGTGAGTGCATTTCGAAATTTAAGATAATATGTAAATATATCTATAATGCAACAGTTACTACACTTGATGTTTTCAGGAAAAGCATGCCTACAGGGAAAATGAAGAAGTACACAAGCAATTTTAATTTAAATATTAAGCATAGATAACATATTTCCAGTGTGCCTTTTTGAAAATACTCATCCTTCAACATGCGTTTTGATTAAGGAAATTGGACTCTGTGTAAAGAAATACTTTTCATACATAATCAAGCTTTCTTAAAGCCTTTTTTAAACTCTTCTATTGGCTTTTATTTTGCAGATACAGTAGAAGGTATTGATTCACAAATAGTAAATGGTTACATAATTCATGACCTAGAGAGCAAGTCAGAGGTTGAAATTCCTTATCCAATATCTGCGGATGGCCGCGTGGCAAGTGGAAGATCTTTTCATCACGGCCGGTTCATCATGGGTCTCCGAAGGGCAGCGATGGCAGAGCCTAAGTGAGTCACCTTGGGACAGTTGGGATGCAGAGATTCATGAGCACTGCTCACAGCATCTGTGAGATTCCTTAACCATTCCACTCTGTCCCAGCACATAGGGCTGCAATGAACAAGACTGAGAGAGTGTAATAGTAAAAGTTACTCGCTCTGACGTCTGTAGACGTGCTCATGAGTTGCACATACATCGTATGTTAGCCTTTGGGACAAGTTAATCTCTAAACTATGGTAATACAGGCTTTAAATATTAGGCAAGGTACTGGCCCATCCATGTGAGAGAACAGTTCAAGGGTAAAGAGTTTATTCTCTTCTGATTCTTGGGTTTGACGTTTTACCAGAAGCAGCAACCTCTTCTCAGTGAGCAATGCATAGAACTTCAAGGTCAAGAAATGAGTGGCAAATCTGCAATAATTGCTTAGAATCATAGAATGGTTTGGGTGGGAAGGGACCTTTAAAGGTCATCTAGTCCAACCCTCCTGCAATGAGCAAGGACATCTATTTCTTCCACTGATGTTATCTGTGATGCCAGAAAACAAGCTGCTTTTTCTGATAACAAGCAAAATAACCGGAAAGGAGTGCTAAATGGAAGTAGCTCTTTGCAGTTATTAACCTCTCTTTTTGAGAATCTTGAAGACACCTCTTGCTAATGAAATGAAAATTAGTGTTTGGTATTTCCTCTTTAACTGATTGCTTTCTTTTATACAAGAGATGGGAAGGAAACTTTTATTGAAAGAGCATAGATTCTAGGTGCTGTTTTCTGTGGGGTGTTTTTTTGTTTTGTCTTTTTTCCCCCTAAATAACGCTTGCAAGGGAAACGTGGCTTTATCATCTTTTTACCTTACATGTCTTTATTTTGAACTGGAAAATGCATTCTCCTGTCATACCTGTTAGCAGCTCAGTAGTACATTTAAAATGAATGATAACTGTATTTACTAGGTATAAAAGCTAAAGCTTTGTGGTTGAGGCTTCAAGTTCAGTGAAATGTGGGCACCTGTTTGTTCAACTTACGGGAAAACTCTAGTAGCCATACACAGTCTTTGAAGCAGAAGCTTACAAAAGCTAATGTTTGTGGCTTGAATTCAATTCTTTCATCTTTTCCACACTCTCTTTAATGTTCATTTTGTGTATGTTTGCTTTGCATTTTAATTGTAGTATAGAAAACTGGATGTTAAATTAAGGCATGGGAGAGATCAATAACTCTTTAACAGTGCCTTGAGGCTTTTTTTTTCATCTTATAACTTGTGAAAGTATAGAGGGTAGTTATTAGTGATTAATATATCCTCTTTGTAAGTACTAAGCAATATGAATTTATTTCAGATGCGTAAAATTAATTTCACAGAGGAAAGAGGTAGGGCATCATTAGTTAATTTTTTTTGTAGTGCGTGAGAACTAGAAAAAGAAGTGAGTGCTTACTTAGATAGCTGAAGTGACAACTATAAAAGAAACTTAAAGCTGATAGGATCAGCAGAACTCTTGATTCACCTGCTGTTAATATGACATGTTGCTACACTCCCTTGCTGTTAGTGTGCTTACTCATAACCATTCATATTTCGATGCAGTCAACCTGCCTGTTGCCTGGCAAATTAAGGCAGTCACAATCTGCTCTGAAATGCCTGGGCTGACTGACATGTAGAGAAGACATGGATTCAATTCTCATGTTCCCTCTGAGAGCCTAAAATACCAAGCTGTTGTATTCTCACGTGTACTTTTACGTCATTTTTCCAAGTTGTGGAATCCCATCTGGATATGAAAATATTTGTGAGGCGGTGTCCATTTTGAGCTGCTAAGTCTGACCTGCTAGGATCAGGTCTGACAGCTCAGACCCAACAAGGGATTTAAGTTTACAGAGATTTAATTTGTGAAACACAAATAGCCCCGGTTGGGAGGTAGAAGTTGAGGATGCTCAGTTCAAACTCCAAACATAAGCATTAGCAAAACTTTAAAAGCATAAATAGACAATTAAAAAAAGAAGTATATCCTGAACTCCTGAGGTGAAAAGCTAGATGTCTCTGTCCTAAACAGATTGGTTAGATTATTTTGAACTACCCTGAGAATTAGGTGCCTAACTTTTATCTTGTGTACATATTAAGTGCTACTTTGGATCTTGCTTCTGAATTCTGCTTGGAATTAGGTCTCACCTGCACTGTCAGTGTTTCCCACCATTTAGCAGAGATGACTCGGCAGCCTGATTTCTGACCATTATTAGTGTTAAACTCTTCTCTGTGTCTCTCACATGGCCATGGAGCACCTGAAGCACAACTGGGGATTCTGCTAAGCGGAAGGGTTTTCAGGATAAGCACTACGGTTTTAGAGTATTCTCAAGTAACAGACCAAATGGCAGTGTTGAACTGAAGTTAATGGCAAGCACTTTTTGATGTTCAGTGTGGCTCCTAGAGGTGATCAAGAACGCATCTTTGTAAAATTTAAACAAAGTGTTTGTGTTGACAGAGACACAGTGAGTGAAAATCTGGTTTTCCTTCTGTGTCTAGTGCCTTGAAATGTTGGCATTGTTAATCCTCTTCCATTCTGTTCTAACCTCTCTGTTTTATTTCAGTGCAAAATTCATTGAAGGGACTGTGTTAGAATTGCTTGAGGAAGATGACTGTGTTGTGGGTGTTCAGTACAAGGACAAAGAAACTGGAGACACTAAGGTAAGACAGTTTTCTGTTACGATCTCTGTTAAACTATTGAGAAAATAGAGGGTTGGTTTATATATATATAAAAATAATTTTTTTTTAAAACCCCTCTGTTTCAGAGCACTGGTACAGAAATAATGCAATTATCAAGAAAGCGAAAGCTTTAATAAAGGGCGATTACTTTCCAGTGGATACAGTCCTGGCATATGGGAATTCTTGTTACAATTTCTTGTGCAGCTTCTGCTTTCAGTCTCTCGAGAATTAAGTTCATTATTTATTTCAATACTTGTATGTCTAGAATTAAAAAAAATCTTTTGAGCATTCCTTGTGGAAAAAACAATATATTAAGATTTATGCTTTGCCTGTGTGTAGTGGTCTACATTTCCATGTACGCTTCCACCAGAATTCTGGCCTAGTTTAATTTCATCACTGGTTTGGTTAATGATCCGTGCCTCAAATAATGCTAAACTGTTGGTTAAATGCTATGAAACTGCATGAACTTACAATAAGTTTAGAAGAGACCAATGTAGGTAGAATCTATGTGCTGAATTTCTGGATATACTGCCTACTCTCTAGAAAAGCCAAACTTGAAATCTCCCCCTTTGTTGGCTTGCAAATTGCTTTGCTGCCTGAAGTTATGTAGCCAGTGTGTTCAGGTGTGCTCTGATGGAGAAGATGGGAATCTCCTATCTAAGCTCTGCCGCCCTCTGTGCAAGATTGAGAGAGTTCCTGGGTAGTTGTAAGATCCTGCTCTGAGCATTACTAACAAAATCTCTTATCTTTAGGTCATTTAGAAATGGAAATGGTAGTGTAACACCACACATAAAAGAGGCTTGTAAAAGTACTTGCCCAAGATGTAGGAGAGGGGGTTTTAGACCCTCCTCAGGCTAATGCCATTTCAGCCTGGCTGCTGGCAGAGTGCTGTAGGTAGGATGCTGTAAGAGAGGTCAATGGAAACAACATCCTTGGCCTCTCTTGAGTTAGTGGAGGTAGTGGGAGTTCCAAGGCCTGTTCCTTGGTCCATTATCAATGTCATACAAAATGAATAAAATAACACAAGGCAATCAACTGTCGTGCCATATGCCATTGAATCACACACGGGTACTGGAAAGATAGGATGTCTGGAGGGGGAGAGGTTTCGGGGAAGAGGGGATGTTTGGGGGTTTTTCCCCAAATCTAGCCGGCTTAATCATCCAGCGGTATAGAAGGGAGTGGTTTTTGTTTTGGAGGGGGCAGAGTAGTGCATATTTTGCTTTGAGATTTGTTTTTAAGCTTTACACATTTATGGGTGATGTTGCTGTAATGTTAAGTATGACGTATTTGACAGTGTGAAAGGTGAGCAGTGTTTTAGCCTACGCCTTTACTGACAGCACGGATTTCGTTCTTAAGGCTTTGACTTTTCTATCTGTGTAATGAGGATAAGTGAATTCATGTTTTGCTTTGAATGCTGAAGTTCTGTGGCTGAAAAGAGCTGTATTATTTGCTGGCCTAGATATCTTTCTGTTGTAGAAATCTAGTGTAAGAAATTTCTGCTAAACATTTCTTCTGTGTTTCCATACCTGTGACTTTTTTACAGCTGGAGGCTACTTAAGGAAAAAAAACCAAACCAAAACCAAAGCCTGTTTGCATTTCTTAGCTGCTTTCAGAAGGAAAGGAGGCTAACCTATGTTCTGTCTATGCGTGTTTCTGTTGTCTCCATCCCCATTGTCTACCACATTACCTGTGAGATCTTTATGCTCTTAAATAAGGCTGAAATTAGCCAGTATGCTAAAAATAAAGTTATAACATTTATGAAAACAAGGCAACTGAATAGAGGAATGGTCTTAGTATGTTGACTGGAAAAATTGTAGCATGAATTAGACACCAGGGAACCATTACAGGCAGGTGATCTTGTTCTAATTGCATGAATAATTAGAGCTTGCAATCATCTGAGACAGGAATCCATAGGAAAGAGGTTTTGTTAGCTCTACTGTCTCTTGAACTGTTTCTAAGCTCAATTCTATAAGCTCAGAGACCAGAGATGTGTATTATTTTACCCAGCTCTACGCTCACCTGATTTCGACTTCCCTTCAATGTATCACTTCCCTTCAATCATGTGTTACAAGTGACCGAGTCCCATTCCTGCGCAGGAGAGAACTGCTTGTAGAGGAACCCATTGCAGGCAGGGATTTACCGTTCACATACTGGCTCACCAGATGCTTGAATCCAATAGCAAAATATTTTTCAGGAGTACTAATGAAACACAGCATGCTTTTCTGTCTCGCTACTTCAATCTCGAAAGCTTAAAAGTAATAACATTTTTTCTGCTCATGCCAAATGTATGATAATATTGAAGGCCAAGGACTAATGCTCAATATGAAGTTATAGTCATTTGTAGTTAAATCACCGAATATACTGACAATGAGAAAGCTCTACGTAGAAGGAAACGTCTACCTTTAAATGCTTTCTAGTATAATAATGTTGTTATATTACTATAACAATAAAATGCTTAAAAATATATTTTAATCTTCAGTATAATTTGCTCACATTAGAGAACAATGTGCATGTTAAACATTAGGAATTCGTGCATACATTCGTGCTGAACCTAACCAGTTTACTCGTATTATCTTTTGTATTTTGTTATATATGCTACTCGTGCTGATAGTTCCTAAGTATACTGCTTGGTGTTTTAAAGAAGATCTTGGTATGCTTACTTCACTTCAGTTTGGTACACTTTAGATTGTTTCTTTTTAGTTGCTTACACATGCTTCTTGCATTTAAAATTTCTTTGTTTACTTTTTTTCTCCTGAAGAGCATTATAGGCTGAAGTGAGCAATTGCTCTACTTTTCTTGTCTTTGTTTTATCCAAGTTCCTGCACAGTCACCACAACTATGTTATCTGAATGCGTGTCTAAAAAAGCTGGAGCATATTGTTAGGCTAACTGTTAGAGGAAATGAACCAATGAGGAAGGCAAAAAATACTTTATTTTTTAATACATATATTATAAATTTGGTCTGTGATCCTCTTATTGTTTTGTAGAACATCTAATGTGCAATTGAAAATGAGAGCTTGGGAGTTGTTTCTTACTGTTCTGAAATAAAATTGAAAATGCCATTACCTCTTTTTTCTTTTTTCTTTTTTTTTCTTCTTTCTTCCATACTGCAGGAACTTCATGCACCACTTACTGTTGTAGCTGATGGACTTTTCTCCAAGTTTAGAAAAAACCTGGTCTCCAACAAAGTTACTGTTTCATCCCATTTTGTTGGTTGCATTTTGAAGGTAACTTTTACATATAATATCATATAAGCCAGTATGCTACAGCGTCTTAATGCGGGTCTGAATTTCACGGATTATGTTGTAGTTCATTACCTTTGTGCATATGCTTTGGTATGTTGGCTGTTTGTGGTCTACACTGAGAAATAAGAAGAAAAGTACTTCCCAGGGTCTGATGTCTTAGAGAAGCCTTGCAGCATCTAAATGTTTTTGGAGAGATCACTGCAAGATGATACCAAAACGTACTGTATTTATTATCTAAGGTTTGTAAATTGCTTTTACCTTAAAAGGAATTAAAGTGTTTGTGCTGGAGTGGAGACAACAGGTAACAATGAGTATTTCTTACAGCACCTTTTATTCATTAAGCTGTTGTTACCAGCAGAATCACTCTGCAATCATTAGTGGGAGATAACTATTCACAGATGTGTTGAGTTATTCACTCATGTACTTGCGGTCTTACATTTGCAGCTACTTGGTTGGGGCAATCCTTGGGAGGCCAACCCTGACTGTATACTCGGGAAAAGCAGGTTGTAGTGATATTCCAGGGACTTGTAATTGGTGTTTGGAGAGTACCTCAGGGGTTTGTGTAACGCTGCCCACTGTGTTCCCTGTCTCATAGGACAGCATCACCCTCTTGGTGGTGTCACACAAGCTGTTGCTGATGTGGGGGCGTGACCTTGGATTGATCCAGCAGACTCTTGGTGTCCTAAGTTTATTAACTCTTCTAGATTCCATAGGCTTGCTGGTCTCCAGGGCTTATCAGTCCTTGGGAAACCTCCACATGCTGTCTTCTCAATATGTATATTTTCTCTCTTTGTTTACTGTTTGGTGGGGTTTTGGTTTGTTTTCCATCCAAATGTATAGGTACCTATAGAACCTGTTCATACCAACTCATACAGAAGGGGCTTTTATAGCAGCACTTTTTAAAGCGACAGAGAAATGTTCAGAAGTCTGTGGAAGGAGATTTATGCAAGAAAGACTTGTCAAATATGATTGTTAATAGAGGCACGGAAGTTTACGTAGAGAATGTGTCTGTATGAAAGTCTTGAGCTTTTTTTTTTAAAGCAACTATTGACATTTTGTTCTAAGGACCGTCTTGAATTCTAATATAAAATGTTTCCCAACAGAATCAATTAGAACTACACTTTTAAATATTTATCCAGCTTATATCAGTTCCTGTGTCCCTTTGAGGAGTGCTTGGAAATTTTGGCCTGTGTTTTTAACTCTTAAGTTATTGATGCATACACTATCCCAGCTCTAACATTGCTCAACTTGTTATGTCAGATTTAGCATATTTGGTACAGTTAAAGATCAGATTTTCAACTCTTAAAACACTTTTAAGTAACTGTGAGGCATGTAAAAAAAAAAAAAAAAAAAAAACAAACCTTTGGTTAAAAGTTAGATTTCTGGTTTTAAGTATAGAGTATGGTGTTAATCTAAGCATACAGTTGAACAAGGGAGGGTTTGAAAAAACTGGATTAGGATTCAACGTAGCTACTTTAAACTGAGCACTGGACTCACTTAGACCAGTTCATAGAAAATAGAAAAAGAAGTTTCAGCGTCTCATATAAGGTAGCTATGTGCATTAGTGCTATATCTTACATAGCACTAACCTGTGCGTTAGGGGTAGGCACCATTGTAAAGATCACACCCAATCTGTAAAATTATTTCCCTGGATATAGGTGCTTTGACTGGTTTGCGTTAAGGTATCGGTAGCTAAGATGGTGGGAGTCATTTTTTCACAATACTTAGGGCAATTATTCAGGGAGCAGAAGTCTTGAGTTTTAGATCATCCTAGCAGCTGTGGGTCAAACACCAATGTTTTATACTCCGGAAGAATACCCAAACTGTGCTTCTGCCTGAAGGTGGGGTACCTTGTAACCAGGTACTAGGTACCTTCAGGACCTATAAACTTTAAGACAGAAAGCAAGCATCTAATTTGGTAGTTAGGTGAGTGGAGAACCCAGGTAGGAATCCTGGCTAGGTCCTGCCCTCTGCAGCTGCTGCAACAACCATTGGATTAACAGCAGAAATAATTAAGCAGAAGGATTCAAAACTACAGAACTTTTACTAGACTGGAAACACTGACTTGGAGGAACTTCAGCAGTCCTTGGGTCTCTACCCTATAGTTATCCCTACCCAAATGCCTCCTGTTTTGCTACTTTTGGAAACTTAAACTAAGACCTAGTTAGATAGCAGCCCGTGATTCTGGCTCAGTTGGTATCTCCATGTAGTTGTATACAGACTAGTGTATTTCTTTCCCTCCCACCACTTTCTTTATGAAAAGAAACAAAATGATCTTACTGAAAACTCCTACATTGATTACATGACAGATTTCAATGGCATGTATTAAATATTAGTGAGGTATTCAAATGAAATGTCTAAATTAACATATATTCTAGGAAATGTTAAAATGTATTGCCAAGAGAATTGTAACTACACCGAAGTTCAGAACTGTCTTTGAAAGCACTTCTCTTGTTCATTTAAAGAGAAAAATAACACAAACTTAATATGATACAGGATTTTATGTCAAAGTATTTCAGAAATTGATTTTGTGTATCTGAAGTTTTAATATCCTTTCATTAATCAGTTGCAATCTTTTTCCCCCTTCTTTTCTTTTTAAGGCTGCTCCACAGTTTAAAGCTAATCATGCTGAACTTGTTTTAGCTAAAACTAGTCCAGTCCTAATCTATCAGATTTCTTCAACTGAGACTCGGGTCCTTGTTGATATTCGAGGGGAAATGCCAAAAAATTTAAAAGAATACATGATTGAGAACATTCATCCACAACTACCTGGTAAGTTTGGAAAAATTTCCATCCATAATTGTCACAATTAAATGTACTGAAAAAGTCACCTTTCGTTGAACCCACTGAACTGCGTGGGCTTTGCTTCCATGTGTGCAGCTACTGTTTCAGTAACCGTTCACCCTTCTTTGATTCCACAGCAAATCGTGGTTTATTCAGCTCACATCTGTGAGGTTAGCAATTCAGAACGATTGCATCTCTAAGAGGCTGAAATGCATGCAAATTCTTTTAGACTCTGTCTGTAACTAAAATATTTGGTTATTGCAGATCACTTGAAGGAACCGTTCGTAATAGCGGTCCAGAATGATCGTTTAAGGACTATGCCAGCCAGCTTCTTGCCTCCTTCAGCTGTCAACAAAAAAGGTGTGTATTGTGAAATAAAGGGAGGGAAAAAGGCACTGTAAACTTCTTCTGGGACTTAAGGCTTTATTGCCATGGGCGTGTGTTTGTTGTTCAATACAGCTGTCTCAGAATTGTACTATGAAAAATAATATTTTGAAAATGCGTACCTGGGGCATAGTTTTAACTGGAGTCTTTATATCGACACCAGACTTCAAGTCAGTGCCTGCTTTATTTTTAAGTTTAAATCACTCAGTTGCTGAAGCTCATACAAGTGTGGTCTTTTTAAGGAAAACTTGATTAAAAAAAGGAAAGAAATTGCCTTGAAAAGTGTGCGTGTATGTTTGTGTTCTTTGACACACACACATGCATACCTATAGGGAAAAAATATTTTGACCTTCATCATCTTAAAGCCTTTGTAAACCTGTTACATTTCAAGACATCCTTTTTTTTTTCCCCTTTCTTTTTTCTTTTTTAATTTCTAGTTGTTGTTCGTCTTATTTTCTGGTGGGAATGAATTCTTAGTAAGTTTGATTTTTTTTTCTTTTTTTTTTTTTTAAGAATAGAGGGTTTGAGTTCTAAGATTATGTAATGGTCATGCAATATCCCATTATATTTCTCTTCTACCTAGGTGTTCTTCTTTTAGGAGATGCATATAATATAAGACACCCTCTAACTGGTGGGGGAATGAGTGTTATTTTAAATGATGTTAAAATATGGAGAAGTTTGCTTCAGAATATTCCAGACCTTTATGAAGATTCCGACGTTCTTAAGGTGAAGCTTTATTTTGAACTTATTTTAGGCAGCTTTTCCTGCGATTTAATGACACGCTTTGAAGTTTTACACAACTCAGCGACATGCAAGTTATTAGTGAGGCACAGCAGGTTTCAAAGCTTTGGATAGATAAATCTTGCATTAGGCATTCACCAGTAAGTGGAGCTGTGATTTGTGAGTGCTATGGCTGTGTGGCAAAAGGCAGATTCAAAACTGTGCTTACTGACCTGTCTTGTTTTGCTTAGGGAGACTGCTGTGCCGTGTCTGGTCAGCGTGCTTTGCTAGGATAATCTGATATTCTCGTATTAGTAGTGTACTTTAATGTAGATTGATTTTTAAGCAGGATGGGTTTGAACCATTACACTGGTGTAAGTGGTATGTAGAGAATAATGAGCATATGTACAAGTTTTTCAAGATCCATCTCAGTGCTCCAGTAGCCTCTTGACTGCTGCATTATTCTCACAGTAGTAAGTTAGAAGACGTCCTTCTTTTCCAGGAATTGGCACCATCAGTGTTGATGCTGGGTTGGGGGGGTTTCAGTGAGATTTAGACCCAAAATTCTAATCAAGAGATACAATTTCTATTTATTTGTTGCTTCTAATCAGGTTAGGCATATTGACTTGGCTAAACAACAGCTAGAATAATTATAGACTAAAAGTAAATGATTCAAAAAGTGTATTTGAAAATTGAGAAGCACTTAGAGGGACCCTGAACAGCAGGACCACACAGGACTTAACCTGACCAAATGCAGATACTTACATCTCAGCTAGTCACCTCAGACTTTCAGTTATCTCCTACTTACTCTCAGTCAACAGAGAGAACTAGGTAAGTGTTAGTTACCCTTCAAGTTTCTGACCTACCCCACCCACCTACTGTAGAATGAGATGAAGCACACCCTGGAACCACCTTTTTTGGGTGTTTTCCCCTATTTTTTGTGTAAAAGCCTGGATAACTGATTTGACAAGTTTCTCAGGTTCCTTAATGACCCAGCTTGGAACAGATCTAGTTTGTCACTAAATCCACTCTACGTTTTCACATGACTATGACTCTTTCTTACCACCTCTTTGTGAATCTTTTGAATGCTCTTCTGTATTTACTGACAGAAATACTTTTTTTTCTTTTCCTTTTTCAGGCAAAAAGAACATTTTACTGGTCAAGAAAAAAATCTCATTCTTTTGTAGTGAATGTTCTTGCCCAGGCTCTTTATGAACTCTTTGCTGCCACAGATGGTAAATATGTTTTAAAGATAACTTCGGACTAATTACAGCTTGGTAAACAAATATGCCTGGGGAGTGAATGTATATGTATATATGTATGTGTGTGTGTATATATATATATATATATATATATATATATATATATATATATATATATAATGATCAATCAAAGGATTCTAAGGGGTTAGCCTGTGTTCTCTGCCTAGTTGTTTAGTTCTAGTGTTATGTCAACTGAGTTTTAGCAATGTGAAGGAAGGTCTGGAGTTAGTATTTAAGAAACCAGACAAAAACCCCACCAACAAAGAAAAACAGAAAACACTTATTCTTGTGTCAGTCAGTATTAAAGAATATGCAGGCATTCTATAAGACTGTCCTTTACTTACATAAAATTATCTCAAAATCCAGCTGAATTTAACAGAACAAGAGCTACCAAAGTCCTGCATTTAATATCACTGTTGCATATGCTGAAATAGTTTTCAGTATGTATTGAATATATTTGTTGAGACATTTTAATTCCTTTTGCAGATTCATTGCATCAGCTAAAGAAAGCCTGTTTCCATTATTTCAGACTTGGTGGAGAATGTGTCTCGGGTCCTGTTGGATTGCTGTCTGTGTAAGTTGAGTGTGCTGGTAATAGTTCACGTGAACTGGGTCGAGCGTTGTGTCTGTGAAGATCTGCTTTGCTCCCAATCAGTCAGCTCTGCGCAGGGAGAATGGTCCACACCAGCCTGTATTTTTAGGATTATAGTAAGGGTTGGAGCCCCTTTATTAGCATTTAAAGACACAGCTTCTGACTCTTCTTCTTTTCTTTGAAAAAAATGCCACTAAAAGCTGGAGAGAAGTTAATGTAGGCGGCATGGGAGTTTGAATCAGGTGGAGGGGTCCAGACTACCAGAGGAGCCAGTGTAGATGTTTCATGCTTGATGAGTTGAGAATAGCAAAGGATGAGGTCTCCCATAAAAGAATGTACAGATCAGGGAAATCACTAACTATCAAGGTGTTTGGAATGACCCCTCAGAAACTAGTGGATGCACAATAAATCATACTGCTTTGAACATGTGAGAATGTGTGCTTTTGTATTTCTCCCTTTTTGGAACGAGAGCTAAAACTGATAGAGCCTGTTGAGAATAATCCTCTGGGGGCTGGTGGAGGCAGACACAGACTCCTGGAACTGAGGAGAAAGCAGCAGTGGATGTTGGCTGTGCTGTAGAAAGGAATACGGGGTGTGTAGCAGCTCCAAGACAACCAAGTTTGTGTTTTTCATTTGAGACGGCAGGATCAGAGCTGCCAGCAGGCTGTGTGTAATCTTGAGTGGCGATCTCTATTTGTAAAAAGAAAATTGGTCAGTGCTTTCTGATTTTATTTATTTGTGTATTTTATCTATTTATTTTTAATACAGGTTATCTCCTAAACCAATGGTACTGATTGGCCACTTCTTTGCTGTGGCATTATACGCTGTTTATTTTTGCTTTAAGTCAGAGTCCTGGATCACCATGCCTCGAGCGTTTTTCAGTAGTGGAGCTATTCTTTACCGGAGTTGTTCTGTAATATTTCCACTTATTTACTCCGAAATGAAGTATTTAGTCTACTGAAATCCAAGCGGAAATGACTGGGGGAAGAAAACACGAAAATCACGATGCCTTCAAAATCTTTGGACATGTACTGTTTAATATTGTATTATGTTTTCTTTTCTTCAAAATGCAATTTCCTTGACAAGGATGTGACTTAATTTTGGTTTTGTGGTTATATACATATATATGATATGTAAATATTCTTTTCTTTGCAGTTAAAGTTCAGAAAGGAGTTAGCTGTTTACAAGGACCATAATTAAGTGTTGACATGTGGTAGATAATTGCCGGTTTTGTCAGAATTTCATTCCTTGCTATATCCATTGCTGAGTACACCACTAATGTTAATAAACTGAAAAGTGAAAACTGTAAACCATATGCTGCTATTATCCTTCATGCTTTTTTCTGTGCGGTAGTTCCATAGACCGTTTCTTTATTACTGTGAAATATTGGAACATTCTCGATTTGGGTTATTTCATTAGGATTTGCCTCTGTTCTTTTTCAGTTGCAGCTAAGATACTAGTCTGATGACACTTAAAAGGACACTGTTAATAGTTTCAGGTCTTGAAGTGTCACTGTATCTTTAACGTCAGTCACTGTTGCAAGTGCCATGTTGCTCTTCTGAAGTCATTCTTTACATGGTAATTAGACAAGTAATAATCAAACCATAGTTATGTTAGCTACTGCATTGCACTCAGGTACTGAAAGCACATTTTTTTGAAACTTTCTTCTGATCTCACTTCCTTTTTAAAACTTCGGGGTGTTGTTTTGGTTTACTTGGTACATGTGCAATTGAAGTTTAACACTGCCACGAACTGAAGCACAGCAACAAACCACATCCACTGAAACAAATTCAGTCCACGCTACTTCCAGTAGACAGTAATCTTTAGTACTTTTTCTTAAAATTCATAACAAGTAGCACGAAAGTGTCCTTTTAATCCTTGGAGTATGGGGATTTTTTTCCTGTAGAAATTACTGCATGCTACTAAAGAGTTCATGTCTTTTTCTGTTGGTCACTATTCCTCTCAACATTCTCTTTATCAATATGCTTTCCTTTGTTCTTGTGTATTTTCATTTTTCTTTACCTTTCTTACGATTGCTTTATGTGTCGCTGTATGGCTCTCCTGTTTTGCCTTTCCTAAACAACCACGCATCACTGCAGTCAACAGGTTTAGAGAGCAGTAACAGATCAGGTGTTTCTGTACTGGCGAAACTTTGACCGTATCTTTTGAAAATGACAGATTGCATAAGCTGTATGTAAACATACATTTTATCTTGGACTGTGAAAAAAATCTGTGCAGAGGCTTTTTCAGTCATTTATTTGGTGGATATTTCAAATGACTTATTCTTTTCCAGAAGCAAAAGTATGTATATTTTTCTAACCGTATCACTTTTGATACCCTCTTGAAATCACAAGCATCATGAATATGTCTTTTTAAGCTTTAGGTTTAAGCTTTAGGGTAAAGTACTGATACTTTCAAATATCATTGTATGTAGTAACTAAATGATGCCCCTTTTCAGGGTATACAAACTTTGCAGAATTTATACAAATGTTTTCAAAATTTGTGACAATTTTGAAAATACTAATTTTACATTTTCTATTTTTTTATATTATTTGCAGTCAGTCTCTTTCAAGTCAAGAATAAACAGTCCTGAGCCAAATACGCATCCTCAGCTAACTTAAATAAAAAGTTATGGTATCGGTAGGGTTTTTTTTTGTTGTATCTCTGTTATGTGTATCTCTGGTTAATGAGTTTTGTTAGGTCTTGATTTATCAGGAAATAGCAGTGTGCTTAAATTCACGTATATGTTTAAGCTCTTTCTTTTATTTTCTTGAACCCAGTGCCTGGTTAAGTGTCTTGATGATCAGGGTAATGATCACTTGTTGAAAATTACCGTGGGGGAGAGAAAAATCTTGCGTGTATGTGTAAGGAAGAGCAACCTGGAAATATGACTCATGAAATGGTTACATTCCTTGTCCGCAGGACAAGATGAAGGACTGACCTCAAAGTATAGAAAAAACTGGGATTGTATGGACACAGGGCAGCACAGGGTGCAGGCTTCTACCTGAAATTACTAACGAGTTAGTCTTTGGCAGTGTTTGACAGCGTTGACCGGGCTCCTACTCCAGCTGGTCAGTGGCATGCAGCAGCGTGGTGCCCTGGGGAGGACAGGTCGCAGGGCAGAATTTCCAGCTCTGTTCTGTAGTCCCTGGCTGTGGTGTTTTTCTCAGGGACACAGAAGGAAGTTGGAGAGCAGGGGGGGAAGTCCTGAGAGAATCAGTTCTTGAGCCAGATGAGTGTGAGAAGAGTAAAGTCAGCAGGGAGTGGGCAATGTCTGTACATAAAATGGAATGCGACAACATCTAATGCTAGCCGAAGTATGTCGCAGGAACTCTCTAAGCATCCTCGTTTTCATTTTCTACATCTGTATACAGCAAAGGGAAGTGGTATGCCAGGAAAGATGTGTCACAGGCATGATTTAGAATCAGAGAGGAACACAGTGCACACACAGGCAGCTCGCGATTTGTGTTGAATATACGTGATTTGTACACTGCAAAATTGAAGACTGTCCTGTGTGCTTTGGCAAGTGCTGCGGGCACACGAGACGTGCATCTTGTGTATGTGGTTATCCCTGTATTCTAGGTTCAGCGACAGCTACAGCTAACAGCAGAAGGAACAAGAACAACAGCAGTACATAGTGATGAGATTGTAGCTTGTGACAGGGTGTGGGAGTATGAAAACTTGCTAGTGGAGGGGAGGAGAGAGGAAACTGTAGTTGCCTCCTCTGCTGGTATGTGGTCTGGAGGCTTGTTCATAGGTGGGGAGCTGGTTTGTGCATGCAGGCGTCACTTCTTGGAGCTCGTTTGAGGAATTGTGTCATGTAGGTTAAATGTTCTTGATCTTCTGGTTTTGGGGGTTTGGTTTGTTTTGAACAAGCCCTTTACTGGAAAATATACAGGACAATGAGAGGTTATTTTATTACAGTTTTAAAATGCCTGCTAGTGCAGGCGCATGGTGTTGGAGTTCATGTGAGGAGTGATACCTGTTCGGGCTGTGTGTGCGCTCAGGACCTCTGCTAGCTCCAGCGCAAGCAAGTGAAAGGCAGAGTGGTGGTGGTAGTTTTCCTCCTACCTTCACTTTAATCACCTGGAACAAAGAGAAAGCACTTGATTAGTCCTAGATTAGCTGATGAATTTTGTAATTTATGACTTCTGAGACAGTGGTAGTATAATGTGGTGTTAGGAATCTCAAGCATAATTACAGTGTCTCTCTGGGGAGGTGTATGAATACGGGCTTACGTAGTCTGTTCTGCAACTGAAGAAGAGAGGAGCGCATCATTTTCTGTAGATGTAGATGATTTGTTAATGATGTCTGAATAGCACTCCAAGACTTTACACTTAAAACTATCACACTGATATCTGCAGTACACCTAGGGGAAAAAAAACAAAAACCAGTAACAAGGAACACATGCTGTTCCTTATCTGTATTGCCCCAGCTCTCTTTTGGTTGAACAATGATTTGAAGAACCATACTTGAGTTTGGTTGTAATCAAGCTGTTCCAAAGTCCGTGCAATATCAGTGCTGTTACTCAGGTTTCCAAACCTGTGGAAATCTGAAAAAAGGAGATCATTAAAACAGATTGCTCCAATGCTGATAATGCCAGTTTCTGTGTTGTCTTTCTCCCTCGTGCTTGTGTCATACACCTGATGTCTGCTTTCTGCCACCCAGTTTTCTGGTCGTTGCTCTGCATTCACAGCTGGAAGCACACTGCGATGCAGGACTCTGCAGAAAGGCTGGTGGGGAAGGGTGCATTGGGCACGTTGCCTGTAGTGGTGCAGACCCCCCCCAATCTCTGGGCCACAAGGCAATGTCGGACCAGACAATGTAGTACAAGTGCAATGAGCTGGGATGGTTTGGCACTCCCTGGTCCTGCTCGCTGGTCCAGTGAGTTGAAACACCACACAGTGTGTGGTACCCTCCTGTCCTGGGATAAGCACAGGGAGTTAAGGTGATCAGGCGTCCCCTGACTGCACCTGGAGCTCCTGTTTCAAGCACAGTGAGTCGGGGTGGTGGGGCACTCCCTGACCGCTCCTGGAACTCCTGCCGCTGGGGGAACGTACCTCCTCCGCCTCTATCATAGACCATGTCTAAGAGGTGCCAAGATTACCTGACAAGAATCGTGGCCACAATGAACGATAGTACTGGCCAAAGTCAGTAACCTTGTGATTCTATAAATAGTGGTCCCAAGCAAGGCCCTTTGAGCTCTCTGGGCCCGCAGCGGGCTGTGACCATGTATCTCCCTCCGAGGTGGGACAGTTGCCTGTCAGAGCAGTTTTTTGTGACATTTGAGGTAGTTTTTGCAACATGATTCAGATTGTCTGCTGACAGAAGCTGACGAAGGAAAGAGTCAGTAATTCACTATACTTAGATTTTATGAGGCTTTCACAGATCGAAATAGTGATTCACTGTAATTTGATTTTGCATGGGTTTGGAAGATCATTGGGTATGAAAATTTATAATCTGCAGAGAAAGAAACATCTTAAAGGTTAACCTCTGTATCTCTGTGTGTATGTGTGCATGTGATTTAATTTACAAAGCTTTAAGTTGCTGTCTTGATGATTGATTGCTGATTACTCACTCACTAACTGTTGCTAAAAGTATATTATCTAATGTTGTGATTTATTGTAATAGTGTTAATATACCTTAAATTGCTGCTACAAATTGCTGTTACCTCAAAGTTATATAGGGCCCATAATCACATGTTGAATCACTTTCGTTGAAATCCCAACACCACACTCCTTTGGACACAAACCGTTGACCAAGCCTGGGACTAGGACTGGATCCAGCCGCACCCAGGCTCCTCTCTGAGAAGAGACTTAGCAAGCAAGGGGGGGTCCGTTCTGAACCTCGTGACTCAGTGGGAGGGCATTCCTTATACTTTTTCCCTAATCCCTGTAACCAGCGCTCCAATCTGACTCTGTCTCGATTTCCCCATCCAATCTCTATAAATCACCCTCCCCAATCGCTGTGTAGATCACCCCAAAGCACCACTCTGACCCAATTCCCTTTGCACATTCCCTTCACGTAGTAAATAATAGAGTGATCCTTGCCATTGAATTCTGTAAAGTCATGCTTTTTACAGATTTGTATTAAAATTACTTTTCCTAATATCTTTGATGGTGATTCTCTAAGCGACCTTTAAGACCTTAATCACTCTCCCCTGCGGCAACGGGTTTCCCAAGTGGATGCTGTGACCTGTGCTACTTCAAAGGCTGCTCGCAGCTCGTAAAACCTATGTGTTGGTATTTACTGTAACATGGGTGATGCACGCTGGTTGCTTTGTGTCAGCAGGGCAGTAATTTATGGTTGGCTCACAGTGATTGCACATACTGCTCTCTGGAACCAGCTTGCGTATTCTGGGCAAAAGCGAAATCCATTCTATCCAGAATAAATTTGAGCAGTTCATAAATTATGCATCCTAAAATTCTGCCTTGCTCAGCATGACATTACTACATGGAAAATAGCGTCAGCAGTTCCTAAATCGTTCCCTGTGGAGCTCCAAAGAGCAGCACAAGC
The DNA here is from genome assembly GCA_013398225.1 of Steatornis caripensis. Lineage (NCBI taxonomy): Eukaryota > Metazoa > Chordata > Aves > Caprimulgiformes > Steatornithidae > Steatornis > Steatornis caripensis. Next base: position 326,312 of record VZSC01000047.1, on the reverse strand, counting down.
TCCTGCGCTGTGCGTAGTGAACAGCAGCATGACAAAGTTTGCTGAGATACAGTTATTCAAGGTACTGAAAATAAAAGCTGACGGGATATTTTAAATAGTAACTGAAACCCACTGTAACATAAGCAAAGTAACATAAATAGGAAAAATAATCCTGAGGGCAGAACCCAGCTGTGAGTGTCCTGGCATCACCATGACTGGTCCTCTCCAAGCTTCCTCTCAGTTTGCAGTGGCAGTCAAGAAGGTAAACATGATGTTGGAAGTTCTTAATGAAAGGCTAAAGCAAAACCCCACAATTCTGCACGAAATGAGCCTTTGCACCAACTGATGTACGGCAGAGCAGGAGCTAGTAATGCTTCAGGCAAAGGCAAGAGAAACTGCAAAGTGAAGCTTTGGGCCTGTGCTGGTATCATTTTCAGAAAGCAGAGACAGTGAAGGGCTGTGGAAGAAGGGGCTTCTGGTACCACAGCCAGGCTTCAGAGCTGGTCTGCAAGCACAGGTTACCAGGCCAGCCGAACACAAACAGCAGAACCATAGGCCAACTACTGAAATACACGTTAGTGTTAAGGCAATAGGCACGTACACAGTGAGCAATTCTGGAGAAATACCCAGAGGACAGTGGGGTGTGCTGCGTTCTCATCTACTGTTTTAAATGGTTCCACCTATGCTATTGCAGTGGCAAATTTATTTTTCCGTGAGAATGTTTGGGTTTTCTTCAGCTCAGCACTTTGTTTACCTCTGGGTCACTCTTGGGCAACTCCTGCTTTTTGAGGTTTCTGTGATACAACTAGTTTCCTTCAGATGCAGATTCATGTTCTTCAGGCAACGGCATCTTAACGTTCTCTTCCCAGGTGTGGTTTTTGATAGCCCTAATACAGGGGCTGATACACACACGGTCCTGAAAATTTACATTGTCTCCTAAAAGTATACAGAATTATATATACAAATACCAACTCCTAGGTGCTGTCTGTATACTTATGGCAGTACCGTTGGTGAGGGTTTGACTTCACGGCTTCTTCGAGGCTACAAGTCTGGATTCTCTAAGGGCAGGACAGGAAGGGGAAGTTTGCACCTGAGGGGTGCGAGTCCGTGGTTCCAGCTGTGGCTTGTTGGCATGAAGGCTTCATCTATACCGGGGGTACAGCGGGGCCAGGGCTGGCTGTCTCCCTTCACTGGTGGCACTCTGTCTGTAATGGTCTCGGCACAGGCCAGCTTGTGCTCTCCCAAACACCTCCTGGGTGTGATTTGGTGGGGAAGGGGATTAGCACGGAGTAGGGATCATTGCCCACAGCGGGTGGATCAGGCTGTCCTGGTTTCAGTGTGAACCATGGTGTGCCACGTGGTTCCTACATCACAGGATGGGTCCCAACACATTTTATGAAGTTGAGGAGTGAATATGGAGATCCTGGACCCAAACGCCCACGTGGGGCTGCCTGGGCTCAGTGCTGAGCGACTGGTTCATATACTTTTTGTGTGGGAAGTATGGCAAAAACATAGCCATCACCTATATTTCAACCTAAAACCTTAATAGCAGGGTTTTATTCAGGTTACGAAGCTTTGCCACGTTTCTCATGACGATATATTTGTTGCCACTGTATATATTTGCTGCCTCTGCATTTTCCATGTCTAAAGGGCAGGTGTCAAGAGGATGCAGCCAAACTCTTCTCAGTGGTGCCCAGCGACAGGACAAGGGGCAATGGGCTCAAACTGGAACACAGGAAGTTCCACCTGAACATGAGGAGGAACTTCTTTGCTGTGAGGGTGACAGAGCCCTGGCACAGGCTGCCCAAGGAGGCTGTGGAGTCTCCTTCTCTGGAGATATTCAAACCCCGCCTGGACACGTTCCTGTGCACCCTGCTCTGGGGGCACCTGCTTTAGCAGGGGGGTTGGATTGGGTGATCTCCAGAGGTCCCTTCCAACCCCTGCCATTCTGTGACAGTAGTCGTTTTATCCTTGTGTCTCTTGGAGGAAGCTCTCACAGAAGAGAACCCTGGTAGTGAGAAATTGGTTGCTATTTTGAGAATGTGGTGGATGTGCTTTAACCGTGGCGAATTTTTGCTTTGCGTTTTGAAACGTGGATTGAAATGCATTTTGTTGATGATGATCACGTTTTGATGCACGTCCTGTTGCAGGCACATACAGCCCTCAAGCATTTGAGATGAGATACCCTCATGTGCAGGAAACCATCTCGGGTGTCCCTGCCTGCATCTTCTCTCGAGTCCTTATTACCACCTCCAGTGGTCAGAAGCAATTCTTGTAACCTTGAGCCTTGTACCACTTTTTCTAGGTTTCAACTGAGAATCAACAGGAGAAGGGAGAAGCTTCTGNCTGTTTTAAATGGTTCCACCTATGCTATTGCAGTGGCAAATTTATTTTTCCGTGAGAATGTTTGGGTTTTCTTCAGCTCAGCACTTTGTTTACCTCTGGGTCACTCTTGGGCAACTCCTGCTTTTTGAGGTTTCTGTGATACAACTAGTTTCCTTCAGATGCAGATTCATGTTCTTCAGGCAACGGCATCTTAACGTTCTCTTCCCAGGTGTGGTTTTTGATAGCCCTAATACAGGGGCTGATACACACACGGTCCTGAAAATTTACATTGTCTCCTAAAAGTATACAGAATTATATATACAAATACCAACTCCTAGGTGCTGTCTGTATACTTATGGCAGTACCGTTGGTGAGGGTTTGACTTCACGGCTTCTTCGAGGCTACAAGTCTGGATTCTCTAAGGGCAGGACAGGAAGGGGAAGTTTGCACCTGAGGGGTGCGAGTCCGTGGTTCCAGCTGTGGCTTGTTGGCATGAAGGCTTCATCTATACCGGGGGTACAGCGGGGCCAGGGCTGGCTGTCTCCCTTCACTGGTGGCACTCTGTCTGTAATGGTCTCGGCACAGGCCAGCTTGTGCTCTCCCAAACACCTCCTGGGTGTGATTTGGTGGGGAAGGGGATTAGCACGGAGTAGGGATCATTGCCCACAGCGGGTGGATCAGGCTGTCCTGGTTTCAGTGTGAACCATGGTGTGCCACGTGGTTCCTACATCACAGGATGGGTCCCAACACATTTTATGAAGTTGAGGAGTGAATATGGAGATCCTGGACCCAAACGCCCACGTGGGGCTGCCTGGGCTCAGTGCTGAGCGACTGGTTCATATACTTTTTGTGTGGGAAGTATGGCAAAAACATAGCCATCACCTATATTTCAACCTAAAACCTTAATAGCAGGGTTTTATTCAGGTTACGAAGCTTTGCCACGTTTCTCATGACGATATATTTGTTGCCACTGTATATATTTGCTGCCTCTGCATTTTCCATGTCTAAAGGGCAGGTGTCAAGAGGATGCAGCCAAACTCTTCTCAGTGGTGCCCAGCGACAGGACAAGGGGCAATGGGCTCAAACTGGAACACAGGAAGTTCCACCTGAACATGAGGAGGAACTTCTTTGCTGTGAGGGTGACAGAGCCCTGGCACAGGCTGCCCAAGGAGGCTGTGGAGTCTCCTTCTCTGGAGATATTCAAACCCCGCCTGGACACGTTCCTGTGCACCCTGCTCTGGGGGCACCTGCTTTAGCAGGGGGGTTGGATTGGGTGATCTCCAGAGGTCCCTTCCAACCCCTGCCATTCTGTGACAGTAGTCGTTTTATCCTTGTGTCTCTTGGAGGAAGCTCTCACAGAAGAGAACCCTGGTAGTGAGAAATTGGTTGCTATTTTGAGAATGTGGTGGATGTGCTTTAACCGTGGCGAATTTTTGCTTTGCGTTTTGAAACGTGGATTGAAATGCATTTTGTTGATGATGATCACGTTTTGATGCACGTCCTGTTGCAGGCACATACAGCCCTCAAGCATTTGAGATGAGATACCCTCATGTGCAGGAAACCATCTCGGGTGTCCCTGCCTGCATCTTCTCTCGAGTCCTTATTACCACCTCCAGTGGTCAGAAGCAATTCTTGTAACCTTGAGCCTTGTACCACTTTTTCTAGGTTTCAACTGAGAATCAACAGGAGAAGGGAGAAGCTTCTGCCACAAGCTCCCTTGGGATGCCTGGGGTCACTTGTGCTCCCTGGTGCCTTGCCCTATGCCAGAAAGCTTTTTGACTAATGACTGCTGCCTATATTGCATTTTTGTCCAAGGTCTCCATCTTTTCTGACATCAGCAGGCGGGAATCAGATTCAGTACCTGAGTTTTCAACTCCAGTTGCTTTTATCTCTGTCAAACGTGAGCTATAAAGCGGCACTGCTGTGGCTTAGGCTTGGCCATAATGGTAACTAGGTAACCACAGGTAATTATGCGGCAGTGGAAACTGGATGTTGATCTACCATGGTTTCTTTTGTACACAGAGTACACTTGCTAATCACTATGGAGCATACACGGAGCCGCTCTGTCTCTCAGCATGTTTGGTGTCTGCGTTTTTATCTTGTACAAAGCTATTTTCTCCTGCAAATGACATCTGGAAACAGATAGTGCATATAGATGTTGTTTGCAAGCTCAGCTTCAGGCATTGAAATTGCAGGTCTCTTGTTTTCATGTGTCTGATCACATCAGCATCACTTGGCATCATTCTACTCCATATAGTGCCTACACAGTACCTGTCAGCTACTGTATTTGTCAGATACCATCTTTAAAATCAGATAAATTAAAGCCCGTAACAGGAAGGCATCTCCCCTCTCAGACTTGTGCATCACCAGTCATCACTGCCTGATGCTGCTAAGACTACTCTTTCCATGCCCCAGAACAATACTCCGGGGAGCTGCACACCTTAAAAATATCCTTATAACCTGCTTTTAAGGACCGGCATACCTGTAGAAAAGATTATCTTGATTTTATTCAGTTGTATTTGGACAAATAAATGAGAGTGCTTATTTGCCAAATGCAAGGTAGAGAAGAACAGAGCATTCAAAGGTTTAAAAGAAATGAGATTCTATCGGCATTAGCCTGGTGTATAACATCAGCTTCAGAAAAGGGAAGTGTTAAGTCCAGCACCTGGGGAGGGCTGACCACAGACACCGGGACAGCAGCTGGCAAACAATGTGGCAGACAAGGGCCTGGCATCCTGTGGGACACCAGTTCACTCCTGCAGGGGTGGCCACCAGCCTCCTGGGGTGCACCAGGCAGAGCATTGCCAGCAGGTCAAGGGAGGTGACCCTTCCCTTGCAGGCCGTGTCCAGAGCTGGGCTCCCCAGTGCAAGAGACACATGGACGTATTAGAGTGAGGGGCCATGAAAATAACTGGTAGTTTGGAGCGTCTGTCAAACGAGCAGAGGCTGAGAGAGCTGCGACTGCTCAGCATAGAGAAGGCACAGGTAGATCTTATTCACGAGGATCAGCATTGTCTAACCCCAGCCAGCAACTGTTCCTTATTCTGCTGGCTCTAACGCAGTCCCAGTGGAAGGTGTGGATGCCATCTCCCTGGCTGGCTCCCTCTATCAGGCAAAGCGGAAAGGGACTGCACAAGGTTGGTGCCGTTGGGGCAGGCAAAGAGGATGCATATTCACTGCTGACAGACCAGGGCCCTGGGTCTCTTCTCTTCTCCTTTGCTCTTGCTTCCTTACCCAAGGGGTCAGTTTGCCATCTGGGCACTCCAGCCTCTTTCCAAGTACCCTTTTCCTCCAGCTGTTGCGTTTGTCTCCTTTTTCAGTCTGATAATCACCAAGTTGGCTCAGTGATAGAATAACATCCCCCACTGGCCTTCCCACAGCAGCCCCAGCAAGAAAATTACGCCAGCTGTAAAAGGTTTCATATCAGGACTGAAAGTTACACAAATAAACACCTTGCCTCCAGCATTAGCCATGCTACAGTTGCACTGAAAGAAATATTTGTGCCTTTAAATAGCATGGCAGGACTTTTCAGCTACAGATATTTAATTATTTTTCTGTCCTCCATAGAGGAACATTAACTTTCAGTAGCACAGAGGCAGACGCCAAACCTCTTTTCACTGTCTATTCATTCTCACTAATGGTTCCTTCAACAGCAAAATTGACAGTTTGGAATCATCAGTCTGGGCAAGCTATCCAACACCTTTATTTTCCAATTTCATTGTTTATTTGTGATACAAAAGTCAAACTCCCACTGAGTTCTTCAGAACAAAACACTGAATGATTTATACATAAACAATTACATACAGCATTTATACTGCGCAGTACAAAATGTACAGTGTTTGGATGAGATACAAATTGTGCATCATGCCAAGATTTAAGCAAATGTTAATTATATAGACTACTGCTCATGGTTACATTTCACAGAGACAGCTGTAGGTATTGCCTTAAAGGCCAGAAGCGAGACAGTTCTGAAAAGCTGTACTTGTCTCATCCTCAGTCCCTGGCTCCCCGTTTCAGGTTTGGGGGAAAGACTTGGTCCTTCTCCATATTTACAGAACAGTCCTGAATTCATCAAAAATGAAGCTAGGCACATGTGCTTCAACAACCTAAAGCAAACAGGAAGGCACAGTTAGGTACTTTCTTCGTTTTTCATTCGTATGCTCTACTCATCCATTGACCAGCACATCTAATCTATGCGTCACTATCGACCCGAGCCACCCGAGGACGTGCTCCTAGGTGTGTTCTTGCTTGGTGCACAAAGGAAGGAAGGAAGACTGTGTCAGGCTGGGGCGGCAAGCCCCAGGCTGTGAGGAAGTGCCTGGACCATAGGTACTGTGTAAGACTGGAGGAACGCTGACACCCGTTCCCCGCACACAGCACCAGGCTGAAGTGGAAGCTGGCACATGTGCCAGATGCATCAGCTGCAAGACTGACCCAAGGACCTTCTACTGCACTGCACTGCAGGCTGGGAGGAAGAGAGAAACCGGAAGAATCTCTCTTTTAGTCACGCGTATTAGCTGGGAAATGGCTTATTCAAGAATCACCGAGGTGCAGCCTACAGCAAATAATACCACATATAAATAATACATCATCTTCAAATGCAGTTAAGCTGCATTTAACCCTAAAATAAGGTCTCTCTACAAGCCCAGACTTTCAGAACTTCCCTTGCATGTGAAATAAAGAAGCTGCCTGGGAAGCCATGCTTTGACAGGAAGGGAAGGAAAGGAAATCAAGGACTGGAGATGGATGGTGTTTCACCAAAATTTAGACTTGCTAAATAGCTTTTTGCCCTGCATTTAGAATACCGCTAAGTTTGTTATTTCTTCATTCTGCCACATCTCAGAACTTTTATTTCTTCCTTTCCCAAAAGCTCTCCAGCAAGGTACACACTTTCCAAAGATTAAAAGGAACAGATTCTTCTTAAATCCCCCTAAATTTGAAAGCCTTTTTATTTTTTTCATCCCCTATTTTCTAGAAAATAAATTTGCTGTAAGGATATTATGACTAATATAAGAATAATTACACAAAGTACGCTAGCAATACAATTTGCAGTTTGTAAAGGAATTCATTATGACCCAATTCCTGTCAGGTAACAGATTTTTTTAGCTGTATTTCCTTTTGACACTCTTTTACAGAACATCTGAAAAGGGCCAAATACTGCTTTTTGGACAAGCTCGAGAAGTCCATTATTTTGGATATGAATTTACAAATGATGCCATGTTCGACAGTGGATACGTGTGATCAAACTGCTAGTTTAGTTTGAACTACAGCATAAACCGAGATTTAGCTCCTCTGAACAGGACTCCTGCTCGGTGCTACACACGGGAGACACAGAATTCTTTCCTACCTTTCTTGGTAACTTTGTGTAGCGAATGTAATCTTCCAGGAACATGAGGGCACTCACTACATCAGCAGGCATTTCTGGTATCTTCTGGCTAAAATTAAAGAACCATGAAGATCATACTCTTACTAGCCGATCATTTATTTGGATAAAATTACATGAAAATGCCAGCCTTCAAACAACAGTGTTGCTGCTAGGTACCGTGTGATTCCATTACAAAACGAAATAATTTTTAATGTTATATTTAGTCAAATATATTGTTATTATGTCAAATACACTCTGCTAGAAAAACATAATGACAAAGCAGTGATAATACTACTGAAGCTCTCTTCACAGAGGTGATACTCAGGGAAAAAGTAACACACAGATACCTCGTGCACTGTTCCATCGTTGAACGAATAAACTGACCGATCAGAGCCAGGAATTGTTCTGTGTATCTTGAGTGAAACTGCTTCAACAGGGTAAGGAGTCCCAGAACTAAAGGAAGCCAGTCGATTTGATCAGCTGGCCGCTTGCACACCACTCCTGCACAGAAAAAAAAAACCCAAACACCCCATGTTTATAAAACAGTACATACTCTTTATGGCAGAGGCAAACTTACACAATATGCTCTCATGAGGTTTTTTGCTGTGCCTCCCTTCTGCTTGCCCATATATAAAAATTAAAAACTAATGTAACAACTGCATTCCTTCCATAGCAAACGCCCTAATGATATTAACTAAGGCAAAGGATGGAATGAGAAAGTCAGAAGTTTGGATTCTGTTTCCTACTCCATTATATTTGGCTTCAATATTATAACCAACTTGCCTCGACATGATGGACTAAAGTCAGAAACTGAGTATTTTTTTATGCAGATAATTTTACTCTCTTTTCTACAGATAATTTCACATAGGTTTTCATTAGACAAACAGCAACTTATACAATACCTAAATTTCTGTTGTACTGAAGTTTTGGAAACTGGGAAATGAGAAATAGGAAGTTGACGGTCGGAAAATATGGCAGACGTTTTGTTGTTATGTAGATCTGAGGGGGGGGAAAAAAAAAGGATCACAGTTCTTCCACACATTAATTTTTTTCTCAGTTAATAATCAATAAGATAGAAAAAGCAAACTGTACCAAGCACTGGAATGTAAGCCTGACCTTATTTAATGGATTGTGAGTGCCAGCTGCTTCCAGATAAGCTGTGATTTCATACAAGAGAGTGTTGTCTTCTTTAGGATAAGGTAGTGATGGGTTCTGATAATGTGCTTCAATATCAGCCAGTATTGCTCTAAAAGGAAAATAAATTGATTATATTAAATAATTTTTTAAATGATTTCCAAATAAAGCTTACTCGATGCCACGTCATATTAATTTTAAAACTTCAAAGACACAAAACCTGTAAATGGTTACAAGCAAGAGTCAACCACCTTGTTTTGAGTATCTTTTTACAAACATCACATTTATTCCAAAATCGGCACCACATATTTTCACTGTTCTTACTTCTCATCGAAGTATGACCTCAAATCCAGGTATAACCAAATGAAATTAGAAGCTGCACTGGCCACTAGCATGTTCACACGTATTACTTGCGAAGTTACTTATTTTTAATGTTTTTGTTGAGTTCAAATTCGAATACTCATCAACAAAATCATGAATACAATCAGACACCATATTTTGCCATAGTTTAGATTTTAAGGATTGCTGAGCCGGTAATAATTACACCGCAGTGATACACGCAGATCTTCAGCACATTTTGCTTCTTACTTATTGAGATTTTCCAAAGCAGCAGCCAAATGCTTGGAGTCAAACCTGCAGGAATAATTTAATTCATTGGTAATCTGTCGTCTTAAAATCTGCATCTGACCAACCTGTTGAAACAAAGAAAGAAATAAAAAAAAAAGTGTGGGGTGTCATACTGAATGCAAGGAAGGAAGAGTAAAGTCAAACTAGGGAAAAACTTAATGACTAACAATTTACAATTAAATGGATTACACAAAATCCTCATATACCTAACAGCCTTTGCAGGGCTGCCCAAAGCAGGCACATACACCGTGGTTGGAGCTACTTCCTCCCTTTGGTAGCAGAGCACCGATTCTGACTGCCTGCTGTCAGAACTGACAGACCCCAGCTGTGCAGGGCAGTCAGAGGAAAGGAGTAGTCACAGCACTCAAGATTTACACACAGTTCATGGTAGCAAATACAGGCAGTGTGAAAAGGGCACTAAAATGGTAACAGGTGTGAAACTCCAGCTACTTGCTTGTTTTTCACTGGTAAGTGAAAATGACTGTGCTCTTTCCCCCACCTCTCCCTAAACCTTGGGGTCAGCAATGGCAGGGATAAAAACCAATGGAGAGGCTTGTTGCAGTCAGCCTTCCCCTTCCTTCCCTGACCTTTCCTCTTCTCTTCGGTAACAGAAACAAACATTCACAGCACTCTGAAAAACATGGGTTGCAAAATATCATTACAAAGACAAGATGAAGAGACACATTAATGGGATCGCTCCTTTAAATTTTCAGCACGGACTGCCTTCGTGTGAACAAGGCAAGTTCAGGAAACAATACTGATCCACTTTAGCCTTAGGTACGTTACAATCACAAGGCACCGTGGGGAGTCTCAGAGCTTCAGATACTCAGCGCTAACTCGGTCTTCCCAGATCAGATCCCTGGTGCCAGACTCCATTTCTGGCAAAATATTACACATGAATCTGAACACTAAGCACTTTGTGAGCTGTCCATACAAACAAAGCTCAGGAGCTCTTACAGAATTCTGGATGAACATAATACAACATTGTAAAATATGCGCATTAAAATAACCGAAGAGCTTAGAGTGAATTCTGCATACCACTAAGTCATGTAAACATACCTTCATTATGGAGTCTAAATATGCTGTCCAGATCTTCTGAGTTTTTGCGATTGCTGCAGAATAAACCTTGTTTGAATTTGCTGAGAAAAGAAGGGTGAGGTGTTAAAAAAAACCACAAGCAAGAAGAAAATAAATGCAAGTGTACAAAGACAATGGCTTTCTTCCAGTAAGCACTTACCTATAATTCCTTTGAGAGGACTGACGGCATTCATAAGTGCTTTTAAGGTATCCTGAACTGTCCTGTCACGCAATATATTTTTCTGAAACATACTGAGGAAATTCTATCAAAGAAAGAAAAAAGTAAGTAAAATCCTCACCCATGTACTCTATGCTTAATCTTGGTGGTACAAGAGCCACATTTTTTAAACAGCAGGGAAAGAGTATTTCCACAGATGAAGAGTTGAGGAATTCCATAGTGAGACACTGTGCTTTTCTGAGTTCAGCTAATCAGAGTTAGGACAATTAGCAGATCCCCCTCAGCAATACATACTACCCACTGTAGACAACCATTAATTCAATTTTTGAGAAAGAACTGTATTCATCAATACTGATCTTTCTTTAAAATCTTTAACCAGGCTAGGACTGGAGTTTTCTCACAAAATAAAGAAACTTGGTTTCACATAGAGGTATTAGGGAAAAAGTCATTACATAGAACTGACACCTTAGTTATATCATAGTAAACCAAATCAATCTAACTTGTTGTCGACAGCTAGACAGAAAAATAGAAGCTGACCTGAGATCATCTTTTGAGTATACACAAAGTGTGCACTTTCCAAAGGCATTCCTTGCAAACCACTGGTTAACGTAATGCAAAACCTTGTGCTACACAGCACCATTTATTCAAGAGTACCAACTTCCATAATTATATCTGTAACTGAAATTCGTACCTTTGGGTTTGAACACACATTTTTCAAATGCTTTTCATTTCAATTTACTGTTTCAAAAATTAACGGATTTTTTATTTCACGAGAAATTATTAAACAATAAAAGCATTGTGATCTTAAGAAACCAAAGTTCAAAAATTACCTGCAGCTCCTTTACAATCATGAAACACAGCAGCCGGTCTAAACCATTGAGACCAAAGGTACCTAAAGTATCTTGGATCTCTGAGAAGAGACGACTATTAGTTACTTCCTGATGAGTTTTGATATCATACCAGGTGTTCATTTGGTCAATGTAACATGTGATTCTGAGGAAAAATTAAACAAACAACTGCTTCAGAATAAGCTGCTGTGATAATTCATTACTCAGATTTTCTTATTTGGGCACAGATTAGGAAGACTCTCTAAGTATCTTGGGTGATCTTTAGTTACGCCTCTCTTCGCAAGGGTTTCTGTCACCCTTCCCTGGTTTCTCTCTCCTCCATTTGTGTAACACGCTGTTTTCCTTCTTAGACTAAAGTCACAACTTTTCTAGACTAACATTTAAGATGTACGGGATGGATTTGGTAAATCTGGTTAAAGATAAAGACGGTGATATGACAGGTAAGGAGAAACTATCTGTTGTATATTTTGTTTGTATTTGGTGGACCTGGAGCAAGCCAATGCCTGATGCTGTAATACAGCTTGTGGCACACGGTACTTACTTTGGGTCTGTGATCCTCAGGATTTCTCTACAAAGCCGACCAATAAATGTTACAGATTCATCCACAGGTGTGAATTTTGGTATAGGAATATGAGTAGACTGGTACATGCTTTGCCAGTCTTGAATCTGAAAAGTAAGTTTTAGAGTAATTTGCAGGTTTTTAATTAATTTCGAAATTTTATTCCTTTTGTTTAATTTAAAAGTAGTACACTGTAAACCAGTATTGCAAATTACACACAGAAAAACAGAATAAAGCAAAGAGAAGAATGAGTCTTATGACAAAGAGCAATCAGAAGGGTGGAGGTTGAGAGAACAACCTACATTCCCGGCAAGAATGCCATCTGCTTCTTTCTGCAGTAAGACTAGCCACCATTTTGTTAGCTAAATTTAAGATCTATTCACTCCACCGCTTGTGAAATATCACAAAAAGAGCTCCTAACTACTGCAGTTTTTCTAAGCCTGCATTCTAGTGGCTAACAATAGATACAGAGAGGGCTACTGTGATTCAGTAGTTACTTTCTGTTTTCTCTGAGGAAGAGAGAAAGGATACTCTTAACTGGCAAGAGATATTAAAATATTCTGGTTGGGGCACTTTGTTCCTATGTACAACTAATGCAGTGGGGATGCTGAAATCATTCAGTAAAAGCTGGGGGCAGATGTTTTACACAGCAGTTAAAGTCACAACAGTATGGACTGTGCATAATGGGGTACAGTCACAAGCTTTAACATCCAAAAATAAAGACATTTATCAACTTTTTACTCATTCTTGGTTTTGACTACCACCTTTGTCCTTAAGAAGTTATTGCACTCTTGTTCCACATTGTAGTTAATAATACGAGACACTTCCTCCTGCCAAATTTTTAAACCATAAATGTTGACATAATCCTGGATATATTCAAATGATCGATGAAACCCATCCATTGTAGCTGCCATTTCTTTCAGTTTGGGCATCAGTTCACTTGGCTACAGATAAAAAAAAAAAAAAAGATAAAACCAAATCTGTGAACAGGTAGACTACAAAGAAAATGTATAAGGCTTCTAAATGCCTTTCATTATGCTCCAGGCAGAATTGAAAAGCACTAAGAAATTTATCAAAGGTTGTTTGATACCTGAAGTAATTCTTCTCTACTAAATATTTTTCCCTCCTGCTTTTAATGTTTATTTTAGGCTTCAGTGGTACTATTGATTGATCTGCAAGACTCAAGAATCTGCACAGGATCAAAACAAGCAGTCACACTCCTTATTCTATCATTGCCTTTCTATGTTTACCTGGCGTATACGTATCATGTGTTGTCATCAGTCATCGCAGACAAAGACGTGAACTCAGAATTGATAGGACACTTGGCAACAGAATAAAAATATGTTTTTGAATTGTATGTACTCCTAGCAGTTTATAAAATCATTTTAACATCAAATAAGGCATTCCAAATAAACTTTAAGTTAAAAAAGTGAACCTTTAATTTTTTTACAGAAAGGAAATCTGTACAGAAAGGTATAAATTATTTTCTAGAAGGTAGTCGAATAAAAGAGGTCCCAGCAAACCCAAGATATGTAAAAAAATAAAATCAAATCAAGCTGTTACACACCTTGGCTCTAGGATTAAAGATGAGTCCCCTGTGAAGAGCTAGGGCTACCCGTTTTACTAGCTCCTTCCTTATTCCATCCTCTAGTAACTGTTTTGGGTCCACCTAAATAGAAGAAACACTTTTTTCTTAAAAGTCAGAAAGGTATGAAAAAATAGAAAGGACTTTGTTTGTACCAAGAAAGACACTAAGTACTTATAGGTAATACTCTAAGTAACAGAAAAGTTTATTTTACTTTAAGTAATAGAAAAGCTAACAGACGCACTTTCCTTCCCACCAGTACTCATCCAAAGAATAAATATTTAGATACTTCCACCAGACATAAAGGAATCATTTAAGTTGAATGGTAAAAGTTTGTAGATCCCATATTCAACCTTTGTTAATGATCTGTTGAGAATGTTGTAGAACTAAAAGAAGCCAGAACACATGAAGAAGTGTGTATTTCCTCAAGCATGCTTGCTCCTGAAGTCCTGAAAGAGGTATCTTAATGTAGAAACAGCAGACTTTGCCAATGGATGAAAAAGCTCTTTAGAAAAGCTTTTAGTAGTTTTTCCAGTAGAAATAATAAATTAAAAAAGCATCAACTAAGGTTTATGAATCTAGGTACAATGAGAACTGTGGGTTCTTAAAAACCTTAAATACAGTTCTTATGTGGATGCCAAATTAGGCATCACCGATTGAAAATTTGTATGCAAATTTATTTTTTCTTGTCTTTTTATCTTTCCTCAAGGTCTTCCTTAATGTGCTGAAATATCTGTGCTGAAGTGCTAATTGCACCAAATTACTTTTTCCTACTGGAATAATGGAACATTACCTTGATGATACCAACTAAAGTAGTTTTCATCATGAGGATGCCTTCAGTGAAGATTGAAATTGCGTGGGTTAGCTTGGCAACCTTTAACAGAAAGAGAAAATACAATTTATTGAAGTGATTCAATAGATTCAAATAATTGCTCTAAAAAGATACACATATAGAATGGTAGGGGTTGGAAGGGACCTCTAGAGATCATCTAGTCCAATATTTCCCAATGGTAGCTTCCTATTTTAGACTGAAGTAATTTGCAATGATCTACTTTCAATTTTATATCTTGTTCTAGACTTACAGTACAATAGTCTTTCTTTTAACTAGATCAATACAGTAGGAAAAAACAGGTACCTCTCAGAGGCTTTACAGAAATTATGGAATGAAAAGACCTAGCCGGCTATATCATGTGTGTACAAAACACCATGGCCAAAACTCCAAGTTGGTACTTTGGGCAGGCTAGAGACACAGGTGGAAGTAGTTATTCCATAATAAAGTTTGCTGCCGGCAATATTTCAGTATTTCACTTCAGTATTTCTACTGATTTAATACAGTAGCACACTCACTTAGTTTTGAATTATGAATTGAGCATCCTAATGCTCAGAGTTCAGACAAGCCAGTCTTTTGCCTTGAAGACATTTACAATATAGAGACAACACAGTTCAGACTTACAATTCTACAGAAACCAAAAGTGAAAAGCTTTTGTGTGAGACAGTTTCCTCTCTACCTCCTCAAAATAAAGTAAATATTACTGAATACTGCCTCCTCCTCCATTCCTACCCTGCAGAAAACAAACTGACTTTACAAAGTTTAATGTTGGGGTCTAAAACTAGTGTTCAGGTGTGACCATCAGCTTAATCAGAGACTATGGCCTGTTTGCATAAAACACCTAACAAGTGATTACTTCGGCAAACATTGCTGGAAAAAGCTGGCATCTTACTGATAAATGGAGAGCTAAAAGATACATTCTTTAATGGAAAAAGGTCTACTGGTCTACTCAGATTTTGCTCCTCATGTTCCTCTATTAAAAATAAAAACAAATAATGTTAATGTTTGCTTACTCTTCCAGACTGGTAACAGTGCAGGAAAAAACCCATAGACAAAAAGTCAGTGAGCAATAGCAGCTTTATCTGATCAAATCAATGTGTCTACATCCTGTCTTCACATTTGAGGGCAGCAAAAAGCTTAATCCTGCCGGATTATTCAGTCTTTGACCATATTCTCTCAGAACAAGCATTCCAATGTGGAGATCTTAATTTCGGACTTGGGTTTTTAGGTCTTTTCCCCTCCCTACTGAAATAAATACAAAAATCCTTACCCTCCTTTATAAATATATTTAAAAGTTAAAAAAGTTTAAACTTTCACCAACAGAAGAGCAAAAGTTACTCATCTATCCTCAGGAAACCTAAGGTATACTCACAATAATACTAGTCAATTAACTCTTACTCAGTCACCAAATCCAACCTCACCGTTGAAGTACAACTCTGTGGAGCTGTACCTATTTAAGCTTAGGTTGAAGTTGGCCACCTACAAGGAATGCTTTTTCAGAATTCCCTATTTTAACTGCACCTCGTATCGTGGTCCAAGCTGAGCATAATCTCGCAGCTTGTCTTTATCAAGACGAGTAGGCACTTCAATAATATCATGAGTCTGAAGCTTTATAATTTTGAGAAGAGATGTAAACATGCTTTCTGGAATTATCTGTAGAACCTTTGTAAACAAGAGAAGAAACACACACAGTCGGTATATTCTCATTAAAAATAATAAATCTTCAATAAAGGAAAAGTAATTGGAGAACAAGACAATTACGTCTCTTCAAATGCCTACCTTTCTAACATAGGAAACCAATTCACCAGAATAGTACTGTGATACACTGAGAAGATCAGGACTGTTTGCTTGATTGATGCGGAGAAGTGGCAAGTCAAGAGCAGAAGCAAGCTAGAAATAAGGTTAACATTTTAACTTCACACACCTGTTTTTCTAACATAAATTCTATGCTTGAACTCCCTTGCTCTTAACCTACAACTGAAAGCACTAGCTTCTTCCTAAAGCGTAGTGTTACAACATCAGATTTGGCCACAGAAGTAAAAATATTGTTAAAAGTCAAAAAAGTCCAACAGTTTATAATGCTACAATCCCCTTGTTAATTTTTTTTATATCTTACCAGCTGCGTGAGATATTTTCCTTGTTGTAATTTTACGCTCCCCCCATGCTATTTCCCATACTTATTTCTACAGAAAATACTTTCATCTGATGACAAGTCTTCATCATGACAGACAAAGCGCATAGCCAACATAACTTTTGTAACTCCTTCAGCCTCCTCTGACACATATGCAGAGGATCCTAACAATGCAGCAACATCTCCAGCAAATAACTGCAATGAGTAGAGGCTGAAGGATGAGACCTATTTGCCTAACAGCAACAATGACTGGTTGCATAAAAAACCCATGCATAACTTGGTTTTATTTTCTTTAAAGCTAATGTTGAGTTAATTTAACCCAGTCTAAAAAGTCTGCATATAGAAAATGTTGGTAAAAGGAAGTTTTGACTCTCTTGTAGACTTCACAGCCTGAAGGTTTATTTAACAAATGCTTTGGTTGACCTGCAGTGTCCAAGTACATTCACCATTGTTCATACTTACCTTTAGGAAAGTGGCTCTGAGTTTAGTTACCATCGATGGACTGACTCTTATGCTTTCCTGCATAATAGATGTAAAGCTGGGGTAGGAAACAAACAAAACAAATCAGCTTCTTCCCCTCAAATTCTTATTTTCAACTCTTAAATGGTATGTCACCAGCACCAGTGTAATCTAAAAATGGCACAGGAGATCACTAAAGAACTTAACTAAAGGAGAATTTTGGTCTGAAGAGATATTGGCTAGAAAAAACCTGTAAGATAAAGGGGTAGGCGGGGCTAAAGAAGAAGGCATCAGGGAGCATTAACAGCCAAGGTAATGAAGTAGTAGATCAGCATAAACACACCATGGAAAAGGAGTTCTCTAACATTTGTCTTTCCTTGTCTGTTTTTTGGTTGAAACAGGAACTCCAGTATTTTGGAGAACACCTAACTAGACTAAAGGCTGCAGACAGAAGTTTAACAAAATTGTTATAGTTAGAACAGGATAGACAGTAAAAAGTTACAGTATCACTTAACCTGCAGCTAACAAAACGACAAGGATGGCTGTTAATTCTTATTCAAGCTGATGAGAGTTAAATACACTCAACGACTCATAGCACAAGGCTTCAAGATTTCTTTTTAAATTGGAAAGTTCATAGTATTAGTAATATTTATGCGTGTTATTTCCCACAAGTTTCACAAATTATGACTAACTTCGAAGGAAAACCTCCTGCTATAATACCTGTCAATTAATTGCCAAGCATAAGAAAGATCACCAACTATCTGCATGGTGATCAAGAACTCTTCTTTAATGTTGATAGTTCGGATCATATGATGGAGGAATTTGCGGGTGTCAGCCAGAAACTGGCAAACTTGCAGGTTAGCTTCCAGCTGGTGAAACTCTTGGACCTATATTTAAAAAACAGACAAGAAACAAAGCCCATAAAACAACCACTTTCTTTGTGTTCATCTTTAAGGACAGCAATACAAATAGAATCAGTAAACTGACACATTTCTTCAGGATGTTATCACAGTAAGACGCTTAACAAACCCTGGCCTACTTTACACTGAGTTAAATAATAAATTTCACAAAGTTACTCAAGGAGGTGTACTGTGAAACACTGTACTGAGTATTCTTTTATACCCTGGAGACAGAAGAAATGTACACATAACAAATACAGATATTTTTATTTTGCCTTTCAAATTTACCATCTCTAGCTTCAGACGAATTTATTTCCAGAATTTCTAATAAAATGAGTAATGTTGCCAAATAATGTTAATCATTTCTTCAAAAATCCTTACTAATCCTCAGCTGCAGGTGGCATGAGTTTTCATGCTATATCCCTTATTTTACAATCACAACGTCCATAAGCAAGTCCTGCTGATTGTATACATAAAACTGCAAAGATCTACAGACTTAAACAATTGCCAAAATGCAGATCTGTTTTGTAACTCATCTATTGGGAGTCGGTGCATGTTGGTGCTCTTTTTCAAACGGATGAGGTCATTTATCTCAAAATTTCTTTGCCATACCTCCTCCAGTGCCTGTATTAACTGCACAGTTTTTCTGCCCGCTGCAGTGGAATCATCGTAGTTTAGAGACATTATTTGCTTGGAGATTTCTCTGAACCAAGCCTGGAGATTTTCTATGTAAGAACAAGAAAAATTCAATCAAATCTTTGCATGTATGATAAGCAACAAAGACACAGCGAACTTGCTAGTCAAAACAAAGAAAAATACTTAATGCTATACATGTAAGAGTAAGATGAAGACTTCTTAAATAATCTCCTACATTTCTAGTTGTTCAACTTGTAGACTTGTGAAGGGGCAAATGCTCAGGTAAGTTTCATGTACATTAAAAAAACCAACAGAAATGGGCATTATAAAAATCTATACAAAGATGATAAAGCCCTTCAAATCCTAAATTTGTGTTTTATGCATGGTTTTACAATGTTAACTGCCTTGGCATTGCTTTTAAGTCCTTGGAGAACTTGGAGAATCAGAAAGATACCACTCACTGCAGAAGAGAAGTAAAAGAAGGTTTGAAAAATGCTGCTACAACAGAAATACAGGTTACAACTAGGGAAAGAATGAGAGGAGAAGTTAAACCATTCCCATATTTAATGAGCACGATGTTTGTCCTCCTTTGTACAGAGAACACAGCAACCTGAACTCTATTATTCCTGGAAAAGTGAACTGGCATTTCATAGTCTTGCCTGGCATATCTAAATAAAGTCCTAAAAATATTTTTAAAAATATGGCCATCTAAATATTAGCTACCTAAATATGGCTTGCATATGGAATACGGGCAGAAAACCTAAACAAGACAATACGTAAGAGACCTCTGTGACAGCTGACAGACATGAAAATTTGTCTTATTATCAGTATTAACCTTCTCATGTATTTTCTTTTGGTATCAGCTTAGAAATAAAAAACAAAATTACTTATTTCCCCACAGTTTAGTTTTTAATAATTACCATTTTTCTCCACTCTAGTAAGAGGTTTAACTCCTGAGAAGACATCAGCAAGCTCAGTCATCCTTTCAGAGCCCTCTTTCTTATAGTTCTCCCACTTTGTTTGTTTTTCTGATAGCATCTGCTTGAACATCTATTGAAAAATGAAGCATTTGGTTTACAAAACTGGCAAGGCGGCAGACTACAACAGTCGAAACAAAATACTGAAAACAGACAGAACTGACTTACAGTGATTACTACGTAACTTCAAGATCTTGCCAGATATTAAATTATAATTAAATTATAATATTAAATACAAAATTAAAAACATTAAGAAATACAGCCAGTGTGATGGATATACAGTGGCAGAAATTAAATTAATTCTAAAAAACATTATGATGCAGATATTGTTATTTTTAGTCACTTATAGAAAAATCCACTACTATTGCTTGGAAGTGACTCTGCAGTCTTCTCAATAATCGGGAGTTTTCACTGTTACCCAACACACGTTTGCATTTACTCAGAATTTTTCATGAACATCCTGATAACAGGTATAATAAAATCTGTTGGCTCGTGCCAATTATTGAGAAGACTGCAGAGTCACTTCCAAGCAATAGTAGTTTGTAACCTTCTACAGAAAACTCACAATTAACAAATCAAAATAATCATTCTTTATGTAAGTGGATTGCATGGTAAATATACTACAACTATTCAAGTCTTCAGCTCTGTTCTGCCATTCAGGGGAAAATGCTGAAGAAGACAACAGCACATTACCTCTTTCAAAATGAATTCAAATTGAGCTGTATCCAGAAGAAGTTGGAAAAGGATCCTGGGATTGTACCTTGAGTCTGTGAGAATTTGATCCTTTATCTGGCGGAGACGTTTGTTATTTGGATCACAAGCTGTAAATGGAAAGACAACATTTCTCCACTGTTACAGAATTTGGCCAAGCTTTTTAATCTTTGTAAATAGACTCTTTTTTTAATAGCTTGAAAGCAAAAACATTTTGCTCTGATATGTAAGTCCCCACTTGTTCTCCATTTACATGGGTCTCACCACACATGTACAACTCTTCCTTAGAACAGGAAATAATTAAGGTTTCTGTGGTGCTTCAAGCTTCTTAAAACTCTTCTGCTGGCTTCTGCAAACTAAACGTGAATTTAGTACACCTCGCTGAGAAGGCCAGAGATAAAACATTTCTGAAACCATTACAGAAAACACATGGAAGTGTAACAGAAGCCCTCTCATATACCAAGAAGTCTCAAAGACAGCACAATCATTCAACCATGAGAACGTCCAAAAAGGTATGTTTACAGACCCAAACTCATGTCAAAGACATTATTCAACAGTTTTGGTTGATTTTCAGTTCTTGGTTTAAAACTGTTAATTACTAAGATATTAAAAAGTTGGCTACTGCTGTCCTTTTGGTGCTAGGTAAAACTCTCAGAATGATGCTTTAAGTGGTAAAGCAGAAAAAGATAAAGTTCCTAGACTTCTTCTGCAGAGTATTACTCAACAGGATCATGGCTTCTCATACTACTTTTTATATCTGTGTCTAGCTTGTAAGAGGAAATGCATGTGTGCTGTTTCAGCTGAAGAGTTTAGGAGATGGTTAGCAAAAGAACAGCTCAGCAATCTACTGAAAACGGTAGATGAAATTCTGCTGACTTCAACAGCAGCAGACACTGAACTTCCCTCGGGACCTAACATGAAGCACTAGTATAGCAGGATTGACAGCTCTGTAATAGAAGTCTAGGACGAAATCTTACCTGTGTCTGCAGTGTGAAGCATCAGCCAGCGGATTGCTACATTGCAGTCTCGCAGGCAATTCAGCAGCTTGGGAATATTGTCCAGCACCAGCTCTTCCCTTAGACAGCCCTCTTTGAGAAACTGCTGCACCTGAGTGTGCACTCGCTCAGTGACTGCAGCATATCTACTCGCCTTGGAATATACAAAGCTTGCATCAATATAATCCTTGCATCAAATGGAAGACATCATGTACAATGTGACTGTGACTTCCCAAGAACTTAAAAGGACACACAGGTAAAAAAAGTGCTATAAAACTTATCATCATTACTATCAGACAGTATCATACACTGCAACTGCAGGATGAAGGATGCAAGCTAAATTTTAAAGCAAAGAGCCTGCACAGGAAGCACAATGTTTCAAAAACACAGACGTATAAACTTCTTATATTCACTTACATACACTCCGGGAATCATTGCTGAAAAATGGTACTAATATTTTATTGCCTAATGAGAAAGAACAACAACAAAAATCTATTCCAGAAAGGAAATACTTCTTATGAATTAAATTGAATGAATGTGAACTAAATGACAGTTCTACTTGGCAAACTTATTCCGTAAAGAATAAGGAAAAATGTCTGCTCATATTCCCTAAGTTTAGTAGACAACATATAATTAGTCTTAATTAGACACTTCGGTGTGTTCTTTCCTGAGCGCTGGGGTTGGATTCTAAGGAGGTATTTAGCTATCATGAATCCAGAAAAAATGCCCAAATTACTATCCTGCTGCACACAAACTGATCAATTTCACTCACTGTTTTTTAGGTATGGAAAAAATTATTTCCCATAAAAAGAACCGACTGCATTGCATTGTGCAATGTTACAGTATCATTCTTTTAAATCAAATGCTTTTTCCAGACTATTGTTTAATTCATTTGGGAGGCCCCATTTAAAACTGAGTGCCACACTGCCAGCATAAATGTGTAACTTCTAAAACTGTTATCTATGAAAGACCAAATACCATAGTCAATACATCCCAATACAGAAGAACATGGTGATGAGTGCTAGCATCTATTCAGTTGAGTCACAGTCCTGAAACTTTCAGGGGAAACAAACACTACAAGAGCAATTGAAACAAGCAATGCTGTGAAGAGCAGATTCTGAAACTCTGAAGTATTTTCAACACAAAGTTATGTACTTGAATACAATACAAATAATTGTATTCAAGAGAAAAAGACTCATACATTATCGATGTCACATAATATCCTTGAGATGCCCACACAGCTTGAATCTTGCTAAAAATATTGAACTCTGTCTTATGTACCTGCTCTTTGACATTTGAAAGGTCCAGCGTGTAGTTGAGGGCAGTTTTAGCGGCTTTGTAGGGCTCCCATGCTTCTGCTAGATTTACAGTAATTCCCATGTAAATGCTAATAACCTAAGATTGGAAGCAGAAAACAAGAAGTTGCATTTATATTTTCAGTAAGACGACGGCATACTTTACAGTTAGCAATATGAGTAGAAAGCAGTATGTTGTGGGTACGAATATGAGAGAACTAAACTTTTTTGGTAGCTGTATTCTTTCATCCGCCACCTTTGGAAGTCAGGAGTAAGAAGACTTTGAAATGAAAGGCACAGTTAATTAGAGGCTTAGTTCTGGAAAGAAGCTGACAGTTGTTTCAGTCATTATGAATGATCCTTGGCCTCTGTTTTTTCCCCTCCCCATTAAATTATGAGTTCTTTTTCATTTCTATGATGCTATGCAGGAGACTGACAAAAACAACTGGGGAAATGATCATGATAGAGGAAAAAAAAATCTGAGGATGCCCAAAGGACAAAACTGAAACGTAACGCATCTTCTATGGTGAACAGAAACTGAAGGAAACTATGATTCCACACTGTGATTTTTAAGCAGTCCAGAGGAACTGATTTCAGACCCCCAGCCCAAGTATGAGTGTGTCTAAAAATACAGAATTGTGACTGAATTACAAGTGTTTGTAATATACTTGATTAAAAATGGAAGTCTTGGGTTATTGACAGACTAAGGATATATAGAGCTGTGGTATTACGAGCTTTGTTGCACTATTGCTCCAATACTACTCCATCCAGGAGCGATCACATCTAGGGGAACGCTGTCAGCCTTTATGCTCTACTATCAGTGTCAAAAGGAAGCCAGTAAAGGCAAACAGGACACTGGTCTGCTGATATGAGGATCCCTCTCATATGGCAGAAGAAAAGCTCATTACAAACTGTCACCTGACAGTTCCTTAAAAAGCTACACTTCAACTGCTAACAATGATTTGAAACCACCCTAAGAGTCAAGTATTCCGTATGATGCAGCTAACGCATCCATACCTGACGACAGGAAGACAGGTGTCTAAAAATAAGTTTCTAATATGAAATCAAGTGAATAAAAAAGTTGGAATAACCAGAAATTCATAACGTCAATTTCTCATTTCTAAAATAAGCTTGCAGTTTTTCAGAAACTGAAGCTTTTTAAATGTCTTAGTGAAATAACCAGCTATTACAGTTCTTTCCCTCCTTTACTCAGTGTTCCACTAAAGATACAGAACAATACTGTTTGAAACCAACAGAGATACACAAACCAATTTACAGCTTCTATGTGAAGTCTGATTCCCTTTGCCATAGATTACCTGCAGACTCTATCGTTACACGCCAGACTATTTCAGTAGCATTTTTTGCACACTAGGGCTTCTGGATGGAAATCCTAAATCTCAATACTGAAACACACAGCAATTGCATTTTGTTCACTGCATCTGAAAAGGTCTATACAATTGCACAGAGTGACAGGTTTTGCTTCTAAGTTATTTCGACAATGGCATGGAATGAATCCTTAAACAAGTTTTTAAATAAAATCAGCATGGGGAGGAACATCTTTGTATGGGCTACAAAAATGATGAGGGGACTGGAGCATCGCTCTTACAAGCAAAGGCTGAGAGACCTGGGTCTGTTTAGACTGGAGCAGAGAAGGCTGAGAGGGGATCTCATCAATGCTTGTAATTATCTAAAGGGCGGGTGTCAAGAGGATGGGGCCAGGCTCTTTCCAGTGGTGCCCAGCGACAGGACAAGGGGCAACGGGCACAAACAGGAACACAGGCAGTTCCACCTGAACACGAGGAAGAACTTCTTTACTGTGAGGGTAACAGAGCACTGGAACAGGATGCCAGGGAGGCTGTGGAGTCTCCTTCTCTGGAGATACTAAAATGCTGCCTGGACACATACCTGTGCAACCTGCTCTGGGCACACCTGCTTTAGCAGGGGGTTGGACTAGATGATCTCCAGAGGTCCCTTCAGACGCCCCCCGTTCTGTGATTCTGTGAATTGCTAGAGAGCAAGACTCCCATTCAGAGGAGCCTTGACAAGCTGGTAGAATTCACCAGCAGAGACCACACGAAGTTTAATAATGACAAATACAAAGTCCTGCACTTCAGACAAAACCTAACCCTTGCAAAAGCACAATCTGGGAACTGACTGCCTATGTAACAATTCTGCAGAAAAGGACCTAAGCATCCTGAACATGAATCAGACATACAGCCTTATGACAACAAAGTCTAACCATACACTAGGCTATGTCAGCCACACTGTAACCAGGAGACTGAGGGAAGCGATTAGAATAATGTGTCCAGATCCCGGCTCCTCAGTGTGAGAGAGACATGGACAAACTGGAATGAAACAAATAGAAGGCCACTAAGACCTACTATGTAAGTAGAGGTTACGGGAGCTGGGTTTGCTTAAGTTGGAGGAAAAAAGATCAAGGGGTCTAACTGCAGTCTTCCACAGTCTAAAGGGAAGTTATAAGTAAAACAGTGCCAGACTCATCTCAGAGGTACACAGTGAAAAGACAAGAGGCAACAGTCGCAAGCTACAACTGAGAGTGATTACACAGAGCCACAGGTGCCCACAGAGGCTGCAGGTCTTAATTTTAGATGCTTTCAAAACAACTGGACAAGGCGCAAGCAACTTTATTTAACTTAGAAGCTAGCCCTGCTCTGAGGAAAAGGCTGGACTAGAAAATGCCCATATCACCTTCCAGCCTCCATTTTCCTATGATTCACTTTACTGTGATGGTATCAGAGCAGTTGATTTAAGCATTTGAGACAATAATTGATACTTCTGAAGGATAGCTTTCCACACTTACCCAGGTTTGATTCAGACCGCTTCATTCTGAATAAAGTAAAATTTCCCCAGAGAAGGATCTATTCTAGTTTTAAGACATTATTATTTTCTATAATGCATGCTGTAAAAAGAAGGTAAATTGTTCCTATAACATTAAATCCAAGGAACAGTTCTAAAACAGAATTATTTTTTACCCAGTTATCTGGAAAGTATTTATCCACTATCTCTCTCATCTTTGCTTGTTGAGTGTGAAGAATAGAAGGATCAAAATACAGTATCACATAGAGCATAGCAGCCTGAGTAGCCAGGGCAGTGCTGCGGTGTTCCGGTAATGGATATGCAGAAACCTAGGAAAAGGGAACAAAACAAAACAGAATGTAATATACTGCAACATAAGCCACTTGCAAACATTATGGGGCACATTAAAGAGTATAGTATACAGACACTAGGCAGCAAGGAGGGTATATGGATAAGCTGGACATGCTTACACATGCAGCCTATTTTCCAGATGTACTTTACAGAATACAAAAGTTGATTGTGTAGATGCCTGCTAACTTTAACAGGATAGTAGGATATTACTATGCTGTAAATGAGTCAAAGGAGGGACGAACCAAAGGGCTTAAGATGAGCTGAAAGGAAAAGAGTTAGAAATAAGTATTTCACAATAAGTGGGTATGTTTAGTTCATCTCTGATTGACGTATTCATTTAACTGAAGTAACAGGCAATTAGGATGCAGATAACTATTCACCAATTCCATTTACCAGCAAGATCAAAAAGATTCAAATTATCAACTGAATTGTCATTTTAAAAATGCATAACATAATACACAAAAAGACCTCCATGCTAACAAACGAGATGGCATCAAAGTCATACTCAGTAAGACACAGAATCACAGAATGGTAGGGGTTGGAAGGGACCTCTGGAGATCACCCAGTCCAACCCCCCTGCTAAAGCAGGTGCCCCCAGAGCAGGGTGCACAGGAATGCGTCCAGGCAGGGTTTGAATATCTCCAGATAAGGAGACTCCACAGCCTCCCTGGCATCCTGTTCCAGTGCTCTGTTACCCTCACAGTAAAGAAGTTCTCCCTCGTGTTCAGGTGGAACTGCCTGTGTTCCAGTTTGTGCCCATTGCCCCTTGTCCTGTCGCTGGGCACCACTGGAAAGAGCCTGGCCCCATCCTCTTGACACCCGCCCTTTAGATAATTATAAGCATTGATGAGATCCCCTCTCAGCCTTTTCTTCTCCAGGCTGAACAGAATGATTTGTCATTAGGAAAACAGTTCTCTGCTCTTATTTAGTAACATCCTATTTTTCTGTAATTTTGCTCAGTTATTTTATTAGGTTAAGTGTTGAGACTAGTAACAAAAATCAGGAGGCTTCTGCCCACTGCCATGAAGAATAAGCTGCAAGTATCAAAGGAGATAACACCTCAGACATAACATAATTTAGTAACACGGCTGTATTCTGTTTTAGTTGTGCTGAAGATTTCTACCCTACTTTTTGTACTACATTTGTAAAAGGTACATAGGTTATAATCACCCTTGTATAGAGACATGATTTTTTTCATTATCAATTGTAAGCCCTACAAAATAAAAATCACAAATTATATTATTTTAATGCAAAGGCAATGAAGCAACAACATTATATAAAAAAGAGGAAAAGTAATTTTGATACAAAATATCAGCTGATTTAAGTAAGATTTCTAGGTTAAGTACTTTACAAGAGCATAATCTCACAAACACTTCAGTTTCCCATCAGAGACATAGAATTACGTCATAAAACGCGCTCTCTTCACACCTTCCTAAGTTCTATTTTTTCTATTTCTAGAACTCTGCACATCTTAAAAAATTCTTACAGTACAGTACCTGAAAAGGCATATTTCCCCTTTGAAGGTTAATACATACGCCTGTCAATAGTATGAAAGTGTTTTCGCTAAGGTTCCTACTTTTAAACTATTAGTCCTGCCTAAAGACTTAAGCCTTTGTTTATTTCTTACAATCATTCATTAATCTTCAAATGCTGGTTTTCTTGTATCTGTAAACTGCTGCAGTTTTCCAGGGTTCACTGAAAGTGTGCCAGTAATTACAAATAAGATTGCTTGTCCATGCTAAAGACTGAAACCTGCTTAAAAGCAAGCACTTTGTTAAAGATCTCACAATGAAGTCATACTAGAAGAGACTGTAAATATAGTAGCCATTACCCATATTTTGCATCAATTTTTCTTTTATTAATACAATTGTCATAGTTAAGAACTGTGATATTAGTGTTCCTTTCTAAACACACTGTCTACTAAGGGATGATGAATCTCTTTGCAGTAACTAAAAGAATGGGAAGGAATTAGAATGATTAAGAGTGGCTAATCATTTATGATTTGAAGACATTAAATAAAAAAGTTTTTTTTATTGTAGGATTGGCCAAACACTGGAGCAGGTTGCTGAGAGAGGTTCTGCAGTCTGCACCTCCGGAGATACTCAAAACCCTGCTGCATGCAGTCCTGGGCAATCTGCTCTAGCTTACCCTGCTTGAGCCAAGGGGTTGGACTACATGATCTCAAGAGATCCCTTCCAAACTCCATGATTCTGTTGTTTACTTTTTTCTGGGCTTCATGGTTGACTAAGTAACCTGATAAACTGTTTTATATTCAGTTGTAGATCCCCCTTTTATCCCACAGTAACTTACCTGGTTATAAATGTCATCTGACCGTAAGCGGCCAATAACCATGCTAATGAACGTTTCACTTATGGGTACCCTGCTGAAGTAACTCTCAGGGTAGTTTGGAGGTCTTTTAGCTCCGGGTTGGCTCGAGTATCCAGTGCTTCGAAGCAATTTACAGATATCATCTAAATTGGAATCAGCAGAGGATCGGGCTGCACTGTTTTACAGAAGAAAGAAACAAAAATTGAGCTGTATGACCTCATAATTTCCTCTTCTCCCACCACTTGTAATCATGCCTTTCCTCCAAGAAAATGATTAGATCCTAAGGTTTGGGAGATTTTTGGTTGTTTACTCCATGAATATAATGTTCACCATATTATAGGAAGATACTGATAAATGTCCCTACTGAAAACCCAGATAAGCTCACAAACAGAAAAATGAACTTTATTCAGGAACAGAAACAAATAGCTTTACATTCAGAGGAAGACTTCTATTCTGTTTTGTTTTTTTTTTTAACTTCTTCTTATTTCTTCCCCATTTCTAAATTCCCTTTGTTGATCCACTTCTGCATTCCAGAGTTAAGGAACCCTCTTGTTATATACTGAGAGGCATAGTCAAAGAAGCATAGAAAGAGGGTATCTCCTTTTTTATATATGTGAAAGGACTTGCACTGATAGCCTTTCAGACCCTAACTGTCATACAGCGATGCTGTCAACATACCTTGAAAACTCATTATTGATTTGACTAATCAAGCACTGTAACTACAAAAACAACACATTTGTCATCTACATACTCAGGACTTTTCACCAGGATTTACTCATGCATTTGGGAACCTACGATACTCTCAGAGCCGGCACTTGCAATGTTGAAGCTTTAGCTGAAAGTTTCTTTGTCAGTGGACTTCAAATTTCTATTGTGACAACATGAAAAATCTGTTGCTCCAGTTTTGCAGCCAGACCTGGAAAACTAGCTAATGCAGTAAGTCCTACAAACTTGCAGAGAGCTCTGCAGAATTATCAGCTTCTATCTGCATGGTCAGACAGTCAAAAAGTTGCTGATATTTCCATCTATCTTAATTCAATAACCTATTTAAAGTGAATATACTGCATGTTATGTCCTGTCAGCCTTGAGTGCTTCTGTAAACCAATATACATTACCTGTATCTGTAGTAGGAAACTAACATTCTTTCTCTGACCTCTCCTTCAATCTTCTGGTCAATGACCAGTAGCATGACTCCATATAAATAGAGCGCTTCACACTGTTTGGGGAAAAAGAATGAAGGAAGGAAGGAAATCACATAAACACAATTTTGTACTAACACTTAAAGACAAACATGCATTGGCAAGCTAACCCAGTATCAACTATGTAGTCAATACAACATAAAAATGGCAGGCTGTAGATTTTTGGTCTTCGTCCTCCTTACAGTGAGTCATAGCATTTCCATGCATTGGGTAAACTTAAATCTTTGTCTACTTTGGCACTAAACTAGTAGGTTCATTTTCTGCTATTACAAAACTGTTCAATACTTACTAGAAGCTGTTTTCCATCTTCATTAAGGAGGACCGTTTCTAAAGTTTGCTGAATGTAAATTCCTTCATTGAGGTCATCTAAATATCTAGGAATCATAAAAAAAGAGTTGGTCATTGGCTATTTTGCTCTCAAATCACATGTCTTCAGAAACCAATTGGTCATTTTTCTCTGGAAGTCAACAGACACATCAGAACATTTCCCTAGCACTAGCAGCATGGAGTTTTTCAGACAAAGAAGAGATGCTCTGCTATGAAATGAGAAGCTGGAACTCCCAAAGTGAGCCAACCAGCTGGCAAAAAGCCTCCTTCCATACCCTGAGGTTTATGTGATAGACACTAGAGAATACTTTGTAACTCACAGTTAACATCCTCTTAATCTTCTTACATATGGATAACAGCCTGAGAACAGAGTACTGAGAAGGTTTCCACTCCAAAATTTATTAAAACTGTCAAGTTTTCAAGTTACCTCAAAAATATCTTCTGGAAATACCATAAATTGATCTCAATTGCAACTTGGAAGGTAGAGCTAGAAATAGAGTGTGTTCATCTCAGTTTACAGAAGATTTCTTCCTATTAAAGGATTTTCCAGTAACACTACTTATTAATAATAATGTTAAACATTTAATATTTTAATTAATCTTTTCATATAAGTTCAATAACAAAACCAATTCTTACACTCAAGATTCTCTGAACTCTTCCTTAAGAGTATTTCATGAACCTTTCATACTGTTTTACAGGTAAGAGTAGCAAGCTTGAGAATATGGCAACTCTACTGAAAAATTAAGTTCAGGAAAATAATGCCAATGAAAGTTAAAGAAAAAAAACCCTATCTGATATTCTGTTTTGCAGGACCAGAAAAAACTTAGTTTAATAACATGGAGTCTCCTTCTATAAAAAAATCTTCAAGACAATTTCCAAGATAAAGAACAAAAAATAGCTCAAGCTTACAACTGAGGAAAGGAGGTAGAGAGCTTAAATGTTTTCAAGTCACACATTAAGCTTGTAAGCAAAAGTAGTAGCAAAAGTTAGTGTTCACTCCAGTAATCCAAGTTACCACGTGTACATGAATATGCTTCAACAGCGAGCGCATTGGGTCTCTAATGAAAAAGCTTCTGATGATTAAGACTAAACAGTAGTCTGACTTTAAGAAAATCCATGTCTTTAAGATACCATACCTGTTTAAATCTACAATGTATTTATGTACACTCTGAAAAGCTAGATAAAATCTTGTCAAAATTTCAATGTTGTTTTCACGAAATTCTTCATCTAAATCCAGTAACTCAGGTTTGGCTTCCAGTTTGCCTTCACATGTCTCAGGCCCCTAGGAAAAGAAATTCACCTTTAGAGACAACATTTGATGTTGACCTCTATTTTACTTCTTTTCAGTAGGACCCAGAACACCTACAACCAGCACTGTGCACACACCACCAGAATTCACATTTTTAACTAGAACAAGGATCTGTAGTTTTTTCCAAGCTACTTTATGATTGAACATTGATTCCATAAAAACGAGTCTGACACTTTGTTACAATCTGCAATGCTTTTAAATATGATTTATCCTATCCTTAATACAAAAGAATAGTTAACACTTTCGGTAAAGCCCCAATGCATCTGAAGCCACTGTGTGCTTCTTGTAGTGCTAACTATCTCGCTGTGGGAATTTTTTCCTTTACACATTTGATCTGTTTGATTTCTCAGGCAGAAATCATAATGTTGAGGCCTCACAAAGCTTAGTACTTCTCATACATTTAAACTGCTCGCAAATGTTAGACCTCTTTTTTTTTAACAGACTCTGGATCTAGTTCAGTGCTAGTCCTCCAAACCAATGCAGAAACTGTGTCATTAGTAACTGGGGGGGAAAAAGGGTTCCGTTGAAGAGCTCAACTTCCTTAAAGCAATGGTACAAACTTTTCTAACCATTTACCACCATCAATATTTCTAATAACCACCATTCGGTCTTACCACCACTATCTAAGTAAAAATACTGCTAATGTTCAATTGAAAATATTATTAAGATTTAATTGAAAATACTGTTAATGTCATTCCACAGACCACTTAACGACAGCATGAGCGGATGGCTTAAAAGGATTTAGTCAACACATGCTCAGTATAAACAGTTTAGGGTAGCATTAAATAAAAGATCAAGCTTAATACTCAGCTGACAATTTTTATGTGGTTTAAAAAAATCTTCTACTTCTCTTTTTGTGCAAAATACTTACATAAAACAAAGCATAAAAGCAGGCCCCAAACTTCCTATGAGGTTCAAATGCACAAACAGCCTGAACTTTCAAAATCTCAAACCTCTTCTCATTAGGTAATTCTAAGAATCACGAATACAGGCATAGCGCATCCACAGCGAAAATATCTGTAAATTCACTAATCTCTGCTTCGTAAGTATGTCTTTTACGGATTTTGGGATGATTACTCTGAAAAGCAGCAGCATTGCTGTGCTTCCTTAACATCCAAAAATCTTACAATTTCAAGGATAGTTGTTCTTCTTACCAATTATACCTATATACTTTCAAATTTTCAAGTAATTTGTGTAAAAAAAGACTTCTAAGAAGCACTTAGATCTACAGGTATCTGGGAAATCGTTTGTCCTCAGGGTTTTCAGTGTCCAAGGCTCACAGTTAGTGCCAGAAATTTACAAGTCTTGCTAAAAAAAAAAAAGAATCCCTCTCCCCCTTGCTTTACTTTTAACACTTCTTGTACTACACAATCCAGATAAAGTCAGATTAGATAGTCTCTGTAGTTCCTTCTTGATCATGCCGGAGAATGACAGAGGGAAATAGGTAGTGCAAGAAGCTTAGTTTTGTAAGGGAAATAACAGCTTTTCATGGACAGTACTCTTTGATTTACTTGTTTATTCAGCACATGTGACAAGTCCAGTGAATGAACAATCACAGTACTGTCAAACAGGAAAGCAGAAAGCAGTTTTCATGGCCGCAAAGAATAAGCTACAGATAACCAAAGGAAGATGGGCATACTGCCCACAGTACTGCTCCAAAGGAAAACAACCAACCGCACAGGCTCAGAACCTGCTGGTGAAAGTACAATTTGAAGTTTCTGCAGGAAATAATAATAATTAAAAAAACCCCAAACAGAATCCAATAATCAAGTCTTATGTAATCAGTATCCATCAAAGTTCACAGGTCAGATCACTCATCAAACACTTGGAAAGGTGCAGCTGGGACTGCTCTTGCATGGATGCACTTAATATGGCTTCCTCCTCCTTGCCCTGAAACTCTCCAGTACAGACACCGGTTATGGTTATACTCTGCCTAGGGGTCTATGCACAGAACGTTCGCTAGACTGGTTCTGCTCACTGAAAAGAGTAAGATGAGCCTAGGTATGACCAGAAGTATATGAAATACAAGACAGCCCAGAAGTGGAATGTTAGCATGCAAGCATATCCCAATTGCTATCTCAGTTTGGTGAATTTTTGGCAAAAACTAAGCAAGCAGGAATCCATGATAGTCAATTCGGAATAGTAATAAACACAATAGTCAGGAATGGCTGTTTCATAACCTGAAGCACTTTCATGCAGGACAGCAATGCTTTAAGAAGTTTAAGAATAAAAGAAAAGGATTTACCTTAAAATAACTGAAATCAAATATGATATCCCCATACTTCTGTTGATCAGCCTTGTCCTTTAGCCTGAAAACACCAGGAATAAATTCAGAAAGTCTCAGAAGTTCTGCAATGATGGCATTTCCACAGGAGACAATCCGAAGAATTGCCTGACCACAGAGATTGTTTTCAGCTAGAAAATCAACCATCGTGGAGCTGAACGTGACAGAGCACCAGAAGTCCTGCAGTCAGATTCCAATTGTTAGTCTTTAGGTTATTTGAAGAAGAAAGTCTGATGAGAAAACTAGGTGCGCCATTAATAACCTGTAAAAACAAAACCACACGCATTCAGAGTGGCTCGTATTCTTATTTTTGATACTTCAATCCATGCAGATTTTTAAGCATACCCTCAAAGCTTTCAATTTATGAAAACTAAATAATCCACAGCTTTGTAATATGAAAAAAAACCCACACTGAATTCATCTTCAGGACACACACTGTTCTTGGTTCAGTCACCTGTGCGACCAGGCAAGGAAAGGTACCTTCTGTACCAGAGACGTTGAAGAAAACTATTGAAAAACGAAAGTATCACAAACACTGAAGCAATTAGACCACGCAAAGAAATGGCATTATAACAGCCACTTTAAAACCATAACCCAAGTTGATTGTAACAGGCTTTAGCAACAAGGAAAACTTTTACAGCAAACGGAAATTTGCTCCATTCCTTTATCCACTGCTGAAAGGTTAGCTTTCCTGCCGTGGTTGCATGTTCTGGTCAGTTTTATTTATTGATATGCTTCCTGCAAGACACAGAGCGCAGTACTGCTAAAAATAAGCTTTTGTGTTTAGAAACATCTGTGGGAAGTTATGAGTTGACTTTACTTTTCAACAATAACCTCCCAAACCACTGAGATAAACTGAAGATGACAGCACGTCTTCTGCCCCAAAACGAGAGCCAGGAACCGGGTCTTCCCGTCAGGCGAGGCGCGGGGCTGCCGCGGCCGCACCGGGCTTTAACCCACACCGCTCCCCTCTCCGCCGAGGCCGCTCCGCGGCCGTTGGGGCGGTGCCGCCTCCCCGCCGCCAACGCTCTCCCTCACGGTTCGAACCTCGCATCCAGGCAACCGCCGCGCCGCGAGACCAACCGCCAACCACCTCCCCTCAGCCAGCGCCCCCCCCGCTCCCCTGGCCGGTGACACCGCGGCTCGGCGGCGCTCACCCTCCCCCGCCGCTGGTGCGGTGAGTGGCGGCAGCGAGGAGGGTGCTCCGCTCCGCCAACGCCTGCGGGCAGGGACGGCGGCCGCCTGAGGGGAGCCGCGGCGGCAGGTGAGGTGCAGGCAGCGGGAGGGAGGAAGAGAGGGAGGGAAGAAGGCGGCGGCCCTACGTGCGGCGCGGCCGAGGCCTCCCATCACATGACGGCGCCGTCATGTGGAGAGGCGCCGGCTGATGAGGCGGTTGCGCTGCCCGCCTGGCCCGCCTACCCCGGCCCCGGATAGCCCGCCTGCGCCTGCCGCCCGGAGGGTCGCTGCGGGGGCCGGCTCCGGGCCAGAAGTCCTTCCGGGCCTCGGCGGCCGGGACGAGGTGAGCAGCAGCCGCTGGTGAGGGTGGCTGCCTCCGCCGCCCCCCCCATCCCGTCGGGCAGGGTGAGGGCAGCTTTCTCCCGGCCGAGGGAGCGGGCAGAGGCGGGTGGGGAGGGCATGTGCGGCCGTTGCTCTCCGTGCACGGCTGACGAGGGGCAGGGTGGGTCGGGCCAGCTGCCCTGGCTTGTCATGGAAGGGGTAGGGGAGAGTGGAGCTTCCTGCTTGGCGAGCTTTTCTCCCGAGCGTTGTGGCAGGGAAGGAACGTCTTCCTGTGATCGGTGGTCACCGAGTGAGTGAATCTAGGGGGTAGACACTAGTCAGCGAGCACTTCTCACCTATAGACCTTGTGTTACAGAACTCTCTTTTTTTTTTTTTCTTATCTCTGCTTCTCTGCTTCATGGTTGGGGATGTTGTAGCATAGAGAAAGCAGGTCATTTGCTCAAATCTTTAAAATAAGTGGCATAATAGACACTTGGTAATCCTGTCTGGACCATTAGATCACTTACGGTTGAAAGAAAAAAACCCACCTGCCTCTCACGGTCTCCTTTTCAATTCTGATTTTGCTGGTTGTATTTTCCAGAAGTGAGGGAGGTGGGAATTGCAAATTTTAAGGACTTCATTGATGAACCCATTGATGACCTTCCTGGCAAAAAAGAGTTCCTTAAAAGCACTGCTGTGAAAACAGTTTCAGCGAGGAATGTGGCTTTTGTTCTGAAGGCAGAAGGGACAGCTGCAAGCTGAAGCTGAGAATTCACTTAGAAAATTCAAGAGTTAAATCTTTGCTCAGGATCATAAACAGTTTCTGAGAAAAACAATCTGTTATTAAAAAAAAATTGTCCAAAAGTACTTAAATTACTTTCCAAAAGACAAATTCAGATGAAACTACCAATACAATGGTACGATTTAATATTGTAAACAATAACTTCTGTTCCTGTGTAGTGCTTCCACAAATGTCAAGAGAAGAAGCCTTTTTTAACTTTTCACTGTCATTTTTTTCAGATTCCTGCCTTTCACAATGTGTGTATCTCTGAAATTTCCGAAAGAGCAGCAGGCTTTCTCAATGCGTGAGATTTACCAAGTTTAAGAAAGGAATTAGGTTCTCACTAAATGGACCCAGAAAGATAAAGCTGCTAACATGATTTTATGTGACTATTTAATAATTTATATTTGGATCACTGAGGTTCTATACAAACAGTCTTGCTAAGATGGCAAATAGGTGCTTTAAAAAAAAAGTTGAATAATGTAACAGCTGAAAGCATTTGTTACTAAATTTTTAAGAGTATCCTTTTCATTTACTTTCAAGGAGTTCCCTAAGAAACTTTCCTTGGTCTTCTGTTGTCAGTTTGACAGCCTTTGAAGATCTCTAAAGACAGCAGTCACTGTCTTGGCGGGTAGAGCATGAACTGACATAACCGGGGCTGTTGTTGAAGGCTGCAGCCTCCTCTGTGGCAAGATGCAACTTTAGAAGGGGATAGAGAGAAAAGCAATTTGCTCGTAATTCAGAAGTTCAAGTTGTGGTGGACTTGAACTATCACTGTTGTTAAAATGCTGTTGAAGCACATGACCTAAAAACAGTGTCATAAAAGATAGTCTTGAGTGGCCAAGGACATTTTCTAATTGGAAAAAGAGAAAAAGCCACGAAAGAAAACATTAGGATAGAAGAGAGAGTGGCAGCAGGTATTCAAGTCTCATAGCTTGCACGATATTCATGAGGAATGTGGCAATGTAGTTCAGGTTAGGGTGAGAGCAAGATGTAGTTCTGGAGTCCCAGGGAGAGTAGTAGAGGGAGGTGCAGCCTTAGGTATGCAAAGCTTGGACAAAGCTTGGTCCTTTTGGTTTAGATATTTTTCAGATTTCTGTTGGATTATGGCCTGTCAAAGGCTATTGTTGATAGAACAATTTGTGCCCTTGGTATTTTGTGTATAATTCGGATAAAACTTCTGGTATACCCCAAATCCGGTTGTGGATTCTGTTCTTGCCCTCCCCCAGTATGATCACAGTGTAGTCCTTGAACGTTATCAGTTAGTCTTTACATGGACTAATGCAGTATTTCTGTCTATCCAAGACTTGTTTTTTGTAAACAACCGTGTATCTAAAGCTGAGCAGAATTTTTCTTATCTCCTGCAACTTAAAAGTACAAAACTCTGCCCACCATGTTTGTGTTTCTTATAATAGCTACATGTTGTCAGAGCGAGTTATGGCAAAGCATGAAGAAGGAAGAGCAGAAGTTAGAATTTTTGAGAAGAAACCAACTGATGTGATCAGTGTGGATAGGCACAGCATAAGCAAACCCACTTGAAGGTTGTATTAATGACAGAGGAGAAGCAAGGCAGTAGGGTGTGGGTCTGTGCTGGAAAGGAAGATGATGGTAAAGAAAATAAACACGATTCCTGTGCAACACTTTTCTGTGCTAATGCAGCATTGATAGTAAAAGTTTGTAGCATCTTTGGGAGAAGTATGCAGCATTTGTAAGGTGGGCTTTTATTTAAAAATGGTGCTCGATGTTTTACTGTTAAGTAAACGTTCTTGGAAGAGTAGCCCTTTGTTAGATTATTTTTTCCAAGGGCCAACTGTTGAAACAGGATCTGAAATAGAGCAGTAATTTTCAAGCAAACATAATCATTGAGTTTAAACGTCATTGTGGTTTAGCAATAGGAATGAACAGATGAAAACTGCACGTTGCTTTTTGTGGTGCAGTTTTGCTTAATATTGAATAGGAGGTGAATTGAGAACCTCAGTGGAACTGCAATTCACCAGGAATACTGACATCTTGGGAGCTAGGATTTCATCCATGCTCTTTGATGTTTCAGTGGTTCTGTTGATGCTGCTTTATGGTTAGCTATCTGTACTTCTGTATTCTCTCCCAAGTTCTTTGGATGTAAACTGCATTCAAAGTGTTGTGTCTGTTATTTCTAGAGTAACGATTTCAAGATGCCAGGCGGTGCAAGAATCTCGTTCAACTGTGTGGATTCCTCTCTTTCATCTCTGAAAAACTGCCAGTCTTACATAAATACTGGAATGGATATTGCTACTCACGTTGCCTTTGACCTTGTGGAAAGTTTCAGTAAGTATATTCTCTCCTGTGTTGCATCCTGAATCTGACAGATGAGTCCTAGGCCTACGTATTTTGACTTAGTTACTGTCAATATCTTCATTATAGGAACTGTAGCTCTTCTGGCTACATCAAGGTGTTTTCATTCCAGTCACTTCGTTGTCTTAAATGATAAGTTCGGTGAAAATGTAAATACCAGGCAAACATTGTCCCAGCTTTTGTAACACCCAAGACTAATTGCATTCTAGGTGTTGTTACCCTACAGCTTTGTAAAAACTTTACTGTTGCTGATTGAGATGGAGAAGGCCTCTTAAGTGGGTGAATAAAATGACTTCATTCTAATACTGCTTCTTTGTGTGTGTTTTATTTGACGTTTAGGGCAAGATACATTAAAATAATGCTAATGATTTTGAGTACAAAGCTTAAGACACCTGTTAGGGAATGCAGTTTTTTTAAATGCTGTCTCTTTCTCTGCTAAAAATCAGGCCATTTTAAGGTGCTTCAATTTGGAGACTTGCAAAGTGGAGTTCCTTAAATCTGTAATCACTTCTAACAGTCTTGTCATTGCTATTTCACAATAACAGGTGCACTGCAAATCTGCTTTTCACAGATAAATATTAGGCATCCCATTTATCTTATCTTCTTAGATCTGTGTTATTGTTTTCAGTAAGGAAAAAAACCCCCAAACTTTAAAGCCCCAAACTCCTAATACTTTTAATTGTGATTGGAGAGTGAGAATCCTCTGAAACAGAAGTTTTGCTGTTGGTTATAAATCTCACACTCAATGAAGCCAAGGTTTATGTACAATCAAGATGAATGCTTTAATGTCTGTCTAGTGTGATAGTTCTTTCTCCTTTGACGTTTTATTCATACTGCTGTCAGAGACAACTGACATGTCTTTTCTAGTGGGTAGAGGAAACTGAAAGCTTCTCTGAACAGTCAGCTGGGGATTCCCTTCGAGGTGAAACTGGTATAACCAGTTCCTTTTCCTCCGCTTTTGCAGTCACCATCTCTCCTACTTTGCCATAAGCAATACAAGGAAATACGCTGAATTCATTCAGTCCTAACACCGCAGAACAATCCACAGAAATTAGCTATTGCTACAAAAGATAAAAGCTTTGATTAATTTCAGCTTTTGATAAAAGCCCCTGCTGCATTCCCATTTGGAGGGGTGAAAGGCAACTTAAGCTTCATGGTGCAGGTCTGCAGCTGGAGGTCTGAGCATTGTGCTCCTCTTAGCAGATGTCATTATGTTCCTCACCTACTCTTGACACATTAATCTTTAATTACAACCTTGACATTTTTTGTCCATTTCATTCAGTAACCAAAAGGGCTGTATTTAGCATTCTGTCCTGAGAGGAGGAGATTACTCTTGATGAAACAGCCACGGTCATTGTTATAGTTAAGCTATATATGTCTGGAAAACAGAACCTAGACCGTAACACTCACTTTATTTTATCAGGGGCAACTTTCCTGTAGAATCGTAGTTACAGAATTATCAAGAATGACCTTTTAACATAGTCCATCCCATTGCTCTACAGAAAAGCTATTCCAGACTTGTATTTGTAGTTTATACCTCTTTGGTCTGGTGTTGTAGTGTTAGCTTCTTACTTACAATCATTTCCTTCTTCATTCCTACACTTTTCCTTGCAGATGTATGTACATGTGTACATGAAACAAACAAATGAGTGAAGCTCCTCACTTTTATAAGGTTTGGTTTTCACTCCTAACTGTTCCATTTGGACTTCAAGTTCTTGTGCTCCTTATGCAATGCCATCAGGAAAGGTAAAGGGTTTCTGTGGCATGCATACTTCTGGTAAACAAATACTTGCGGTGTTTTAGAATTAGCATCATCTGATCTGCCATACTTGACTCTTGAGGTCTTACCTCCGACACGTATGTGGTGACTTCTATTCCTAGAATTGTTAGTCATCTATCCTATTTTGCTCTCATGTTCTGAGGCAAAATATTAATTTAATTTTGAGCCAGCATTAGGTAATGTTTTGCATTTTTGTTCCTGTCCCATTTGCAATTTGTTTTGATTTCCTTTACAAAATCTAACTTTGGCTAGCTTCTGACAGGTTTCATTGCCAGGCTTTGTAGAAGCAAATATTTGTCTTGTGACTGTTTTTTTATTTTACAAGCTCTATTTCTGTGAAGGTATTTTGTTCCTTTGGACTTTCATATTGGACAATGCTATTTTTTGGAATAGTACCAGAAATTTCCACATCAAGTACATGAAAGAAGTGAACATGTACAAGTGAACGTTCAGTTATCTGAAGATAACTGAAAAGGCAGGCAAGGTTAGCACAGTAAGTGATGTCTGTTCCTCTCTTAATTGCTATTCTCCACAAGCACAATCCTGAAAACATTTACTGGTAAGCATATTTATTAAATCATACACAGTAGTGTTTGCTGGACTGGCTACTGTTTAATGCAGTATCATGAAGGGACTTCCTATAAACATACCCGGTGCTCAGTTAGATCAATATATCTGACGAAACCACTTTTCTCTACTTACTTAGGTATGCTAGTGGCTTTGCTCTGGTGCTGTATTTGAGATGCTTTCTAGGCAGTGAACACCATAGGTTTGTGGGGTTTTTTAACAATTAAACAGTGATTTGTGAAAGAACCTGTGTGTGATTGTTTTCTAACTTCAGACTTCTAGTAAAGCAGAGAAATATAAATTAACAAATTTAAGTTTTCTTTGACGAAAGGGATTTTATGGTATACCAATTTTGTGGGTGTTTCCCTGTTCAGCAAAAATAACTTCCTGCATATTAGCATTGCAGGGCTAGAAAAAGCTCTTTACTTTCTGACGTGTTTAGGGGAGAACAATATGAAGAACGCTTCTAAAGGATGTAAAAAGAAAACAGTTTGGTGTTTCAGCACTTTTGTGCACATGTGAGTTATAAAGCAGCCACATGATTGTTCAGGTGGAGTGAAAATCAAAGCTCACTAGGGGGCAGAAGAAGATAGGAAGTACGCAGTGCTTTTATTTGTTACAAAAAGCATTGAAAAGCAGCTGACCTCTTTACCTGTCCGTTGATCTGGCCATGACCCTTGAGTAGCCTGAAGTCCTCTCCAGTTAAACCATCCAGAGAACAAAGGACTCTTACACTGGTCATGGAAGCTATAAAATCCTCTCAGAATGATTCTGAATTTAACCTTTATAAACAGATGGTGGTAGTGTTACATAGAATAAAGAAGGAATAAAATTAGTTTGATCCTGAAACCAGAGGGCTGCCGATAGGAAGAGGTGCCAGACTTGTGGGCGGGAATTGGCTCAGGATATTCCATGATTTATAGTAACCTATAGTAACCTTTCTTCAGACATCTCAGATGCTTTGCAAACACTGGCTAAGCCTCTCAACTCTCTGGGCGGTAAATAGCGCTTACACGGATTACTTAGTTCACCACCACTGAAATGAAACTCATTAATAATGTCAATAGTGGTTGCTATATAGAGGCATTGTTACTGTATCATAATCCAAAAGAGAAAAATAAAGTTTCCTCCAAGTGACAGAAACAACTGAGAAAACTTTATTAGAGAAGATAAATAGAGGTTTTTGAGTTGGACATCAGGGACACCAGATTAAATTGCTTGCTCATGAATAAATATCACAATAGATCTTTCACACCTTTATTTTGACATAATGTTTTAAAGTTTCAGAACTAAATCAAGCACTGGGTTTTCATTTAAACAGTATTTTCATAGGGAGAGTGCCTCCTGTTGAATGGAGACTATCCTTTTTTCTCCGCACTATGATTTCTTTCAGGAATGTGCCATCTACCTACTGACTCACTTCGATCCTGCTTAAATGGAGTTTACCTGTTTCTGGGTAAAGGCAGCATGGCTGCAAGCCAGTGCATATACTGATACTACTATTGATTACTGTGCCTACCGTTCATTACTGTGCTGCTGTAGTTAAATTTATTCTGTCTTAAGAGCCCTATGTACATCTATTCATTATATTCTGAAAAATGAACACTTTTGCTCTTCATAGTTAACTTGCATGAGGCCTTTACTTTCTGGCAATAGTAACAGAGCCTTTTAGTTTGGATACGGTTGTCAGAGTTGGGGTTCGTTGCTTTTCTTTTTTTTTCTCCTACGCATTAATTGTGTTCAGAACTTCCTATTAACTTGGTATTTTCCCATATAGCTTTCGACTTTCTGTTCTAGAAAGGTAATCTCACTGGGCACAGCTGTTCTGAGGACTATAGACAACTGTTAGAAATTGACCGGGGAAGAAGGGTTCAGTTAAATAATTAAACATTGTAGCTCTGCAATAAATAGTGGCCAGAGAAATCTAGAAAAGTGAGGGAATTGGTTTCACGAATATCAGTTGCAATTCAGATGACTTTGAAGGTCTAAAGATTTACAGCCTCTCGTCACATGGTCTCACGTTTTGAAATGTAGGACAGAATGTACCAATTAATCTGATTCTCCATGACCTTGAACGAGTTCGTGTTACTACTTTCTGCAAAATAATAATAAAAACAATGCTTTCCTGTTTAATACAAATAATGGAAAGATTTAATACCCAGTTTTTCTAGGCAGATTCACATTCGTCTCTACTCATGCATATAGTTCTCTTGACATCTGTTTGCAGTCCACAATAGTAAATTTAAAATTATTCCTGTCCATTTAAGCTTTACTTAACACTGTGAGATGTTTTGGAAATCCTAGTTAGAGATAATATGGAAGT
Source organism: Steatornis caripensis (assembly GCA_013398225.1). NCBI lineage: Eukaryota > Metazoa > Chordata > Aves > Caprimulgiformes > Steatornithidae > Steatornis > Steatornis caripensis. Next base: position 283,809 of record VZSC01000047.1, on the reverse strand, counting down.
ATGGATTTTTTACTTGGAATGGCAAATAATAACAGACCTCACATGAAGAAGTCAAAAGGAAAATATTTCACAGTAGAATTAAAACAGTCTGAAATGTCTGTGAGACCTCTAATGATACGAGCACTCAGAATCTGTTCCCAGCTTTGTACTACCTCCCTTTTCTTTTGTGCCTTTGAGCAACTTGTTCACTGCTGCTGCACTCTGGAGATAAATCTTAAGTTGGCTTTAACCACAGCGATTCCCAAGTCTCTTTCCTCTAAGGAATCCACTGTTCACAGTGTGCCGTAAGGACGAGATACTTAGACTACTGTAAGGTTCATTGCTAAAATTGCACTTAACCATCTTAATTTTATCAGTGATTCTATTGCTTGGTCCACTAATACATTTACATCCATTTTGTTCTAGTCCAGTATAGATTTATGAAAAGAAATTACTAGTGTTAAATCTTCAGGTCAAGCATTGCTTCTCTACGAACATGTACGACCTCCAGCAGAATAAGGCAGTTTCTGTTAACTGCTCTTAATTTAGGTGAAGAAAAATGTTAATGTGTCTGTTCCTGAAAACCTTTTATTTTTCAAGTAACTTGGTTGATGTCCATGAAGTTAAATTGTTGATTAAGACCTCCCTCTCCATTGAGAATCTGCAGACTTTTAGTACTGAGCATCTTTATGGTGTTGTGCTGTGAGCATGTGCTGGCAAAGAGACAAAATTTAAAAAGATCCTGTAAGGGATTAAGGATCTTTATCTAGAGGTGAAAAATAGTTTCACCAAACTGAATGTCAAAGGGAAACAGCCAATTTAAAAGCTCATTCTATTTAATGAGTTAAAAAGAAAGATGTCCATCTCAGTCTTTCTGCTGATTAGATACTGACATTGTCTAAAGGTCGTATTTTTATCTTCTTTCAAGAATACCATTGTGGTATAGAAACATCTTAAAATGTTCCTGCATAAGAAAACTTGTAAGCAGAAAAACAGACTGCACAGTTGGTTTCAGTATGCCCTCCCTGTGCTCAAAACACTCTTGGACTTCCTGTGGCCCAACCTGGCAAAATACAGACAGAAAGGATACATTGAAATTCTTGAGTGCTCCACCAACTTTCAGAGCGGTCTGTATATTTTAAAACTTAAGCACATGCTTATGCCCTTTGCTGGAGTCCTAACAGATACGTGAATTTGAAGGTGATGCTGTTTGACATCAGTTACAATGCAAGTAAAAGCGTCTAAGTTCTACTATAATTTGAATCTTCCTAAATTTAGCCTCTGTCTGTTTCTGAGCTTTAGTAGTGTGATTGAAAAAAGAATTCACTAAGTCAGTACTTGTTTGGCCATGTGTCTCAATTCTAATGCTCCTGGTATTGAACTTTAAGCCCCTTATTGACACCTGTGCGCACTGAGGAACAGCTGTTTGCACTGCTAATTTAACTTCTCTTCGTTGCTGAATGGTCTTTACTTAAACTAATTAAAGTAGTTTTATAGAGTTAGAAAGCACTGCTGGACATCCATGTGAAATACTTGAAGGATAAGTCTTAGTCTCTGTTTTTGGAAGTAGCGTAACCTGCTGTGTGTGTTGACTGATACGGAGATGCTCGCCCAGTACAGGTCTGCCATATCCACGACAGACATCCATTCCCAGCTCTGCTCTTAAGTTATCAGATGTGAATTCTGTCAGCTTGCTGAGGATGGCAGTTTTATCTGACTCCTTGGGAGAAAGCAGCAGAACTTTCTGAAGAATATGGAACTGTGAAGTAGAGAGAGCTGTAGATACCAGAGTGAAGAAGACTAACTCATGGTCATCTCCAGGCTTCCAGCCCAGCAGCTTCCTCCTTAGAGGGGCCATTGCTTTTGTGTCTGGGCTGGAGCCAAAGGTGTGTGGAACTGGGAGAAATGTTCAGTACAAGTGGGAAATAATTGGGAAGGCTGAAGACTATGCTAACTATGGACAAGATGATATGAATTTCTTAGCATAAAACTTCTGAAAGTACTTTAAAGCATTAACAGATAGGGTTTTGTTTGATTAACTGAGCAGGTTTTCAAGTAGAGAGCAAGATGCTTCCTTGATGTCTGGTACTTTCTTCGAGCCACACATCACGTTTCCACTGTAAAGTGTAGAGGCCCTGGAGTACAGAATAGCTGGGTGGGAAGCAGTTATTCCACCTGGACTCTAATCTTATTTGGGAAAAAAAATTAGCTACTTTTCTTAAAAATCTTGCCCTAAATGTCATGGTCAGCTGCTACCCATGGCTACTTGCCATCTGTATTACATAGTAATGATCTTTCCGTAGCAATATCAGGGTCTGCTTGAGAATTCCTCCTCCCTTTCTCCACATTTCGAAGGATTTTTCTGCTCACCAGCGTGTACAGGGCAGGCCCATAGGTCTTACAGAGTGTTAGTGATACGATTCTTTGGCATGTGCCCCAGATTAAGTTAGCCCTTTACAGCTCTGGCTTTTCCTGCTTGTCTGCTCGTTTCCTGTTGCATAACCTGCTCTCTCTGCCAGCAGAGTTTACCTCAATTCCGGCTGCTTATCCCGTTTGTCTGTTCCCCTTGCCCCAAAGCTGTCTCTGTGCTTTTCTTCATGTGTGCTGCGCTGCATCTCACACGTGCAATGAATGTCCTTCCTTTACTGCCTGCTTTCTCTTCTCCAGATTGCTTGGGATCTACTTGTGTCATGATGCCTGTTAAATACTAGCCAAACAGTAGCTGGTAATGTAGGATCTTTTATCAATGTGGATTTACCTCTTTGAGATTACCCACAGCACTTTGATTTCTCTCACTGCTCACTTAAAATGGTGTTAAACAGGAATCCCTCTAAATGTTGCTGACCCTTGTTGGCATAGGAAGGAGCGTAGAGAATATAGGCATGGCGGTCAGCCTGGTTTTATGAAGTTATTCACAGCCTTTTAATAGAGACTTGGTTCATGAGTTTCTATGGAATATCCACCATTCTTACATACAGTGGCTTTCTAAACACATTGCAAGAACCTGTAACAAACAGTCAGACTTGAAGATCTTACTCTGAGAGCAGGGGATCTTTCCATGGAAGTTTCTCTGTCGTTGGCCTAAAACTTGTCCTACTTGGAATGGTGCAAACTCCAGCGTAAGGATGGACTTGGTGGCAGTGTTTGAATATAAAATGGTTTGGTTAATTTGTTTCCTTTTTTTTTTCTTTAGTTTATTTTCACTGAAAATTCAAATGCAGGATTCCTGCAGTACCATAACATAACATGAATCTTAAAATTGGCAAAGTTTTTGTGCATGAAATGACCACGATGTGATTGTTTTGGGATCTAGAAATGAACCTGCCCACACCTGTGCTTCTAAAATTCTCATGCTTCGTTAGTTTCCATGGTGTTAGAGATCATTGTGCTTGATAAAAATAACCAAAACATAAGGTACTTGTCCTGAGAACACGCTGTAGTATATATAATACTCAGTCTCTCAGAATTTACTTTGTCTTTAGGTTAGAGTAAATTCCAAGGAAGAGTTGCAGGAGTTGTTTTTTTTTCTTTTTTCTTGTTAGAGAATGTAAGTGTAGAATGTCAAAATCCACCCTGGAGATAAATGGCTTTTCAGTTATGTTTGCTATACAAAAATGTTTTCTAGCTATGAGGGAAGGTACTCCAGAAAACAAAGAGAGACCAGTGATCCATGAATTTCAGTAACCCTTCTGTGTTAGCCTCTACCAGATCCTTCCTGTGAAACTGCAAGAATTCCCTCATGCCACCAAGCTGTTCACAGAGGAAGTTTCTTTCTGACCCAAGGCATGTGTCTGCCAGAAGCTGTTTGTTAACCGGTCTGCTTTATTGGTACACCAGTGTCTGTGGTACTGATTGGTGGCATGCACAAACTCAGTGTAGGCACCAAAATTACATCTTTTCTTCTTGGGAAGGTTCTTCTCCGGTTGTTTAAAGTAAACTTGTATTTTGGGGTTTGTGAGATAAAATGTTTCAGATTCCCTTTCTCAAAAATCCTTGTTCTCTATTATGTTGTGCTTCTTGGATTGTTTTACAGATATTTAACCTTTCAGCTAACAGTGAGGAAAATACGTATGTTTTCTTGAGGTAGGTAGGTAAATGGTGTCCCACTTTAAGTATTTCTTCTTCAAGTAAATTCATTTTTTGAAACAAAAAGGACTGGTTGGGTTCTTGCAAAATGCTTTTCTGAAGACAAAAATATTACGTTTTGTGCATTATGCTCTACAGTCAGTACCAAAATTTTGAGAAGAGAGGGTTGGATTAATTTTTTGTCCTACCTTTGTGCTTCAGTAATTACAATGTAAAAATTACTTACAACATTTATAGCCAGCACTGATGACCCCATTGCTGGAAAACACTAGTTGGTTCTAAAGGCTGTTCTTCAAAGCAGCTGTCCGAAAAATGAGAGTTTGGAAATGTGCCTTGTTTCAAAATCTGGAAAAATATGACTTGTAATGAAAGATTTGTGTTCTTTTATATTTATCCAAAAACCACCCCGACCATAGTCTGTAATCTTACGAAGTGGGAAGAAACAAATATTTGGGGTTGTTATTATTTTCTAGCTGGAATTCGGACTGTAAAACGAACACAGTGCAGCGAGGGAAAAGTAGCTATATTAAGCAGCGGGCTTTTGTTCTGCTGGCTGGTTTTCCTTTTGGGTACTCAGTAAGCTGCATGCCTCCAAGTATCTTTGTTCCTCAGCTTTTGCAGCTCTCGAAAGTAAGAGAAACCCATCAGGTGGCAGCAAAGGCTTTCCTGCAGCTGGTGGCATTGCTCCCTCACCTGCGGTGCTCAGCTGCTGTGGCACTACAGGAACTTGCTCCTAGGATGGCGTTGGAGGTGTTGGTGCCATGTCACCGTACCCTTGCATTTAGTAAACCTGAAATATAAATGGAGGATTAAGATTAATCGTGGAGAAAGAGAATTCGTAGTATCAGATCACAGATTTTTAAGGCTGTTGGAGACCAGTGTGATCTACTACTTTGACTTCCTGCATAATACAGATCAATGCATTTTGTACCATTAGTCTTCTGTGAAGCTGGTATGTTCTGGTGGAACTAGAGAGTATCATTCAGAGTGAAATCCAGTCTTGATTTAAAGCTAGCTTGCCGAATAACTGTCTTTAGTGCATTCTCATGGAAATGTACTGACAGCTTGCACCTGAACAGAAGGTCGTATTCTGGACAGTCTCGGTTTTTGTCAGAACTCTTGTGAGTGCTCAGATGAAAACGTCACAATTCTTACTTCTCAGGTTTCAGTGTCTGATTTCAAATACATGCATACATATGTATGTGTGTATATTTATACTTTTTTCTTATGTATTTTCCTAAGGAAGCGGGTAATTTTCTCGCGCAAAGGTCATTATGAGTTAGGGACGTTTGCAGTCACCTGGTGGGTTACTTCATGTACCCATAGTCACTATAAATTTCTCTGTGCCCTAGACCTCATAAATTCTCAGCAGTCTTCAGAATAGATCATAAGTGGGATTTAAATGCTGTATAGACCTTTTTGCAGACCCTCTGCACACCAGTGATGTTAACCTTGAGAGAATGAGTGAGCTTACAGCTGTAAGTTATAGACTTGAAATTGCTGGGTGAGGTTCTTTGGCCTCTACTATGCATGAGATCAGAATAGATGATCCTAATGGTCTGTTCCAGCTTCAAAATACTATGAAGTACTGCAGAGGTCTTGTGTGGGCTCTTTAGCACAAAGGTAAATCAACTTCTTTGAACAAAAGCCAGAGAGGAATATTTTATCTGAATAATTTACTGTATGAAAATATTCTCTGTAGTATATTAATCTGTCATTTTCTTATCGTCATATTTCTGCCACAGAAATGCGGCACTAAGAAAATACTGCTAACTCCTGTTTAAATGTAGAGGCATACAGTATATATAGAAAGTAGTGTGGGCTTTGAAGAACTCACTCTGAAGGCTTTAATTTTTATCAATTTGAGTAGATCAGTATTCAGCTTTCAGTGATCTAATTGTGTGCCTAAATAACTAGGGAGGGAGGAGGAACCCACAAAGTAGGAAAAAATCTGGGGTTGGCAGCATTCAGAAAGATTAGGAATATAAAGCAATTGTATTTTTTTTATTCTTTCCATTAGGGAAAGATTTATCTGGGTTAAACGTACGTTTAGTGCATGTTCTCAAATGTTTGGTCGAAACATGGAAGAAGCTCTTACATAGACATGATAATTCTGAAACCTTCATCCTGATCCCCTACAAATAGATGCAGGACACTCATCTCTTTTTTTTCTTTTTTCCTTTCTCTTCTTTGTTCTTCTCTTCAAAATTCAAGAATTTGTGACTGGTTTTGTACCTTTCTTTTTTTGATAATAAAACCCCCTTTTTTGTCAGTGCATGTTGAATTAATTATGAGAAGTTTTTAATACTTTCAGCTAAAAATAATTAAAAAAAGAAAACTTAAAAATTCATTCTGACTCAAATCCAGATTTTATGACATGTTTCCATTTACACGAATATTATAGAGCATGCTGATGCTCTAGTGAAGAATGAAGATATGTACTGATTAAATTCCAAGAACTTAAATGGTAATGCGTGCTTTATCAGTCGGAATCACATCTAAGACTTGTGTTTTCCTTATGATTGCTGACACTGAGACCTATGAAAAATATCATCCTTTGGAGGACAGGCAGAGGTTGGTTGTCCTAACTGTAGATTTAGAATATTTTTTATTACAATTTTCATACATTTTTTTTGCTTCTCATTTTCTTTCTCATTTTCTTTCCCATTTTCTCTTAAGAAGAACAAGGAACTCATAATAGCATTATATGAAAGAGAGAAAACAACTGACATGCTCCAGGTCTGATTTTCCTGAGGCCTTGAGGCTAGGAACAACTGCGCTTTCAAACTGGCATTGCCACTGTGTGGCCTTGGGCAAGTCATTAAAGTTCATTAGGCATCAGTTTCCCTTCTATAAAAAGAGGTGCCAGGAGTGTTTTGAGAGGACGTATGAACATCTGAATATCTCAAACTTCTGGGTAGATATTCACTTCTGTTGTTGCTTGTGTCTTCTGTGCTGTGGAAATCATGTTGCAAGAGTCTAGAGTTGTCAATCAATTGACAGTTGTCACCTGTCAATCAACTCAACAATTTGAGTTGTCTGTAATGGCAGCAGGTGATTGGAAAAGGTAGGAGAAAGGTAGCCAGGAAAAATACGTGTGCAGAGGAAAAAAAAAAGGCAGCAGAAAACAACAGCCTAGCAAAGATGTCGTCTTTACCTTTTGTGAATTAACAAATAGGCAGTATCACATCTCAAAAACTATTACAGGACATATGAAATGATTTGAACTACTAAAAATATACACGGGACACTAAGTGAAGATTTGCACTTAGATGAAATTTATGAGTAGATCCTTCAGCCATGTCTACAGGAGGATAGTCTGACGTTTATTAGTGGGTCGATAAATACTACTACGTGAAGAGAGAAAGTATTACACTGATTTAAAAATGTGCTACTAAAACTGCGTATGGAAAGAAAATTTACCAGTGAAACCCACAGTCCAGCAGAAAGTCGACTGAAGTGATAAAGAATCCATCCCATCTCTGAATAAACAGTTCCAACTGTGTTTGACAGAGAACCTTGTATTTTCTTTCTTCATTAGCATTGTTTCAGTTTTCAGGCACTGGATCTTATTTCTGTCTGATAATCAAAGAGTCCACTATGTTCAGAAATCTTCGGGATGGTAGTGGTAGATCATGAGCGAGTTGCTTTTAGCATCTCTTGCTTTAACTTTGCAAGTTGAGCTGCTTTAGTCAGTCGTGATGTAAGTCACACTTTCCAGTCATTGAGTAATTTGTGTTGCTCTTTCTTTGAAATACTGAAAGAGCTTATTGAAGGAAAATGCAATTAGCAGGATTTAGTCTCCTGCTTGTTGGTCTAGAAAGAGCCTTTGCCTGAATTACACTTCTATATGCCATGTAAAGATAGGGATGCATCTGCAAAATTGTCAGCATACAGTCATTTAAAAAAAATAAATTAGAACAATCCCTGTACCCCTCTTCAGACATTGAACAATGGTCTGGCGTTCATCATGAGTATCATGCAGCACAGCCTTCTGTGTAAGGCATACAGCAGTAGCCAGGTAGCCTGCCATCACTCACATTGCTGCCTCAGCCACCCTTTTGGGCATTGTTTGCATTAAGTTAGTTCCCAAACTGTGCACTACATAGCAGTCACTATTAATGACTGGTGAGCTTACGTCTTTTTTGTGACTGTTGTTTCAGTTTGGGTTATTTTTGTATGTTAATGGACCTTTATGCCAATAAAGGAAAATCAACAGCCATGCATCTGTTAGAGCTGCTATTATATAAAAGCATGGGAGAAAGCAGGGGGTGACCCCCAAAGATTGTGATCACCAGGAAGGTATCACTTCCTAATAGAGAGAGAATCAAAAACCAGTTTAGCAAGTGCTCAGGATAAAAAAGAGCAGGAATGGGGGAGCTGGTTGAGGAGGCAGGGGAGAGGAGCAAGTGGTAAAGAAATGTGTAACGAAGGAGAAGGAGAGGTAAGAAGTAAAAAAGCCACAGCAAAAGTATTAAGCAGGACAGTATGCTGATCGTGCTCTAGATGACAAAAGCTATTTAAATGCCTTCCTAATGATGTTTCCCATGTAAGCAACTTCTGTAGTTTCCACAAATGTGTTAGCATTTGCAAATGGGAAGAGTAATCTGGCATGTAAATTGAAGGAGAACTGGTTCATGTGGCTGAAAATGAGAAGAGAGATGTGATCTTTCTGATTAGTCTCACGCTAAAGTTGTTGTGTGTGAACCTCCTTACTTTTTGACATTATCAAGAAATGCTATAGAGTGCTCTGAAGTAAGCATGTGCTGTAGCACTCAATAGAAGGTGACAATCTCAAAGTGCTCTATAAATTACATATAATGAACTTTCTTATTAAAAAAGACTTAACAAAAGGAGCCAGCTGGCTTAAGGAGAAGGTGGCAGATGAAAAGAGCACAATTCAAAGAAGTGTTCACACATTAAGGAAGTATTTTAACAGGCTTTCCCCAGACTGTAAGTGGGAATGGAATTATACATTGCATGTAAATGTCAAGTGACAATAATATCTTCTGAGTGAAATCAACCTTGCAAACTCTTTCCTATTTTTCTTAAACAGATGAATAAAGTTTAACTTGTGATTTCCTTACTAATCATCTTAGTAAGCAGTGGGTGAGTAGACTTTTTAGTGTATGGGCAGATTAATGTGACATTTTCACAAGATTTTTTTTTTTAAAGTTTATTAGATGTGGGTGTGGATCTAATTCACAGCTGTTTTTCGAGTGAATTAGGTATGGCATCACTCATTCAAATTCTGTATTTCTTCAGTATTTTTAGATTAATCTTTTATCCATGCTTTGTTGGAGGTGTGTAGTCTGTCCTTATGTCTCAAGGTAATCAAGACTTCTTTTCCGCTGAACATAGTTATTTTAGTGCACAGATTTGGCTCAGTCACTTTTATAGAAAACCAGATTTTAAATTGAACAAAATTCAAAAGCCTATCAGTATAAAGGGGAGAAAATGCTCTCAACTAGTACGTTTCAGCTACACAAATCTCAAGCATAGTCATATGGTTCTGGATTTAAAGTATTTTAAGAACACAATGTCTGATATCCATGTGATCGTTTATCAGTTCTGTTTAAGTACTGAACAGAGGGGGCCTTCTACTTCTTCCTGTCTAATTACAGAACATTTCCACACTTGCTTTCAATTTATATTCCGATTTTTTCAGAACTACCCCTTTAAATGCCATGAGGCCCCCCCAAAGCTACTTCTTTCATGCTATGGACAAAGATAACAGGGTTATCTAAAAAACATGCTGAGACACCATCATCTGTGGTGTGCTGTAAGCCATCAAACGAATTCCTGTTTCCTCTCAAAATCATAAATATTTGTGCATATGTGAGAGACAGAGAATTGCATTGCCCTTTTTTGCACAGAGATGTGCATTTTCCACATGATAACAAAGTAGCAACTCCTCATAGTAGGAGAAATTTTTGTATGAAGTTTGTGGGAAATTAAATTCCAGCAATGGAAAGATTTAGCTCTGTCACTTACCAGTGTGCAAGCAACAGAACGAATGCCACGTCCCAGCAATTCATGCCAAAAAGGGGAGATCTGCCAGTTCACAGAAGAGGTTTTATGCAAAGGAGGCCTGCTACAGGCAGAATGAATCGCTGGTTTTCATTATGCTTGCTGTTTATGTCCAGTCTTTGCCTTTGCCTCATCTGTGTAAGACGATTAGGTTGTGGGTTGGTTTTTTGTGTTGTTTTTGTAAATTTTTTTGGCATATTGAGGAACTATGGGCTCTGAAAGCCCTAGCTTTAGTATTGCTGTGTGGTTAGCACTTCAAGTACCATATCAATATGTGATTCGTGCTGAACTGAATGCTTTGTGTGGGGAACATCACTTGACCTTTGCTTGCATGAGACATTGGTTTTCTAGGCTCCTTTAGTATAACCTTGATTGTGTTCTTCTGTCTGTTAGCTGTCTTCAACAGAAACTAGAAAATATTCAAAGCATGTAGACGTATCTACATTTTCAACAAACAGCTTTGGAAGTGATACTCATATCTATTTGTACTAACCTTCCCATTTCTAATAATCTAACAGGTCAGTGTTTCTGATTGAAACCCCCCAAACTTTCCATTGTTAGCTGTATATTAAGAATCTGATTTATCTTTTGTTTATTCCCTTATGTATCTGGACCAGTGCCAGCTCTGTTGTAAGACACATCACTGCTCTGTCCACAGCGGTGTAGAACGTGGAGTTGCCTGCCAGCCAGATTTGTCTAAAAAGGTGACTATAAAACGGAATTGGTTTTCTACCCTGAGCTGCTTGCTGCTGCAGCTGCGGTACAACTAGTTCCCTGGCTAGTTAGCTGAAGTTCAGCCTTGCTCCGTCTGGGGTTATCGATTAGCTTCTCTAGATTCATTCTGAAGTCAGGAGTGCCAAGGGCTGTAGAAGCAGAAATATAAAATCTTAGAATGGGAGACTGTGTGGGTTCAGAGGAAAAAAAAAAAAGTTATGTTTGGAAGTAGCTAATAAAAATATTTGACATTTAAAAACCAGACATATTTTGGCAGTTTCCCCCCCACCAGCTGTTTCATTTTAGGTCAATAATGTTAAAATTTCAGTGCTGGAAGTGCATTCAGTTGTGTCTGCATGAAACTCTTGCTGTCAGTTATGAAAACTTAGTTTGGGTTCTGTGTTCTTTTTGTGAGGGAGTATAACTATGACCATTGAACTGAGCCGAAATAAGTTGGTGCTGGATTGTCTTGAAGTGAAGGATTGTCTTGCTCTTATCTCCTTGTTTGGTATGTGTTCTACTGCTTTAACTTGTACTAGAGCTCATGCACACTGCAGTCTGCTAATCGGGCTTTGCTTGCATTAGAAAGAGCAGCTCTCTCAGTTTTAGTGGGACCAGTTTGTTGAGCAGTTCATGCACAAGCACTCCTACTGACACCGGTGAAGCGTGAAGGGAGTGTGCAACGAGGGACCAAGAGTGAGGCTGCCTCGGTACTGAAACTGCACTCTCAGTCACACATGCGAGGTGACTCTCCCATGCTTCTGCTCTGAGTCGTGGCCCTGGTGTCTGGCCAGGCCATTGAATGATGCCCCATGTGACTTCTATTTCTTGTGGTGCCACATGCAGCATGTCTGGTTTGTGCAATTAGATTTTGAATGGGATATATCTGCACCAGACTCGGATATTATGGTAGCTTGAGCCCAGAACCACAATAGTTGCATTTGTTGAAACATTATATCTGATTAAATAAGCTCTGATGAGGGCTTATTAGCTTGGTCTCTGAGCTAGGCTGCCTCCAATTCTGGACAGAGAAGTAATGTTTCTGAGAATTTGAAGGTCTTAGGTGAAAAGGGTTTATTTTCCTATCTACTGATTTTTTTTTTACTGAAATGTCTTTCCAACCCATTTCCTGTTTCCCCCAAACGGAGGAAATTCTAAGTAACTACTGCATTTAGTTTAATGAAGGTATACTTTGAATGAGCTTCTCTGAAATGAGAAATATAATAGGTTCATTAACACAAGATAATAACAATAATGCTTTTTATTAGAGACAGACTTGCACTTCACACTAAAATATTTATTTTCCCCGTCAGTGTAATTTAGAATAAGAGAAGAATTGGTTATTGACAACAGAAAGCATTAACGCTATTAACTTGTAAACAAAAAAGGGATGGATTATCTCTGCAGTATTCATAATGTGCAAATAGAGATCTTGTGTAATACAGGAGAAATTGTGCTTCTTAAAAAATATCTAACATGTTGGAAATGAACATATTGGAATCATTTAAAAAATCATAAAAAAAAATTTTGCTGGTATTCCTTTCCAGTGGAAATCATCGATAAAGCAGCCTGTGAACGTTTTATGGAAGTTGTAAGTGCCCAGTAAAAATCTTGAGATGAAATACTTTATCTGAAATAGCAGTTCTAGAAAGTGTTTTGAGGGGTCAAAGAGTAGCAATTACAACACCTTAACAAATACTTCACTGTTCTTTGTGAGGCAAAATATTTCAAGAAAGTTTTTGCCCAAATTCTAATGTTACCATTTCAAGTTCTGAGAGGAGAAGGTGGGTAGGAGGAGGACAGCAGTAAAGTCCTGGTTTTTAAATATTCCCAGCCCTCCCATCTCTCATTCTGAGGAAGGCGAGGTCAGCAGCAGCTTGGGGCTCTGAACCATGTGCCACTGTGCGGTGTAGACAGGCCCACGCCTCCACAGGCAAGAAGCTTGTTAGTCATAGGAAAATCCTTTCCTATTAAAATTATTAGTGAATGTTGTTTTCAGCCTTAATTTCATCATATGTTGAAATCCACTGAGGGAGACTATATATTATATCTCTATATATCTATGAAAATAGAGGGAGTTTTGTTATTTATTTTATGAGAGATTGGTCAAATTTCTGTGTGAAGAGAGCATATGCTTTGTACTTGCTTAGGAAATACATATGTGGTTCCTCTACCTTTTTCTTGGCAAACAAGTTGGCTTAGGAAGTTACTTCCCCCCGCAACTCCACCCTGCTACAGTTTGCCACCCCCTCAGTTGTGCTGGCCCAACTGTTTGTATATCTGCACTTCAAATTCAATTACTGGAATACCATGTTGGGTTTTTTTTGTTTGTTTTCATTTAGTTTTGGAGGATGGAATGCTATTTTTAGCTTGGATTGTTTCATTAATCCAATTTATAGTATAACCCCTGGAAAGTTGTATTATCCTAGCTGAGGGGCAGCAGAAGAGGAACATAGAGGAACAGCACGGATAAGTGCCTGGGGAGATGACCTGCGAAACTTCCTTTGTTGCCAAAGAAAAGGTACATGAAACTCAGCCTTGGTGTGTTCTTGCTGCTTGTCTGTCAATGGTAGTTTGTGTTTCTGTTCATTGGGCTTCTGATGTAGATAGGGAATGCCGACTGACTCATTTGTTGAACAGAGCACAGCAGTTCTGGACGGGTAGCACCATAATGCCAGGAAACTGATACAGAATTATGACAGACTATGCTTGCGTTTCTTCTCAGAACTGTTGCATCTTGTAAATACTTTATCCTCCTTTCAGTGCTCCTCTTTACTACTTACACTGTCATTGTTAACTTTAAATTGGTCTTTCTGCAAAATTAATTACGTGTTCATTGGTAAAATAAAGATTAACCTCACTGTGACCTTGGAATTTAGTAAGGAGAAAAGAGGTGTTGGTCAGGTGCTGGTCTCTTGTCTGAAGGGAGGGAAGTAGCATGGGAATTGTACAGGCCTTAATATTTAGTCAAGCAAGCATCCATTTTTATTTGGGTAAGTGCATACATACTACCTGTCTTCATGTCTTGGTGCTGTGTGTGTGGAACCAAACACAGAGGTTACAATAGCAAAAAATATGTAGATAGACTTTTTTCTCTTTCTGTTCCATAGCAAACTCTGTTTACCTGTATGAGAGATGAGTTGATGTATTTTTATTATTTGTGTGCTTCAGCCTAAATTAAACCATCTCTATTTGTATTGAATAATATTTTACTTTGGATTTTATACAGCAAAGCACGTCAGCACATATTGGAATGTTTTGCTAAATCAAACTCTCTGTGAGAACCCTGTTTATTTCATTAGGTATTACCACAGTGTCAATAGGCGTTGGGAGGTATTGCCCTTCTTTACCTTGCAGTCTGTTTGGATACTGTGGCAGAAATATCTGGTAAGATAGATCTTTGTTACTGCTCTCAAGTCTAAACTGAGATCGATACGACTTTTTAGCCTTCCCCTGGTAGTCCTGAAGAAAGAAAAAGTACTGTAAGGAAGTTGCTTTCAAAAGCACTGTTGGCCTAGTTCTGCTGGCAATGGAGTTTAAGGGAGTTTCATGTTGAGCAAAAGTTTCATGATTACTTTATTATAGAATAATACAGTAAGTTATTTGCAAAAGTGGTTAGTAATACTGGGTGCTTCAGCTTCTATGTGCCCACTCCAAGATGGCTCTGTTTTCAGAATGTGTGCAACACCCACTCAGTGGAAATGCTGGCCCCTTGAGATGTTTCAAACTGGGCATTCAGCAATTGAGATGTTTCAGTGTGGGCATTCAGACCCTCCATAGTCTGTTTCTGTTGAAATTCTGACTCTCTCTACTATATAATGTACTTGGGTTTCATTTTCATGGCAGGAGCCTCCTGGGTCACTGAATCTTGTCTGTTCCCATTTCAGACTGTCATAGCCTGCAGGGGAATGGCTTGTAACACAAGATGAGGTTTTTTTTTGTCGGGAATAGTCTGTAGTCTAACAGTCACTCTTGGCTCATCTTACTTTAAAAAAAAAACCCAAACATTAAGCAGGGAGAAATGGATAATTGAAGATTTTTTTTCGGTTACTTGCTGAATAAAAGAAATGTTTAAGTTCAGACTGAAAAGCATTTCCCTTTCCTTTCCAAAATAAAACCTCAGAAGACTTTACTCAGGTACAGCAAAATGCTTGACTTGAATCCAAGTATTGTAGTTTCATTTGCAATTTATTAACAGAAACTGTATAGAAAATAAGATGAAACTTCAGAAATCTTTTGCAAGTGATGGTTTTGGTGCAACTGTGGGCAAAGTCAACTAAGGGTGTTCCTCTGTGCTGGTCTTCCCTTTACAAGTTTTAGTAGTTCTGTCTCCCACACTCCTCTCACTTTTATTCCTTCTACTCAGATCTTTTTTTTTGATAGAATATAGGAAACTCAAATTCAACTTTCTTCTTTACTTCAGAGGACTTGAAATCACTTTCAACCAACTTCCACAAGAATGGTTTAGAGACAAAGTTCTTGGATATTCATAGAATCATAGAATCATAGAATGGTAGGGGTTGGAAGGAACCTCTAGAGATCATCTAGTCCAACCCCCCTGCTAAAGCAGGTTAGCCTACAGTAGGTTGCACAGGAATGCATCCAGGCGGGTTTTGAATATCTCCAGAGAAGGAGACTCCACAACCTCCCTGGGCAGCCTGTGCCAGGGCTCAGTCACCCTCACAGTAAAGAAGTTCCTCCTCATGTTCAGGTGGAACTTCCTGTGTTCCAGTTTGTGCCCATTGCCCCTTGTCCTGTCGCTGGGCACCACTGAGAAGAGTCTGACCCCATCCTCTTGACATCCACCCTTCAGATATTTGTGAGCATTGATCAGATCTCCTCTCAGCCTTCTCTTTTCCAGGCTGAACAGACCCAGCTCTTTCAGCCTTTCCTCATACGAGAGATGCTCCACTCCCCTAATCATCTTTGTT
>VZSC01000047.1:225378-261005 GCA_013398225.1 Steatornis caripensis | reverse complement strand
GAGCTGGAAGAAAAAGGTGGAAACCGCTCCGCAGTTGTCTCGTGTTTCCTCGTGGGTACCATCCTGTCAGCCCCCTTTGATCCTCTGTCCCTGGCTCCGGGGCTCCGCGTAATCCACTCGGCTCTGTAACCCGGTTACCCCGATTCCAGTGCTCGGCTGCTTTTTCTGCCTTCTCTCAGGCTGTCCCCGACCGCTCCCTTAAAACAGCGCCTTCGTTTTTTCCGATGAACGCAGCCTGGCCGTTAGCAAGCAAGGTATTCAAAGTGCAGGGCCCACGGCAGACCCGAACGTTGACGGAGTCAATTTTAGTGCATCCTATACTTGATCGCTTCGTTTCTGGGCCACGTGGTGCTTGGAGAACTCAACTTTCTAAGTACCTCTTCCAGTGTCTGCACACAGACTTTTAGGTGTCAGTTTTGTATGGATTTCTCTAGGAAAAGCGAAAGCACATCCCTGATTTCCCTTTCAAGATGTGAAATCTCTGTTTCAAAGCGTGAAGGGAGTAGAGCTTTTCATTTAAACCTGTCTTGCTGTTATCTTGCTATTGGTTTTTGCTGGTTTTAAAACAAAAACAGGAGAGCAAAGCAATGCATTTTCCACTAGTTCTATTGAGGGATGCCTATGTGGTTTTTATTTTGTAGAAAGATTTTCTTTTAATAAATTTTAAAAATCATCCTGAGTCAGATGCTTAACTGAAAAATCTTCATTCGAGTAATTAAATATTACATGTTTAAAAGGAGTCAAAAGCTATGTCTATGTCAGCAAATGTTGGACAGCATTAAATAGACTCACTGTTCCCCATGCAGTCTTAAAGTATAAACTTCAGCTCAGCCATTACTGTAATTGCAGACCTCCTAGTTTATATTTGTCAGGAACTGGATGGGTCAAAACTTTTTCCTTTTATTTGGAATATGCATGAATTTTAAAGCTTTCCTGTTAAACCAACATAGTCCTCACATCATTGGAGAGTAATGATGTATATCCAGACTTCAGTGAAACATAGTAGGTTTATATTTTGATTATAAGCTATTAGCTGATTGATGTGTTATTGTTATAACAGGGATTTCAAGACATTTTCAACAATGTAACTTCTTTCATTACTCCTATGTAGCAGCAAAACACTTTCTTCATCCTTAGGAATATGAAGAGTAAGCCCATGCCTTTGCCAACAAAGCACTCAAATCCTGTTTACTTCAGATGCATTTACTCATGATCTTTTAGGTAAGCACAGGTTTGACTGCTTGACTGAAGTAAAGATATTTTGTGGGTTTAGGTGGGGCAATGATACATTAATGATTTTTAGGTTTGGATTCAGCAGCATCTGTTATGTGCACATCTGTGCTTGTGTACAAAAAAAATGAAGTCCTGAAAGGTCTGGTTTTCTTTTTTTCCCCTTTTTTTCCGCTAACATAGCTCATTTATGTTGTGTCAGAGACGACTCCTTGCTTTGCTAAAACAAGCTCCTTCCCTGTTCCGTCATTTCTAAAGTTTTAAAAATGCAACTCCAAGACTGTTAACACATTTAAGACTCTACGTGGATTGTAAAGTCAGTAATGACTAATCTATTAGCCTTCTCCTATCCACACTTCTCCTATCTCTCTTTCCTACCTCAATCTAGGAAATTTTCTGTACTTTCCACTGTCAGCACGCCGAACAAACCTTTCTGAGTAAGAGAAAGAAACGTGTATAAGCTTCTGCAGTAGAACAGAGCTACAATCTGTTCTCTAAAAAATAACAGTGCTTTGTTTTGGAGGATAGCTACATGCCATGCCTCTAGAACTGCACAGCGTATCTCCAGTTACCTGTTGGAGACAGCTTAAAATCTGCTCTGGGAAACAGATACTGTTGCTGAATTTACGACTGCACCTGGAGGTAGCTGTAGAAAGGCTTGAGCTTAAAATAGCCTCTGCTGGCTTGCTTCCTGGTTCCATCTGAATTCCTTACCTGAGGGCTTTCTCTGGGGAGTTGCAGCAGGTCATTCATTTTCACAAGCAGGCTGTTTTTCATATCCAGTGTTAACAGTATTCATCTCAAGCTGGAAAACACATTTTATCTGCTTATTTAGTGAGTTTGATGTTGTCATTTTTTCTGGTCTGTAGTTTCTTCATACAGCTGTGAATCTGAAAGTATGTTATGTTCTGTGTTTCACCTTCTAACCACCTGCTTGTAGTGAATGTCCAACTTGACATTAGCAAGATAAAGAGACAGCGGCAGTTAAAATTCCTGATTTATTATTTTATTATGTGTACCTTTAAATGACATTGACAAAAATATGATATTGTACAATGAAAGTATGTAATGTAAATAACTTAGGAACTAGCATGAGATATAGTCACATGTTTTTAAAAGCCAGTTTTTTGTTGATTTAGGCTGCAGTAGGTGGAATGCAGAAGGTGAAACATATCAGCATCCTCTTCTGGTTGAATCAGCAGCCTGTTGAGCAAGAAATGAGCAATTGAATCACAGTGTTTCCAACAATAGGCTATGGGAAATCCTTTGTCTGTGGAAACTCCCTGTGCCACTGGATTTTCTTGTACCTGTGTAATGACTGGACTCCTACTACTGCTTCTTTTTTCATTTTTAAAGGGTATTTTTCAAATAAATTAGCCAGTGTTCAGGTCCTTTCCATACAAAGTCCAGACAGCACTCTTATTTTTAGTGTAACAATAAAAGACTGATGGAGCTGGAGTATCTTTTGCAGACTTCTTCATACTCCTGAAGGAGACCCAAGTGACTGAGACTCAGGCTGACTTAGCTGGTTCAAGTGTCCGGTAGTCTGGGAGAGCTCTCAAGGGGCCAGAGTGCCAGCATATTGTGCCTGTTCTCTCTCTCCCACTCTGCTTTCTAGATCAGCAGGGGTGCTGGCAGTGGACTCTGATTGCTATCTCAGCTTTTCAAGCATTTGACTCGTTTGGGACTGGAAAAGCTGCCATAAATTTTCTGAAGTTCCCAGACTTCTCCAAATAAAATGAATCACAACGTATTGTAGATCTATCTAGAGAATAAGGCAGACATGACTAGCTTTCTAATGTTGCATTATGCCCGCCTCTCTTTTCTTCTGGAGGAAAAGAGAACCTGGGCTATTTTGCTTCTTTTGCAAGTGAGAGCAAAGTGTTGAATGTCGTAGTGGCGTCGTCTCTGGCAAAGGTTGCTTAGTACTTCCTGTTGTAAGTTACTGCTTTGCTAAACATCAATTTATCTTGCTTGAATTGTGTCTGCCTTTTGCTAAGCCTGAGCACTGTGAGGGAGGATTAAGTCTGAACCTCAGTGAAGTTGAAGAAAAACATACGAGATGTGTTGAAGAAAAAATTTAAGAGCCATGTGAAGGAAGGACTGAGAGTGAGAAGAGGCAGATGGAAAGGTAAAGGGCATGGGCTTGGGAAGTCATGAGGTCATTAGACAGATAGGGAAAAGACTGGCTGAAAGAGTGCTACGAAGGAGGTGGTGTTGAGCTGGAAGAAAAAGGTGGAAACATTAGAAGTTGTATTGGTGTTTGGGTTTTATCCCTACTTCTGCTACAGCTTTCCCATGTTGTTCTAGGTAAGTCATTTCTGTCACCATGTCAGTGGCTGCCAACATCTTTGTTTTCTGATTGTCCTGCATGGAAACAGTAACTGCAAATTAGCTCACAGGTAATTATAGTTTGAACACAGGAAGTGAAATTAAACTTGTTCTTTGTTGGGTTTTACCTGTAAAACTATGTACAACTGATGTAGGTGTGTGTCTTACATAGAGGTTGAAGTCTGGATGCATCAGTCATTCATGCCTGTGTGACTTCACACCTTGTCAAGTGTTCAGTCTTCCCTTGGCAAAGATGAGGAGTGCACCATGTTCCTTATGCAAGACTGATTTTGCCTCTACAGAATATGCAGAAACTGCTCTTAGATTTGCTTTGTGTTTTTGTTAATAGTTCCCTTTAGACTAGTAAGTTCATTGGGCAGGGGATAGGAGCGGGTGTTTGTTCACTTTGTCAGTAACTTAGTGCAGATTACTTAGTATTGGGGTCTGTTGTCTTCATGGCCAAGTGGGTAGGCTTTAATCCTGCAGAGGAATAATTCCCTTCAGTGATGTAGGTCGTATTCATTCCAAGTGTGCAGCTTGTGAGTGAGCTAAGGAGCATGTGCAGAAAAGGAAGGGATCCTATTTGAAACTGCTGTACAGGAAAGTCCATGGGCTATGTTTGACTCACAAACTATTTAGAAGAATTCCAGTTTCTTCACTTAAAACTCATAATATAATGCTCTAGTGACATGGAAAGTCTTCCTTGGTCTCAGAAAACCAAAAGGAACTTAACATCTTTGTTGCCTGGCTCTACCAGCATAGCTGCGTGGGCCGTGGGTCCTATTGGGGAAGGTTCTGCCAATATATCCAAGTCATCTTTTTTGACAAAGCAAACTAAACCAACAAACCACTTTCTGCAGTGGTAGCTCCACCTGCGGTGTGGGTTTTGAAGGAATAGCAAGGTAAACCAGGGGATGTGATTCCACCCAGCTCCCTTCCTCCTTGGTAGCACAGCTACAGCAGCAGAACTAACGTGATGACTAAATCCAGTCTGTGTGGCAGGCACTGACAGTGTCATCAATGACCTCCGCTGCCTGTTAGAGACAGGGTTGTGCTTCAAAATTAGATTGTCACTTAGTTTTCTGTAGGGCTAAGTAACAGGAAGACTATAAATCCCATGGGGTTCATGTGTTTTGATTGATTCAGGACTCTCTGCCAGTGACTAGCACTGTGATACCTGTTACAGTGCTGTCAGTGAAACGATTTTTGACATGTAACTTCCTAGTTTCATGGAACAAACAGCCTTGTTTGGTGCTGACGCTTTCTTAATGAGCACTTTGTTCTTCTTTTTCTTCTTGCGGCACTGTCATGACAGCATGGTTTAGGGCAAAATCCACTGATGATATCCATATCTGCAACTGTGACCTTTACTGTTCCAGCTGAGTTCAGAGCATTTTCTCTGATATGTCCAGTGCATCAGAGTTTCTTGATTCTGAAATCTTTTATGCTAGCCATGAAAATATTGAGAGCTTCTTTCCATCAAAAAACTCTGCTACACAGAAACGGCTCGGGAAGTTGTTTGTGAAGTCTGCTACCTTGAAAATAGGTGTAGTGAGATGGATATATGTTTTCTTCGGCTGTTAGGAAAAATAAAAGAGCTCTTGTAGTCTTTCACTGCATTTATTCTGACTCTATAGTTGTAGAAGCTAGTGAATCTGTCTTGAAGTTCAGTTACAGCGTACTGAAATGCACCATCAGCAACAAGTCAATCCCCTGGTGAAAGACATTGCACCTGTACAGTGTCTTCATTCCATCAAATAGTAAATAGATTTCTGGAGGACTTGCTTTGTCTTTCAGGCTCCTGTTAATGGATGCCTCCTTGGCCATTATTTTGGTACCTTGAATGCTAACTGGAATTGCTCTTTGCTGCTTGTTTACTTGCTATCTACCAATGAAGCCCTCAGACTGATAATTCATCTTATGAAATAAGCAAAATGTAGACATTGAATCAAATCTGTATCATGACTCAGGCAGGATAGTAGAAGGAAATAATACATCACTCTGTAGTTATGCCTGTGCTTATATATAATGCCATCGGGCTTAATAAAACTTCTACAGACAAACTTAATTCTGGGATTTACTAGCTACGGGGTTCTTCAACATTTTGAAGTTTCTTCAGTGCAATTTCTTTGATATAATTTATAATCAATAGTGTAATGGTTGCTCTGTCCTACTGCAGTCTCCAAACAGCAATTCAAACAATATTGCGCTGTTGTAGGCATGTACTCTTGTTTCCTGCAGAAACTGGGACAAGGATGCGTTTCAACACATTTCTAATATTTACTTTCTAATATTTACTTTACTTTTCTGTGCCTTTCTCTGTATGTGTTGGGCTAAGCATTTGATGGACATGCTTTTTTATTTCCCCAGAGTAAGTAAGCTATGTGTATAGTTCACTACAATAATATATGAGAGTCCACATTTGATGAGCTGAAAGAAAAATATTTTTTTAGTGAGAAATATATAAAGAAGTAGGAGTAGTGTTTGATTTTATGCAGGTAATACAGCACATCCTCAGTAGTGTGTCTGAGTGTCTCATAGAAAACATAAAAATGTGTCCTGCTTTTTGGAGACTAAACCCTGGAAACCCTCACACATAACTTAGGTTTATTTGATTTCACTGCAGTTACTTACATTTGTCAAGCTAAACATTTTCCTAAATATTTGCAGTGTCAACACTGCTGAAATGGCCCTTGGCTTGTGTGGGTAGGGGTATGGCAGCAGGGCCCACAGTTGGTTTAGCAGAGGGAGGATTTGGGTGAAAAGAAATACTCTGGACCTAGGACCATCATGTGGAACTGGGAGCTGCGTAGACAGAGTGGCAGCAGGGATAGCATTTAGAACAAATGCGCCGAAGAAATCCCCATCGTAATTTGAAAACTGTGTTTGTTACGCTGGGCAGCAGTGCTGCCCAGTAGGTAGCAAACTAGCCTGGGATTAAGGAGGACTGGATACTATTTTCAGGGTTACTAGCAGCCTGTGTGGTTGACCTTGACAAATTGTTTCACTCTGTGCCTTGGGCTGTGCTCCCTTGTTCATTAATACCACTTTTGTGCAGTACCAAATCACCTGGTAGCACATTCTCATCAAATAAGCCAGATCACATGATACCGTGTTTATACTGGCTGTATGCCGGTTGCAGAAGGACAGACGCTACCTGATGGAGCATAACTCTGTGCAAAATTAGAATTGGCAGAGTGGGTTGCAGTTAATCAGTGTGTCATGCAGCTGTGGTGTTTTTGATCTTGTACTAGACATACTGAAACTCAGTTTTCTATCTAGTTCAACTACGAACTCAGTCATGTGGACAGCATCCCATATCTCTGTCTGTAAAGAGGTTTATTTTTTTTCTACCTGAAGATTGCAAAGCAATTTGAATGCATTTTTCAATGATTTTATTTTGATACTAAGGATTGTAATTGGCAGTCTGAACTGTTTCTGGAATTCCAGAGGGTCACAACCGAGAGCAACTGAAAGTCTCTGTGGTTTGGATCCCTGCTTTTCTAGGCAACGTCTGCATTTCAGAGCCAACATGAGTTAACTCGGTCTGGCTTAGCTCAGCCTAGAGGAAAAAGATAAAATTATGAAATGTAATGAAATTGGTAGGTGTTGATGTAGATAGCCAGTGCAAATTAAAAGGCCATCTGCATCTCAAATCATGGATTATTATTTTTTTTTGTTGATGAAACTTATTACTAGAAACACTGTAGTTGTAGTTTCAGTTGATCAGTAGTGAAAATAGTCTTTCAAATTAACCATCTCATCTAGAAAGCTCCTGCTGACAGTCCAAGGATTTAAATGCTGGGGCCGGGGGCCGGCGGGGAGCAGCGCTAAAGGCTGGGTGACTCTCAGCAGCAGCAGTTTTGACTTGAAATTAATTTATCCAGTTAATTGAACACACCCAAGTTGATCAATGTCTTTGGGCAGGCAGTTCTGGAATGCCTTCCATAAAATGTCTCTCTCCAAATGTTCAGTATTGTTTTAATTACTGTAATTGTTCCCAGAAATTATATGTGTATGTTGGGTATTTTAATATTCCTCCTCCAAAAGTTTAAATGTTAGGTCACTCATTTAAAAACATTTCCTCTTTCTCCTAGTATGTTTTTTAACTGACCTTATCAATAAAAATGTTCAGTTACACACATTTTCCCTCCACAGAATTCTTAGCAGCTTCATAAAGAATCACAGATAAAATGCTGCTTATGGCATTAACTAGATCACACTTTTCTGTGGCTACTACTACCATGAATTTGGTTTTGTTAAGGGATTTCAGTTAAGGAGTTAGCAGAAGTTGCTACTGTCATTCCTAGCTTACTCATAAATTATATTGCTCGGGACTTTTGCTTGGTGAGCTATCCAATACTGGGTGTAAGCAGGAGTGTGTGTGCAACATGTTACGTGTAGTTCAGAATGCACCAAATTCTTGTGGCTTCATTATGTGGGTTGTTCTGAATGTTTTAACTTTCACAGAACTGCATATTTAAGCCTTTTGTCAAAATGGAAAGGATGGAACGTTTGTGGAGCATTTCTTTGTTTTATTTCTCGATGTTGGGACTTTAAAAGCAGCTTTTTGACATTTATTTCATTAAATTATATAATGGGTTTCTCATTATTTTTAACACATGCACTCAACCTGTTCTGCAAATGTTGAATTGTCTTTCACCTTTCACGTTGCTCCTGTTTATGGGAGGTAGTGCTTTGATTTAAAAGAAGCAGCATGACTTCTCTGTGTTTGTGATTTGCAGCAGTATGTAACTGTGCCTGTTTTAATGCCTGCTAAAATAAAAGAAAATCTGCTTAGTAGTATGTATGCGTTTTATTATCTTTCCAACTTGGAAGTAGAGGTTTCAAAAAAGACCTAAATCCTGCCAGAAATCAATACCAGATGTCACGGTATCTCCCAAATGTGGCCCCGTTGTTGATAACCTACTGCTAGTTGCAAACACTGTGCTTGATAATAAGGGTTGGCAAGTTGGACTAATTTCAGGGCTCTCATCTTATTTAACTGAGCTAAGTGCATAGCCTGAGTAAGCCGATTTAACCAGCTGAAGTATTTCTTTTATCGTTAGACTTGTGTGTTAACACTGAGAATGGATGAAAAATATTTTAAAAGACTTAAGAAAATAAGCGTGTACATCAGATGCACTCAAAGCTTCCTTGTGAAGTGTAAAGTTAACATGTACTCACACATGCTATGCCTGGTAAATTCCACAAAACCAGAGAAATGAAAAGCCCAGTGATACTGCTACAGTTAACTCTTCTGGCTCTTTTCAAATATTTGTGCTTTACTGCATTGCCACTGCTTCTGTGTGAACAATTCACAGTGTTTTTTCAAATAGATCCTCATCCTCTGTTCAAAGCTGTTATGATGCTATTTTTTCCCCAGCAGTCTGTTGTGTGTGGAGAGGATAGGATAGTAAGGGCTTGAATGCAATGGTGAGTTTACAAGGGTTGCTGAGAAGATGGCAACTCCAGTAGGGAGTGGCTTTGTGGTGTGTGATAATTGTTGTAATGATGAAGTGTGGGCTGTAGATGAAATGTTTCTCCATGGATATTTTTATGCTTAGTTGGAGGTGACCAAGGGATACAGGTAAAGGCTGGGCCGCACTAGAGGCAGTTTAGTCCAGTTCAGCAAAACTGTCCATTGAAACAGGGCGTTGCTGGGCTTCGCTATTAACAGCCCCACTGTATGTCCTTACTGCCCACAAAACAACCTCACCTTCCCACGCTGCTGTCTGTTAAATTCCAGTGGCTGTTGGAGCCACAGCCCTCATTGCCACCTCTTCTCCCTGGAGTCATGTTGGTTGTGTTGAGTTTGGTGGGCAGCTCCTCTTCCTCTCCCTTTGCTTCCCCTCTTATTTAGAATCCCTTTCTCCTCTTCTTTTGACCAAAACTGGAGTTGGCTTTTGTTAGTTGGTGGCATGCCCTTGGAGAAGACCTTACGGAAGCATCACCTTTTCTCCGATCCACAGCAGTGCATTATATATGCATATATAATATAATCTCTTTTTTATATATATATATATATATATATATATATATATATATATAATAATATAGATACTATATATATCTCTAGAGGTCCCTTCCAACCCCTACCGTTCTATGATTCTATGATTCTATGATCTCTTGGCAGACAAAACCTGACAGAACCGTGGAGATCCTGTTGAACAGTGTCTTATAAGAACCTGGCCCATCAGATCGATTTGCACAGAGCTGCCCCATCAATAATAACGCCGCATGTCTCTGCTAACTCTCTATGAGCTAATTAGGCCTGAGTATAGCTAGTCATTCTCCTTATATCTACCAGTTAGGTTTGCATATGCCTGGCCTCCTTCATCAGTCAGGCTTATAAGCATATATACAGACAAATCCCATCAACCAGGTTTATATGCGCAGCTTAGATAACTATAGTTACAACATGTATTACAGCTCAAAGTGAGTTTACTCAGCCGTTTCAAATCCCCACAAAACTCAAACCCAAACTCCTTGTATTAGTCCCTCCTTATCGTAGTTCTTTTCAGTACTTATTTGTCTGTTAAATTTTTAATAGAAGGACAGTGCATTATGTAAGGAGAAAGTCCAGCTAAAGCAAAAAGCACCTGTAGAGGATCACAGGTGTGGCTTTACTTCTGTTCAAGGAGAAACTGCCAGTTAATTCAGTTAAGAGATGACTATTAACAGCAGTGTGTACAGTCGTGGATGGAACAGAGTGCTTGTTCATGATATGTCACATAAAAACAAAGAGCCATTTAATGAAATTATCCAGCAGCAGGTTTTAAACCAACAAAAGGAACTAACTTTTTACACAGTGAATAATTACGTTGTGGAATTAATTGCCACAGGATGTTATGGAGACCAGAAGCATTAATGGGTTCAAAAAGCTACTAGACAAATTAATGGAAGAAAAACTCAGTGACAGCTATTAGATGTAAAGATTCAAATACAGTCGCTGTCTTGGGAAACCCTTAAAATGCAAGTTGCTAGAACTAGAGAAAGTATATGGTGGGAAACAGGGGAATATCTTTCTATTTGGTGCTCTTCTTATAGTCCTACTTCAGCTTTTTGCTTCTGCTTCTGTCAAAGACAAGAGAATAAATCTTTATGCAGCAGAAAATGAACTACATAGAAAATACAGAGCCCACAAGCACTACTGCATCCTGAAATTTATGTTGACTGGCTACGCAGCTTTAGATGAATAACATCTGTACTCTGTTTCAAACCTATTTTGGCTTGTAGGTTTTTTTTCTCAAACTGCCTTTTGCCTCCATAATTTTATTATTTGGAAAGTCTTCAGCATATCTAATAATTTATCTCTGTGTTCCTTTTCATATAAATGATGGTTTAAAAAATAAGTAAATGAACAGCTCCTGCTCCGGACATTGTTACATAATTGAAAAATTCCTAATCTCAAAGCTCACTTCAAATCTGTATCATATAAAACCACACAAACCATTTAATAATTAGGTACCAGCAGATAAAAATCCTGCTTGAAGTTAGCAGAGCTACACCCACTTGGACCAAAGAAGGGAGGAATCTTCAGCTAGATCCTTGTCTTGCAGCCAGTTTTCTCCCTTAATGCCCAAGAAAAGCTTAATAACTTGTTCTAAATAACAAATCTTGCTTGTAGTATTGATGGGAGGAGGTGAGCTACAGCTTTTGGTGAGTATCTGTTGGGACCCCTTCTTACAAATTTGATGAAATTCGAGCTTAAGTACCTGCCCTGATCTCAACCACACCAAACAGGATGCAATGTTTTCCTAGATGGTCAGGTACCATACAGTGTAGGTTTTTTACTTATTTTAATAGATCAGAATCTGAAAGTTTTAAGATCAGTTCTTGAGATTCCTGGATCGGTGAACAGAAAAATGCCTTTTATATGCCCATCAACGGTGTTGTACACTAGAAAGGTGGTCTGACTGGGATTATGTGTATGGTCAATTTAGTTGTGACTATGGACTGCTTATTAGAGGAGATACCGAATAAGAGACAACAAAGCATGCCTTATTTTTTAAAAAAGAAAGCACTAAGTTGATAGCACTGTCAGAAAAAAATGTCATTTTACATGTGCTCTCGTTTACTTGAGGAAAGCTTGGCTCCACCATTTTTCTAACTCTTCTTCAAGCAGTTTTTGCCTCTCTTAGCCTCCTGCTTGGACTAAAAAGTCCAGCTGCTTCAACTTCTATCAGTCATGAGCCCACGGCCCTTCCCCAGGCTCCAGTTTCTCCATGTACCTCTTGAACTGGGGAGTCTGATACTGAATGCAGTATTTCAGATATTGCCTAATCAGTGCTTCGTATAGAAGGGGAGTAACTTCCTTCATCCTGCTGGCCACTCTGCTGCTAATGTAGCCGGTGTCCAATTTGCCTTATTAGCAGTGAGAAGGTTTCCTCACATTTCGCTTGGCATCTACCATAACCTCCCTGTCCTTTTCAGCAGAGCTGCTACACAAAGCCAGTCAGTTCCTGGCACACACTGATGCATGGGGTTCCTCTACCCCTAGGAAAGCTGCAGAACTTTCCTTCTTGTTGAACTTGACATCTCTGTTGACCCAGTCATGAATTTTCTCAAGGTCCTTCTTGGTTAAAGCTCTGCTGCTTGATGTGTCGAACACCACTAGGTTGGTATTGCCTAGAAGATTGCTGAGAGTCCACTGTGTTTCATCATCCAGATCTTTGGTGAAGATATTGAACATTTTCAGCCCTACTGTTCACCACTGCTTCGGACTGGCTACGAAGTGGATGTCAAACTAATGTTTACTGTGAGCGTTACCCTCTGAGCTCAGCTGTCCTGGCAATTTTCAATCTACGTACCAGATCATTTGATTACATCCACCACTCTCCCCACATCTGCATTTCAGGTCATTTCATCACATAAAGCAGTCAGTTTGATCAAGCATGATCTGCCCTTTGTAAGTCCATGTTGATTGTTGCCGATTACCTTTTTATTCTCTGCATGTTTGGAGGTGAATTCTGAAAGGATGTGGTACGTAATCTTTCCAGGGGCTGAGATGAGGCTAACCAGCCTGTAGTTGCTGGAGTTCTTTTTCTCATGCTTTTTTTAAAGACAACTGTAGCGCTAGCCTATTTCCAGTTTTCAGGGACCTGCCCCAATGATCATGCTTTTTTTGGAGATGGACTATTCGAGTCACATCAGCCAACTCTTTCAGCATTTTCAGTTTAATCTCATTTGTCCTCATGGATTTGAATACATCTGGCTGGTCAAACCATTCGTAACCTGTCAACCCTAACCTGTTCCTTTTCAAACCATCCCAGTACACCTGGAAATGTAGGAGTAATCTTTGCCTGTGAAGACTGAGGCAAAAATGTGTTGAGTACTTCAGCCTTTTCCATCTGAACAGCCACTGGATTGTCTCCTCCATTCAGCAACATCCTCACATTTCCTCTGAACTTACATAATTCCCACTTTCTGCTCCTTATATCCCTCACTTGTTCTAATTCACAATGTGCTTTGGTTTTCCCAGTTTTGTTCCTAAGTGTCAAAGTAGTGTTTTTGTACTCCTTTTTTGTTGCGTGTTCTTGTTTCCTGTATGCTGTGTTTTTGCATTACAGTTCATTAAGCGGCACCTTGCTTAGTCAAGTGGGTCTTCTATTAAAATTTCCAATCTTCTTGTGCAACAGGATTATTTACTCCTGAGCTCTCAGTAAGTTTTCTATAAAAAATTACCAGCTATCTTAGGCACCTTTTGCATCAACTTCCCAGTGGATTCTGCTGAGCCATTTCCTGAATAACCTGAAGTCCACTTGCGTAAAATCCTGAGTCCTAATTCTTCTGCTTACCTTCCCAGTCTTCTTCTGGATCCTGAATGCAATCAGCTTGTGGTCACTGCTCTCCCAAGCTACTATCTGTCACCACATTTGCGACTTGTTCTTTCCTGTTTGTGCACAGAGGTCACGCAGAGGATTGCCTTTGTTTGGTCTCTCTGGCATTTGCATTAAAAAGGTATCACCAATACAGTCTAGAAATATCGTGGATTGCTTGCACAATGCCGTGGTGCCCACATGGTTGAAATCCCTAATGAGGACCAAGGACGGTAATTGGGTCACTTTTGGTAGCTGTTTGTGGACAGCCTTATGCCCTTTGTCCCCTTGGGGCAGTGGTATGTAACAGGACCCCACTGCTGCGTGCATGGCCAATGTTGCTTTTGCCTTTGCTTTTGACCAGGAGATTCCTGTGAGATACGTCTCTGGTTTCACACTGGACCTCTGCATAGAGAAAGTGGTGCTTTGTAAGAAAGTGCAACTGCCTTTCTTCTTCATTGTTTGTTCTCCTTGAATAGCCTCCATGACACTGTTCCAGTCATGGATGCTATCCCATTTAATCCATGGATGCTATCCCATTTAATCTTTGTGATCCTGATTGCATCAGAACTCTCTACTCTGCATAGACTTCCAGTTCTTCTTGTTTGTTGGCCAAGCTCTTGTGTGTTAGTATCCAGACACCTCTGCATGCCTTCCTCCAACCAGAAATTTGTAACTTTCCCTGTGGCCTTTTCTCACACACACTTTCTCCTCCATGTGCACCCTTCCCTTACTGCTGGACCTGAATATCCATTCCCTCCCTGGTGAATTTAGTTTAAAGCCATCCTCACTAGATTAGCAAGTCGCTCCACAGAGATGTCTTTCTCTTTGTCAGGTAGCTTCCATATCTTCGTAGCAGTCCTTCTTCAAATGAGGCATTGATCAAAGAAACAGAAGTCTTGCTGGTGACAGCAGCTGTGCAACCAGGCGTCAGTCTGCTGGTTACACATGCTAGCCAGGCCTCTCTGTTGACTAGCAGGATTGAGCTAGCACCACTAGCAGGATTGAGATAGCACCACTAGCAGGATTGAGATAGCACCACTGGGATTTCTGCCTTCTCATGTTTGCTCTGAGCTCTCTGTGCCATTTGAGCTGCTGCGTTTGGCTGTGTTACTTCTGTCCCATGAGGGTTAGCAGCAAGAGGTAAAATTTGGAAGGCTGGGGGCCTGTTGGCAATTTCTCTGCAACATCAGTGATCTAGGTTCTGGGCAAGTAACAGACCCACCTGGATAACAGGGATGGATTTGTCTGTTTCACACAGGGGAGCATCATCACCCACTAACACTGATGGTTTCTTTAGTACTGGTACTAATCCAATGACTTGAGATACCTACTCAGAATTTTCTTCCAAAACAGACCCTGCTGTTCCTGAAAGTGTTGGCCAGGCATGGCTGGAGAAGAAGACAGCTATATTCGTCACCTGAAGTCACAGGCTTCCAGCTTCCACCCTCTGCAAGTTTGTGTCCTCTTCCTGGTCCTTCAGTCATACTTTTCCTCCTACCCCAATGGGGCTTAAGCTCGTGTCTTGGAGAAGTTTATTCAAAGATCCTACCGGTCTCCTGTGCAGCACCCCTGATGCGGTGAAGCCCCCTGACCTCTCTTGGCAGCTCCTCACTGAGCGCAGCAGTGACTTGATCAGAATGCACCTCCCCGGCTCCCTGCCCCGGGGCGGAGCACTGAGCGTCTGAGCAGTCCAAGACCTGGATGGATGAATGTACCTTCAGCACTTCCATGTAGGCTGAGGTTGCCAAAGGACCAGAAAGACTGTACTGGTGTCCTGTGTTACCTTTTGGGAGCAGCTTCTGTTGGTGGCATTTGTGAGATTTCTTTACGTTCCCTGCAATCCAACTGCCATATTAACTGCTTTGCTTCTGGTTTTGTGTCCTGGTGGCAGGGCTCCTTGTTGCTGGTGTTTCCTAAGGAACACAATCTCATCTCTAGATGAGTGGGAAGCAGATGCAAGTTAACTCTGTCCCTAGTGAGACTCCCACCTGGCAGGGAGCTCCTTATGCTGCCCTTTAGTTAGTTGGTTCCCTGCCCTGTTTGCTTGCCCGCTGATCATGTCACGCATTGCTTCCTCTTGCACTGCTGGTCGAAATAAGGGCTGGAAACTGGATGCGAATCAGCCATGCTGCTTTAGGACTGGGACTAGCAGTCCTAGTTTTGGGGTAGGCAAATTGAGGTGATTTATGCAGGATTTGGTTTTATGTGTTTTCCACAACAACCATTCAGTAAAGTAAATATATCTTGATATTTTTTTCTGTAAAGTATTTTTAGTAAATCTTCAGTGCCTGTTTTATTGAATGACTAATGCATTTTGGTATATCTGAATTACATCTGTACTGAGTCATTTTGTTTTGTAATGCCATACTTAAATGTTTAAATCTCTATAGAAATTAAATATTGTAAAAGACTTTAACCTTTTGTTCTGGGGGTTGGTTTATGCCTGTATTATGTCACCACAAGCCTCTGCTATGGGGAAGAACGCCTGTAAGCTGAAGACTAACAAAATGCTGTATCGCTAAAACATTTCTGGAAACCATAAATGAGCCAGTGTGGTTTTGCACAGCCAAAATTTTGGGTTTTTGAATCAGATCTGCCCCTGCTTGCTGCGTAATGTTGTTGCATTTAACATTTCACAATGCTGTTGCTGGACTCGTTATTTTTCCTAAGCCTAAGTGTTCACCCAACATTTCTAAAGTTTTCCCTCATCTCTGCTCACACTGTAGTTACTTCACATTTTGAAACTAAGGCTTTGTTTATGGGGAAGGTTTTGCCGGTGACAACTGAAATAGTTGTATCGGTGCTCCCCGCATTCTTGCTCTTGGATGAGTAGGGGGTTTTTTGGCTTTTCTTGTGTTTTTTTGGTGGGATTTCTTTTGTTTTATTTTGTTAAACTGACATATAGGACATGTAAGTTGAAATGAAATGAAAGGATCTGAGGTCACTGTAAAATAAATGTAAACATTTGTTGCTTATGTAGACCAGTTGAACAGCCCTTCTTGAATTACTTTGTTATGTGTACTGCTTCTTGAACTACTTCTTCCTTAGTGTGCTATCTTTCTCTTATCAGCTCTGTGTGCCCTTATAGTCATTGAACAAATGCCTGTTATACCAGGCTGTCCTTATTTTGAAATGGCTTACAAGCTTTCACTTGTGCTTCATTATCCTGGATTTGTAATCTGTGTTTCTCCCGATGTGTGGTTTATATTGTGTCTTTGTTTCTGTGCCGCGTCCATCATTTACTTTGCGAGCTCTTTAGGGCAGAGAGCTGTTCATCACATCATGTGCTTTCTGAAGCCCATATCATATTTTTAGAATCCAAGGAATGATTATCGTTGTGAAAGACCAATATCCCTCTACTCTGCTATCTATTAATACTGTTTGAGCCTTCTCGTTGCCTTCTCCAAGCAAGGAATCAAAACTAAGAACCACAGAAAGAGCTGGTTTTGTGCTTGCCCAAATGGGTTGTATTGTGACAAAGGGTTTGAGAAAGAGCACCCTCCCCCCGCAACAAACAAACAAACAAAACACCTAGCTTTCACCATTAAGCAAGAGAGCTGGTACTATATATGAGAAGAATGGGAGATACTTGTAGTGGTAATTCTGAAATGAATGTGACTTTCTGCTCTGTGAGTATTTGTGTGCGAAGTACAGAGAATAAGATTTTCGAAAGTGTCTACATGATTTAAGAACCTTGCAGAAACAAAATGAGAGACTAAATCCACAGCTGAATGGTTAGGCAATAACCTGGGATGTGGGAGAGTCAGGTTCAAGTACTTGCCTCAATTATCTTTTAATTAGTTATACAAAGTGGAACAACTTCAAACAGGAGAGATCGAGATGTCTTACTCCTGAATACCCGGTAGCCTATGGGCTAGGACATCTAATATGGGATGAGCAGAGATTTGAAAACGGGTCACTCACCTTACTGATGACTGTTTTAACCACTGCGATATTAAATCTGATAGCATGTGGATTTCTGTCATCATTGTTTATGAGGAAGGATTTGCCTGGCTTAAGCAACTAACTCAAAGAAAGGATTTGTGGTGGAGGCACCAATTGCCATTAGAGGGTTGGGACTCCCTCTCACTTAGACAGTCTTTGCTTAGCCAGCTGCCTTTTGTGATTCCTGTTTTTTGACACTTAGCTTTCTCCATTCGTTTTATAAGAAGTCTAACTGTCTAATTCAGGGAGGGATTTGCACTAGGTAGCATGATCTCTAAATGTTCAGTGCTACAATTTCCATCTTTGCTACAACTAAGTCTTTTTGTGCATCTAGTTGTCTGCCACAACGTAGGGGCTTGTAGGGATGCTGACAGACCAAACAGAAGGGCTCACGGGAAATAGCAGACATAAAGACATTACTTATTGTTAAAATGTATTTACTGCCAAAGGAGGAAACCATGCTAATATACTAATTACATCATCTTGAGAAACTCGTAATTATCTCTACAGGATTTCATGAGTCCGCATCCATTTGATTTGTCCTAATTCAGAGCCTCATCATCCTCATCTGCAATCTCTTGCCCAGATGAAGCATGGAAATGGACCCAAGTGTTCCTAATATGCAAATAGAGATCTGCAGTCTCATTTCAAAGTGGTAGCTTCTGAAGTGGGAATTTAGTTATTCCATTTTGAGTTAGTGACTCTGCAAAAGAAATTCTTTCTTCTGCCAGTCAGTTAGGTGTTCTCTTTTTTCAGTTTTGTTACCCAGCTTTGCAGTAGGCATGTCTCATTCTGTCATACGAACACTCAAACAATTGACAAGTTAATGATCCATTTGTTTACTGATTGTAATCCATAACTTCCTCAGGGAGTTGTTTGTCTTGTTCTTAGGTTCTTTTGCATGTAGTATTTTATATAAGAAGATTCTTCATTGCTTGTCACAGGAGTCTGTCATGAACTTGAGGAGCAAGGGCAGATATCCACTGCCCTATATTTTGTACAAATGAGCTGCGTCTGCTGTCCAGACTGAAGTCTCTCGGATGAGAGAATGTGCTGGTAAGGCTGGTGAAGAAGAGAAACTCATGAAGCAACAAATATTATCATGTGACTGTATATTGCATGGCAGAAGACAGAAACAAAGAGGAGCAATCATGACGGAGATTAATAATAGTTAGTCTACAGGAACTGGCCAAATAGTAAATGATTGGGTGAGAAGTAGCTGAAATTTCATGTGATTGTGAGTAACTGCAGAGTAGGGTCAAGTCAAATTTAAATAATTTGCTGTGATGTGTACTCATAGAGAAGATCCCTGTTGAAGCGTGAGGTGCAGTTATAAGGTTTAGTTACTGATGCTGAGTTATACTGTTCCACTTTGGATGGTGTATTTTCACTTTGTAGTGAGGCGTCTTAAGGAGTCACTGACAGTTGAGGAAACTGCGCAGCAGTAGCACTCTCAGGACAAAATATTCCTAGGTACCAGTGGGTGAACTTGGGAGAGCAGGTACTACAATACCCTGAAGAGGGTAGTTGTAGTAGAGGTATTCTTGAATAAGTCAATGAATCCTACCGTTCCTGTGAGACTGACAACCCATGCATGGAGGGGAGGCAGTCACTCACTTGGTCTGCTCCCTAAATCCTTTGCCAGTGACTCAGGTGTTTGGTGAGAATGTAATATATAAAAGAAATAGTGGAGGCATCCCATAATTAGGGCTAGTAGTAAGAGAGGAATCGGTTTAGCATGTGATATACAGTGAATGAGTCAGAGAAATTGAGGAAAAGCGAGTTCGATAGAGGTATAAGAAGGGAAGTGCAGTATTGAAAAATTATGGTGAATGGCGATCAGATGAGCTTCAAAAGAAGCTAAAAAAGGGAAAGCAAAGTAACATGAGAAAGAGGAAGGACAAGTTCAAAACCATTACTAAACATAGGAGCTAAAAGACTGTAAATTAAGGAAGACGTAGGGAGAAGTTTGAATGGCAGGGGAGGTGTGATCAAGAGATTTGGCTGGCAAAGGGTTTATGCTAGTGGCCTGAAAGATTCCGGGGAGACAAATTTGGTGATGTTGCAGAAACTGAGGAACAAGAAAAAAATGTATCTATTGAGTTTGAAAATAACAGAAAGTAAATACTTGCATGCATAGAGTGGTAAGTTTAGAAGACAATGACTTCTTTTTTATGGTTTTAAATCTTACGGTAAGCGACAGTTTCTAGTCATGGACAACATCACATTTCTGGGATTGTCAGCCAGCATAATGGGAATGTTTTTGATAGTCAGAAAAGTACTGAGTTTTTTCAGTATTACGGCTGAACTCGTACTAGTTTGACTTCCTGTGTGAGTAAGTTCTTATTGATACAAGATTTCTACTCCATAATTTTTCTTGTCAGCTGAGGCAATACGAAGGAGAGTGTATTTAAGTTTGAGGCTAGGCTTTTTAATTTATTTTGCTTTTACGAACACTATTTCATCAGTATATGTGAGGAATACCCCCATTTAGGAATTCTTCTGTTTCGTGCTCCTTTTTTTCCTATTGCCATGCAGACAGACTCTCAGGTATAACCGTCTCCTTCAGCCCAATAGCTGCAGTTGTGGACTCTTATTTTTACTCTGTTTCTTCTCACCCTGCTGTCACATTTTGCAGACATGAGTAGGTTAGTACTGCTGTCACACACCAGTCTCATTTGCAGAAATCATTATTTTAACTATGAACTATTTAAAAACTGTTCTAAATTAAAGTTGGATTTTAATTAGTTCCAACAACTTGTAAAAATCAAGGGCTTAGATATAATGGAGGAATCTATACTGGCTGGAGCGTTGGAATGTGATTTCATTTTTAGTCATAATTTTAAACCTGGATTGATAATTTATGTTTGATTGTTAAAAAGGCATATAAATTGCAAGAGAGTTGTAAAACAAATGGCTCTGAGTTTTTAAAAACTCTTCTTACATGCTTTCTATTCTACAGTCAGCTATCAGATTGCATCTGGTGTCCACCTTATAGTTAGATATTGCTATTGCTAATATTGTGTTTAATTGCAGCTTATTATATTGTTCACAATTTTTCAGGCTTCGTAATGTGGAGAGTACAACGCAAGTTGGTTTTGAGCTAAGATGTGGAAGTGCATGTGATGACCTATAACAAAAAAACTGTTCAGATTTTGCCAAAATTCTCAGACCCAGTTTTGTGAGGCTCTGTGTAGGAAGGGATGCTCTGCAATTGGACAGTTGGACTCAGTTGCGTGGGACGCACAGCTGTCATAGCACAGGAACAGCCAGACCGTTGTGAAGGGGTTTGTGGGCATCATAATAAAGGAAGGTGTTTTTAAACAAGGATTTTGAAGAAGGATTTAAAGATTTATTCCCAAATGTTTATGAGGAGCTTTCTGCATCAGGAGGACCAGGAGAGAGAAAGTGTAAAGGCGTTTGTTTTGAAAATCAAACAGGTAGAGTGACAGGGACTGGCATCATCAGATATCTGCTGGCAAGAACCAGCCTCTTGATGCTCTGATAGATAACAGGAAAGGTGTGGATAGACTCAAACAATTTTGGAAGGTTGGTGGCAACGATGTGTAGAGTTGTAACGTAGACAAGATTAATCCAGGCTGTTAAAACGTTATCTTCGTAAGAATTGGTGATTATCAAGGAACATATAAGCAGCTTAATTTAGCATTCTAGGAGCAAAGGCCCTTTGAATGCTAGTTTTCTGATACAGTTCTACTTCTGAGGCTTTGCTGAAGCTGCGTGAATAACAAAGATGAGACCCATACGCAAAGAGGAGGAAAACAATTGAGGTTGAAAATACCCTTCTCTGTCAGATAATATATTCCCTGCAGGGAGCCTAGCAAAACTAGGGAACTGAGATATCCTGGGACACCTATATAGCAAAAAGGGTATGTTAGCATTCCAGAGTGTCCCATGCAACCTAGCAGAGAAGAATCATTTGTGCATATGCTACGAGAGCACGTAGTGTTTGCCAAGATGAGGGAAGAGGTGCAAGCTGTCAGCCAGAACTGGTAAGTCAAGAAGGATAAGAATGGAAGTAAGACCTGGAATTTAGTGGCTAATAACTACATTGAGGTCTGTCCCAATAGGAAGCTGGATAAGAAAACATCTCTAATAATGATCGAAGAATGTGATATGGGGCAAGGCTCCAAGGAGACACTTGTCTCTAAGGCATTCGCAGTAAAGTGCAAAGTAAAAGGCAGTTCTGCCACAGGGCAGACTGGGGCTGTCATACAGGTGAGGCACTTTGCACCCACTGTAGTGTGAGGAAGGTAGGTCCTCCCTGCTTATAAGGAAATTTGGGGGGCATATTGCAGTTGCAGTCTTTTTTTTTTTTAAATCTGGTTAGTGCAGCTCTGCATCATCACTGAATTCAGTGTTCTGTGTTAAAGGTGGAGCTGAGCCTGATGGAAGCATTGCCATCTTGATCCATATATTAACACAGATATATTAATTCAGTGAGTCTAGGCTGTAAGTGTCAGCCAGGATATACGTCTTTCAACTGATGTCAATTCAAATAAAGCATGAGTTTGTACTTAGAAATCTTACTGCTGTTTCCCAAAAGTTTAAAGGTTACATTTAGTCTTAATGAAAAATGACAACATGACTCATACTGCTGTTTTAGAGAGTATGAAGTGCTGTCAGTGCTGAAGAAGAACTTTTTGGGGACAAGAATTTTGTTAGATGAATGAAAATAAATTGAGAAGAGTAAAAATTGAAGAAGTCTGCTTGACTTTCACTGGAGGCATACCCACGGAATTTGGAAAACATCCCTCTGGAAAATCAGCTGATTTTAACAATACGTGCTATATGCCGTTCTCCAAAGGATAAGCCACATTTTGTATTTAAACAGGGATCAACTTCACAGCTGGCATAAATCAACAGTGTTTTGTAGGAGCTGGTGAAGATAACACTGAATTGTACTTGTTTTAGGATTTAGCCCTTTATTTCCACACTATGGAAAACATGGGTTTTAGTGATCTCAGTCAACCGAGCAGAGCCATGCAAGAGTAAACAGGTTGTTAATCTGAAATCACCTTAGGGCCTTCTTCTGCTCCCACTGAAATCAATGTCTAAATTCCCATCAGCTTGAGTTGGATATTAAAGACAAAAAAAAAGTGCTCTAATATCCATGTTAATGTATTTTCTAAATATGTGAATTAATCAGCAGCTTGGTAAACTGGTTCAACAGCCTGATGCATTTGCTGAATCAACCTTGCTAAAGCAGATGCACCATCTGCCTCATGGTTTCTAACATGCTATTAAAACAAAGCAACATTTTTATAAGAATAGTTCTTTATGCCGTTACAGGCCTTAGTCTGTGCTCAGGCATCACTCCTTAGAACAAGATGCTGTGTATCTCTAGCGCACCAAAATTAGCTTGCATATAAACTATGTTTGTGGCAGAACTTTGCACAGAGAAGAAGAGATTAGTACATTTGTGTACTTGCTCCTCCACTGTGTCTTGAACCCCAGTTTTTAGGTGTTTTCATAAATGTCTCTGAAATATCGTAGAATTTTTTGCTTTGTTGTATTCATACTTCATGGATTGAAAAACTACACAGAAGCAAGACGAATGCAGACTTCTGTTTGGTTGAAATCATTAAGAAAATTCAGTTCAACCCTCACAGCAAACCACAGGCAAGCTGGGCTTTCAGAAATGCTGAAGGGATTGAGGTGCTAAATATCCATTAACTTTCTTCACTTTGGTGCCTTGGGAAAACCTCACACCCAATGCTCACATTTATTTCTGTCTTTATTTCTGTCAGTTTTACACTGTTAGTAGCAAGTAGTTTCAGCACTGGTATTTCAATAAGATCCCCTTTCATTGCTTCTTTTTATACCTTTGCACTTTGCAAAGCAGTGCACAAGAGGTCTTGGAGAGAAACAAAAATATGTTCACAGTCTTATCTCTATCATAGTGGCTACCAGGGAAAATACAAAAAGCTTTTTTTTTTGTTGAAACATATGCAGAGTAAAATATTTTACCTGAGGTGAAAGGTCTAACAGATGGGAACCCCAAGAAATGCAGTTCAGGTTATAAACTTCGCATTTGTGCCCAGGCAATTTTGTTTTCTCACCTGGTGCTCATTTCCTTTAATCCCACTCTGCATATATGGTTGCAAACAGGGTGGGCCAAAGTCCATTTGTAGCCTTACCAAAATGACTCTACGATGCCTGGACTTGTGAGCAGTGAAGTCTGGCTGTACCCCAGCATACATGCAAGCAGCGTGTGTCTCTCTGTGCTTACTTTCTTTATAAAGGTTAAATATCACCAACTGCGTTCAAAGTAGGGAAAGGAAACTGTGGAAGGCACTAACAATTTCATTATGAGGGACACCTTCGCTACAACCACCATATTGACACACTGCTTTTCATACTGACATTCCGCTTTTGAACCATGGCAACCTTGCCTCACCTTCAGACTGTTACTCTGGCAGAGTTTTGGGATATTTGAAATGTGCTGATAGACATTTTCTGTTGCGCTGGCCCGCTTTAATAGGCAGTATGTGTCATAAGTGTGGGTCAGCCCTCATAAGTATGCCTCTCTTGGCATTTCACAATTGTCTGCGAAGGTGTTGCTCAACCGGAGCCCCAGCCCTGCAGCCATGATGTATAGAGGTGTTGAATGTTCTGAATCAGATGTGGGCCCTTAGGCAATTCTGGCTGCAGCAGAGCTATGTTCAAACCAGTGCAGCTCCTGCTGCTTAACGATGCTATCCTTTTTGACTACCCTTGCAGATGTTTCCAAGAGCTGTGTTTTATTTGTGCATCAACAAATGATCTGATATTTGCTAAGGGTTTGAATCCAGCCATTGAAGAATAATAAATGACTGTTTAGGTTGAGCTGCAATTTTGCAGCCTGATTCAGTTACAGTGGTGACTCACTTAGAGTTGGTTCTCACATGATTCACAAAGTGTATGGGTGACTCAACCCACAAATTTACTTAGCTCCCATGTTATTTTCCCTCTCAGTGAAAAAAGTTGGTTATAATAAATAATCACAGCAAACTTTGACTTACCCTGAGGTAAAATAAATGTGTGTGTTGAAAGGATGCATATTTGTAATAATAAATTATTTAGTGAGGTAAGGATAAAATAATAGGATGTAGGAATCATTAAACAAGAAAGAAATGTGACATGCATTTTTGTTTGATTTTGTTGCATAGCAGATGTAAATAAAGGGAGAATAGTTATTTTTACCTGATGGAGATGCTCAGAGAGGCTGTTTTGACAGTGTCCGTGCTTATTGCTGTAGCCAGCCAATACGTGGCATTTGTTCTCTGAAATAAGTGGGTTTAGATATGTCAATGTCTAGGTCAGACATTTTAAAGTGATGTCAATTCAGAAAGTGTGAGATACGTAGATTCTGAAAACTGGGTCTTTGTAGGATGTCTGAGGCTGGTCACCCCAAGTCCTGAAGTACCTGAAGTTGTTCGTCTGCAAAATCTTCACTGAGTTCCGTTACAACGTCACATTCACAGAGGTAAGAAATTCTGTCCAAACGGGAGCTGTAAGATGCAAAGTTTTTCTTCGAAAGATGCAGCTGCTATCAGTGTTCCATAAGCATAGGCACAGGCACATGGCTGTTGTGTAAATAGAGTCTGAATTACTCTGAGTTTAGAGTTAGCTGGAGACATCAGCATATCCTTTTTTTGGGTTGTCCCAAAAGGATATAAATATCTAGGTAACTACATACCTCTGAGCTTCTTAGCACCAAGTGACTAATCACCCTCCCTTTCATAAATGAAACAACAAAGAATTTGGAAAATGAAGAAATTCTGCCATGTCAGCTGACTTGGTCATTAAAAAGCTCATTAGGAAGGAGGAATGTTTCCTTACCTCACAAATACCAAATGTCAATAATATCCTTAAATTAAACTTTAAAAGTCCGTATTTTGTAGGATTAAATTACAGGGAACAAGTAATGTGTGGTTTGATAGATTAAGGTGAGAATTCTGAATTCTTTGGAAAGATAGTTCTTTTGCAGATTGCATCGCTGGTTTGGGGAAACCTCAACGTGGTTCAAGTGTGGCAGGAAATTTCTGAGAAATAAAATGGATGTCACTGAAAACTCCCCAAAACCGAGGGACATAAACAGTAGCCCTGAGAAAGGGTACCAAGGAACAGACAGAATTAAAAACATGCAGCTAAAGGACTTCCGTGCTGGAGAGAGAAGACAGAAAATGCTAAAAACTAACCGTGGAGTGTCACATGCTGAACCACTGCAATGCAAAGTCCAGTGGAGCATTTTTGTGGTACGCAGAATGCCGCTTCTATCACAAAGTTTGCCAAGCAGCCACAAGCTGTTTCGGGCCTCTTTGTAGAGAGTGAACCAAATGCACATGTTAATTTGAACTTTCCCTTGGCTAAAGGAGAAGGTAAAAGGATGGCTTTGTGCTCAAAGCACAGAACTGGGATTTATTTATTCTTGATTCTGCCACAGTCTCCTTGTGCAACCTTAGGCCAAGTTGTTCATCTCTTCATGCCGCCGTCTCCTCATTTGTAAAATAAGGTTGACATATGTCACAATGGGCGTTCGAGGCTAAATTCTTTAATGTTTGTAATGTGTTTTGGGATATGATGCTGGGAAGGCCACATTACTAAACGTGGCAATGCTACATGCAGAGTTATGCTAATTAGTGCCTTTTTAGACACTGATCCCTTACTGCGTGTAGACTAATACTGTCAGCTGGTCCAATTCTAGTCAATGGTACCTTTGACCTCACTGATTCTGGGATTGGTCTGGAACAGAATTGATTTATTTCCCTTTTGGTAGTTATGTTAATTGATGAAAGAAAAATTCCCTGGACTCCCCCTTAGAATACCCAGAGTTTACAGTTATCTTAGGCTGTGCAAGCTGGCCTTTCAAAAAGCCTGATTTTTAGACGCACAGTCTTAACTGTTCATGCATGGAATACACACACTACCAGTGAAAGAATCTACAAAAGGAAGGCTCATTCTTACGGATAGATATTGGCAGAAGTCAAAGACCTGCCGTGGACTGGCTCATTTCGTAAGCATTGCCCATCGAATGCACTAACCTCTTTGCACGTATCAGCTGTGACCAGATGGTGTGGTGTGTTGCCATGAGCAAATGTATCTTTTGATAGGTAAACCACAGCTACGTTTTTCTAGACAGTTATTTTTTTAGTGTTTCTAAATGTGCTTTCCTATCAGCACTGCTGGTAGATCGTGTATGGAGTATCATTAATTATCGTGTATCACATGTCTGTTCTCCCTCTTAGTGCTGAGCTCCCATGTAAATACTCGTGTGGTTCTTTGCTGCTATGGGACTGCCACAGCAGATGCTTTTGCTTTTTCTATTGCTGTAAACAAGCTGTTGTGACTGATACTTCTTTTCACCATCTGTCCCGAACACTCCCAGTTCATAGTTACATGTCATTTCCAGGGTGCTTTGGAGGGTGTGTATGCCTCCACCCCGTTTCAAAATCAATGTAACTCTCAATGGATTGACTAATGACTGCAAGGTGTTACTTAGCATGCTGGTTTTGGCTGACAGTGCTACCAAACAAACAGTTGTTTGCTTAACATGTCTTTCATGGTTCCCGTGTGAAGTAACTTTTAGTGACAAATTGAACATGCTAATGGCTTCAGGTTTGCTAGTAAGGATTTATCTGACGTGCTGCTGAGACCAAAAAGAAGTATGATCGCAACTTGTTGCCCTGAATACTGTTAATTTTGTCCTGTCCCTTAGCCGTATCCTATGTTTGTATTGTCCTCGTGCATTTTGTTATGCTGATCTCATAATCACGGCATCCGTCATGACTCTGTAGAGTAGGAGTGGGTGGTGAGAACTAAAGAAAACTGTAATGTACCTGTAAGGGTGTTGTGCTGATGCTGTGTATAAGATGTTGCAATGCTGTCCCACTGCGAGGAACTAGGACTGATGTCACATTTTCTTTCATTTGTTTTCATTTATGTTGTTGGGTTAGACCATTCTCAAGCTTCATGGAATAGGGAATGCAGCATCAAAGAGAAATTGCTTATGCACAGCAAATGTATTTACTTGCTGTTACAGTGGGTGGACGTGCCTTGTTATTCATCTGTGATGTGCTGACCTTCCAGAAGGTCTACCTGGCATTTCAGTAATAGCATACGTGATGGTACAGTACTGAGTGTAGTCAGGAATAGTGTCTCTACTAATCATTTTAATGAAAGCAATCGTCTGGAGGTGAACAGAAACTGAATTTAAATTGTAAATGTGAAAGAAGTTAAAATACAGGAAAGAGCATTCTTTGAGCATCTCTCTCATCTGACTTTAGGTTTCTGTAGTAGATGGTTGTCTGAGCCTATGCCATACGTGCCGCATTGCTGGACTTTACTCACAACGTGTAATGTGTGCTATTGGGAATATAGCTGGTGTGAAAGAATTTCTATTTTTTTTTCTTGATAACTGATGGAATTGTTCATGTTGCCTTTAGCAAATCGCATGCTAGCTCTTACTTTGTTAGATATATGGCAGCAAGCTGTGTGAGTACAGTTACGTAGCTGAGGGAGGGTTTGGTATAATTGTTCTGTTGAGGTTAGTACAGATGTCTACATGCAAATTTTTGTAGCTCCACCGTGGCCGGGGCAAAGCTTATTCGTGTGCATATAATGCAGCTTCTCAAAGATCTGTCCTTTTTGCTAACAGAACAGTATTGAGTTCCTGCTCTTTTTCTGCTGGTATGTGTAAAGTCCTTTAATTCTGGCAGTTGTAGTTGAGAGAATCACTGTTTGAACCAACAGTGACTGTACCCTTCTCTTCACCACTCTGAGGGCTGAAGATGCTATGTTGGTGAATTTCTGTACTCAAATCTTCCATGAGACAAGACAAAGATAAAAAGAGCCTGATGTAACTATATCAATGTGTAACATAGTCCCTGTGGAAAGGAAAAGATTATTGATAATGTCTGTGCTACAAATGGATGTCTGTAATGAATGTCCACATAATTTTTTTTATACTTTGTGTGAGCATCGGCAACTTAGAAGCACTTTGTGGGTTTTTTTAGTATACACAGCTGAATCTTCTATATGATATCTGGCCATAGTGCTCTCATTTGTGACGAGGGCAGGTCTTAGTGATGGGTTGTTATCTGGGCTATGCTTGTGAGCGTGGTCCTGTGTTTATGTGCTATTTTTATGTTAAAGAGAGAACGTCAGTGAAAACAGCCTGATAAAGTTGTTGCAGAAAGGAGTATGTTTGCACTACGTGTTGTTCATTTATTAGCGTTATTTTATAATGTGCTGGATTTTAAATGTATTTTGATTTTGTAACTGCTTCCTTGTGCTTGCATACACCTGATGGCCAAGTTTCTTCTCCAGCTGAGTACTAAACAATGTTGGTTTGGGTTGTGATAGGTCTTCTTTTGCAGCAGTTTGCTGTGATGCTGACAAAGGCATATCATTTGAGTGCGTATGGTTGCCCCCATTGCCCTGGGCACAGTATGTTCTGTTTTCCTTTGCTGCTTTTGTCAGGTCTCATGGAATAAGGACTGTATGCTCCTGCTTGGCTCTATGCAGCAGTCTGAGCATCTGTGATGACGTGCTGTTGGTCTTTCATAGTCACTGTGCTCCTTTGATACCAAGGTGTTACTGAGCCTTTCCCATTCACA
This sequence comes from Steatornis caripensis, assembly GCA_013398225.1. Lineage (NCBI taxonomy): Eukaryota > Metazoa > Chordata > Aves > Caprimulgiformes > Steatornithidae > Steatornis > Steatornis caripensis. The sequence goes on along the minus strand of VZSC01000047.1, from coordinate 232,057 downwards.
GATGGATGTTGTAGTAGGTGATCTTTTATCTCCAGGTGCCTTAGAAAACTGCATGTTATCACCTGGCAGTGCATGTTTTTTCCTTTTTTTTCTTCTTGCCCCAGCTTGCATCTCCCTAAAGTAAATGTGCCAAACTGGCTTTAGTCTTGGAAGAAATAATAATTCTATGGATTGTTTAGCTTTGATTAAAAGGAAGGTTTTCTTGGCTATGTAGCATTTTTTATATCTGCAAAGTCCATTTTTACATAAACATTTATTATTTCTTTGGCTCCTGAAATAAAGTGTCTCTGTAAACTCTGGAACCTGTAAACTATTCGATGAAGTGGACCATTTTTTTCTCAGTAGGCTCTTTTCATATCTTTCCCGATGAATAGCACTGTGGTCTGGTGAGAGGCAGAATTTAATGTGTGTGGTAGGGGAAGAGTGGCTCAGCAGAAATGGCGCTTACCTCCTTTTTTTTCAGATTGGCGTGTTTTGCCATATGTTTGGGATAGAAATAGCCTTTGTCTGGTTCAGAAAATGCTTAGCATTAAGGATTTGACGCATGTCCACCTTCTTTCAGAGTTAATGCTGTTGCTAATCATCATTGCATAGCACAGTCCCCCACCACCTGTAAGCTAGTCCTTATGAAGACCTGTCAAAGGTACAGTTCCCTGGAATTTAATGTTGGCTTGAGAAACAGAAGGGAAAACTGTAATTATTCTTTTTTGAGGGTTCCCAAAGTGCTCTTTGCATTCCTGGAGTATCTTAATACTGCCTTTGTGGTGACTTGCCTTTTATTTCTAGTCGTAATTATTCAGATCATTTCAGATGCGATTACTGTAGGCAAGTGCTTTTCAAGAAACTCTGTTTTTGCCTGTCTGTACGGCATAATGCTGCTTGTTCAGTTGGCTATCTATCTGCACTGCTTTTGCTGGTGTTACTGAACTAATCATGCATGTAGATTATAAGCTTCTGTAAAGCTGATTCAAAAATGGGGAGAGAGTGGAGGTTTTTAGAGAAGTCTTAAAAAAGTTATTTCTGTTTTTTGGTCATCTTACTATTTGGACAGAGTCGTATTCTTTGGTTTCATTCACACTCAGTGTTATGCTGGTGGTTGTTAACATGTTGACCTTTACCATTCATGGCAGTGAATTTGACTGCAGGGTTCATTTTTCCTGATTGTTAGTGGGAGAAATACCCTGTATACAGCAACTGAGTTAAATGAGAAGTTAATCTCTACATTTCATAGTTACTTTTACTGAAATAAATAATTACCTGGAGGTTATGGTTTCAGAGCAGGAAACTTAACCACAGTTAAAAGAAACTGAGATTATGTTCATGAATTTTTGCCTGATGTCTTTTGCTTTGTATTAAAATGTGTCATAATGAATAACATTCTATTTCTTATTCCTTACAGATAAAACGAGAAAAACCAGAAAATATACCAGATTTAAAATGTTTGGTGAAAGAAAAATTTACTGCACTGGAGAGCAAGAACAGTGACTCAGATTTGCAAAGGAATGAAAAGTATGTGTATTTTAAGGATCAACTTAAAGAGATGAGAAAACAATGTAAGTCTTATTTAAAAAAACTACATATTTTTTGAATGCTAAATGGTAAGATGTGACTAACTACCCTAAAATATAGAACTACTAGTTGTGGCTCAAACTGAGGTGAGTGTTCTTACTTAAAAACTTACTTAAATTGATATCTGTGTAGGAACAAGCCAGTGGTAGTTACCTTGGTAGTTTTATTTAGACTCTCAAAGTTCCTGCCATGTTTGAATACAAATATCATGAAAACGTTGCTTCACATCTTTTTGTTGTATGGTGGGCTTTTTCGTTTGAAGTCTTTTTAATTTTTTTCTTAATTGATGGGATCTTCTGAAAGGATTAGGTAAGCTGTTTTCATTTGTCACTTAAACAAATTGCTCCTGTTTCACAATTTAGGATGTGTTGCAACACTGAGAAGACCTTTGCTTTAATCATAGAACTATATTGTTGGAAAATGCTTACTGTGTGTGTACTCAGGTTTACAGCTTCTATGCACGCACCGTATCACGCTGCAACTTACTAAAATCTGTTTTTCTTAATTCACGTGATTTATCAAGTGTTCGAATTTTAATTTATTTGTGCTTGAATTACCAGAAAAGTAGGAGAGTGAAGAGTTCTAGTATTTATGCAACACAACAAAATGGTGTGCTTTTATTGCCCAGCTCATATAGCAGCCATTAAAATATCACTTTTGATTACTGTTGCCGGGAAAGTTCATGGGCTCAAACATTGCTTGTGCTGTTCTTCCCCAATCATGACTATGTTTTGAAATCATATTATTCTGCTTGCTGTTCCTTGACCCCTGTACCTATTCCCTCCCACCCTACATTTTGATTTCAACATAAATTGGTATCTCAGGAACTTCAGGAGTCATAGATTAATGATTTATACCCTTGAAAAATGATACCCTGGATGCTCTTCTGTAGCTCTCCTTGAGTTTTGTTTTTTTGGACCCGTACCCAAAACCCGCTGAAACTAGAGGAAAGAATTTTCCTGCTGACTTCACTGGACTTTGGATTACTTCCCTATAGAGATTTATGAAGTGTGAGGACATGCTTGACAAGGTGAATTTTAGATCTGATATTTCAAGACTCCCTAGGATTAGAGCTTGAGGGCTTAATAGAGTTGTTTCCCATCTTTATGGTTTTTTGTTTCCAATCTTTATGGTTTTTAAGATTTTGGATTTGAGTATTAGCACTGATCTCTGAGTTAAATAGAGCTCTTGGCGCTACTCGAAGAATGAACATACCAAGTAGCAGACCACAAAACAGTGTAATTTTCACTCCCTGCATAACCATAAAATTATTACTGCCCCACCATTATGTTGTAATTCCTAATTTCCAGGTGTTTGTAACTGAGAAGATTAAATCTTGATAACTGACTTTCCACCCTGTAATTGCCTGAGGAAGGGGCGTATGCCCTAGTAATACATTCAGCTCAGGCTATGAGACTGAGTTTTAACTGGCAGACCTGCTGAAAAAAAACCAAATTAAATAAGCACAATAAGAGTTATTCTTTAAAAAAAACCCAACCAAACAAGGACATCACTCTGCTGCTCCTGCCTGAAATTCAGATTCGTCTTATTAGCCACTTAGACTTTAGTTTTGGTTGTGTATAGAGGTCAGACTGTGCCCAGAATGAAATGCATGATGATGTTGGATGGACTGCTGTGTTCAGTACATGGACTATTGATCAGCTGGGCCAGCTTGGGTTTTGTAGAGTTCATGATGTTTTTGATGCGGTAAATCGATCACACCTACTCCTCTTGCAGTGTTTAATGCAATTTAAAAAGTTGAATGGAAAACTGTTAGTTAGCTTTCACAAACAGTCTTGGATGCGATATAATGAACAGGTATTCAAATAAACAGTCTGCTGCAGCCAACCTTCTTTTGAAATGGATAACGAAATGCCATCTCAGGTCTGCAGATAGAAAACAGGTGGAAGATTCAAAGTTAAATTTGTCAAAGTAAGCACAATTCTGCTACTTTAAACTTGCATCATTATTGTGTCTTCTGCCTAAATAATCTGTCGATACGCCGTAAAGTCGCTTTCCTACTCCAATTCCCTCTTCAAAAGGCTCTTTTCACCAGGAAGGCTCCCAGAAATTCTTGAGTAATAATGGGTGACTGAAGATCAGTGGAGACTGTTTATATTCACACATGTAAATTTGCTTCTATATGATACAGTGGCCTGGAACCAGTAAGACTGTCTAGTTTCTCCCTTGTAGTTATGTGATCTTCTTGCCATTACCTGTATCCTCCCTCTCTCCTTTTGTGTGTTTTTCTCACTTGTACCTAACCTTTAAAAACACCTACGGAACTGAATATCACAAATTTGTTCACAAGTTTAAAAATGACAGATACCCACATTCTTATAAAATCAGGGCTTCTGGTCTTAACGTGTTTGTGAGAGGCTAAAGGGACACGTGGTACAAAAAGCCTCTTCTCATTGTTGAGCTTTACGTAATAAATACTATGTTGACATGTGTAATTGAGCACTGTCAGTATTATCTAAAATATCACATATGCTATGTAGAGAGTAGTGTTACGGTAAAGAAGGAGAAGGCTCAGAGGCAGGAATTTCTGTGTCGCAATACCAGCTGAGCTGAAGATTCATAAAATCTGTAAAAGACTTCTACTGGTTTTGATAAACTGGTGATGTACCCTATAACACACTGTGTGTACATCTTATTTTTTTTCCTTATGTAAGCAGAACATTAGGACCACACTGTTAAATATTCAGCAGCCATGCTTAAGTCAAGACATCTGTGTATTCTTTAGCTTCTCCTGTATGAGTTGTGATTTCGAAAGCATGAGTCCTAAAATACTGGTCCTGTAATATGGCATATCATAAAGTTGTCTGCAAATTTTGGGACACACTTCGAAACTACTTGATGTGAGTTACATGTATTGGTAACTTCATCAACAGCTACCTGGTTAATACTTCGTTTGCAGATATTAGGCTTGGAGGTTTGGGCACAACTTAGTGCATAACTCCTGGCCTGTTCCAAGCACATGTATACAGTGTGGTCCAATTTTTAGCTCTTTCCTGGGATTTGGTTTTATTGCTGAATCAGATAAAATACAAAAACTCCATCCAAGTTTTCTCAGAGAGACTTTCCTGGGGTTTGGTTTTGTTCTAGCCTTTTCTATCTGAAAGGAACAGATGGGGTAGATGCTAAAATGATTTGAGTGCCACGATGAGTTACCATTAATCATGATGTATCTTTTATGCAGAGTTTGACATTTGTATTCTAGAATAGCTGAACAAGGAAACGTTACATTCTCACATTGTCTTTCTACTTAGAAATTAACTAGGATTTGAAGGAGAAAAACTTTCTCAACACAGTTTTTAGGTACGGTGCAGAGTGAAGCAGTTAAATATAACCTATTTTAACAGAAAATTGAGAAAGCTAATACATTTTCTCTCTTGATATTTTCTGCCACAGTGATGAAAGGGAGCTGCATGGTTGTTCCCTGACACCTGACAGGTGACATGCAGTGCGGTAGGTAGCTCTGATACGCAGGGAGGAGAATGGTGCTGTGTCACCTTCAGATTGTCGTCTTCTGTAGGCAGTTCTGCGGGAAGGAGACCTTCTCGGCTTTGAACTTTAGCAGCAGCTAAGGTGCAGAAATGAAATTGGGAAGGTGGATCTCTGTGGCAGTAAGGATGATATCATGCCTCAGAGCAGTTTCTGTTCTGCTCATTTTTCAGACAGTTTGCAGGCATTTTCCCTCAATCTGTGAGCCTTTATTATGCAGCTACTTTAGCTGGAATTTCTGCAAAATGATGCAAAATCTCCACCTCTGATGATATGTGTCAAAACACTGTCAGACAGGTTTTATGTGAACGGCAAGTGATTTTTCTGAAGTCTGTTTTCAGAACTATCTTACATTCCTAAATTCCCACTTATTTTTAATGGAAAACATTTTCGTTTTTCTACTCAAACCTGCTTATAATATAAGCAGTAACAAAGAAGTGTTGATTAATTTTTTTATTATCTTTTTTAACCATTTCTTGTACCCTAAAATGACTACGTTGTCTTTTCCAAATAATTGAGCACATGGAGGGTTGTTCACTAAATCTGGCAATATCAGAAAGTTCTAAATGATTTAATGTGTGGTTTGTAAGGAAAATTTTTGTGACCTTAACCCTACGTGACTGATACTCTCCTTACACATAAGGGTCCTGGAGCTGCAAAGTGCTTAGTGATCTCCTTTTGATTAAGTGAAATGCTTAAGCAAGTTGCTTAAATTAAATTACATGAGTAGATCCTTTGAAATTAGTGGGATTGCTGGCACATTACACTTCCTTGTTGGAGTGTAACCACAGTACAGAACCTTGCAGGACTGAGCCCATAGGAATTAAATCATGGTTACTGCAGGAATTGTAACTTTGCATTTTGTATCTTCTGTAAATTTAAAATCCCACCTTCTGTTTAAAGTTGTATTACCAAGTCTTTTTATTTCATGCCAGTGTATATATATATATATATATATATATATCAAAGGCATCTTCTGGCACAGAGTATGAGAATTTTGCCTTCACAAAATGAAAGTACGATCTCTCTTTAATCTCTATGTATCAGTTTAAATTTCTGATACTCTGTGAAAAGAGCTATCGGAAGGTGTAATCTCTACTCCTGTGACCCTAGCTGCCACTGCTGTATTTGCTGAAGGTTATTTAGTTTCACATTCAGTGCACAAAGGATGACAAGCTTCATAGCCCTTTTATAACAGCTGATAACATGCACTTTGGAATCCTTGATAACTGCAGTCTGTACGAACACCCAACAGATGCATGCTTCAGTAGTCATTTGGTAGAAAGTGTTGAGATTTGAGTGAATGACAATATTGCTGGTTATGCCAAACAATTTCAGTGAATTTGGCAAATGCAGGAAAGATAATATTTTTTTGATAGGGGACAAATAATTTTGAGACGCAGTAGTATTTTAGGTAACTTTTTGTCATAGAAAACCACTCGTTGTAATGTAGTTTGGAAAGAGCAACACTGCAAATGTAAAGCTCTTCCTTGCCCTCTCCACTGAAGAAAAAAAGTCTCAGAGGTTTTGAAAGGACGAAGTATGTATCATGATTTAACATTTTGCTAGGAGAGATTTATAGTTGTTATCAATAACAAAATAT
>VZSC01000047.1:153455-225263 GCA_013398225.1 Steatornis caripensis | reverse complement strand
TGTTATCAATAAGAAAATATTTTGAAAGGAGAAGATTTTAAATTTAGTATTTAATATTCATGTAGAAACCATTATGCCCTGTTGATACATGTATTTTAAGCCATCTGCTGAGAAATAATGATGTAAAAAAAAAGTGATTTTAGATGCAGGTAGGGGTAGAAAGGAAAGACTGAAGTCTTTGATTTGCTTTTAGTGGGATAAGAAAACAAGCTGCAACAAGACACTGTGTAGTATAATGCTTGACAAGTTTCATCCAATTAATCCTCACAACATCACACCGAGGCAGGCAAGTTAATTTTATTCCTCACCATATAACAGAGGTGAAACTTGAGTAAATAGTTGAAGTTACTTGTGTGGAGTCACATAACTGAGTTGCAGATCTGGGTTTCTCTTCAGTTGTACCTAACTTCTTAGTTAGTCTATGTCTTTATACTTAGCTGTTTTGGGAGAGAGTTAGCTGAAAAATAACGTTAGTGTATTTTTCTTTGTATTTTCAATATAAAATAATAATTTTAAATCCCTTTACTGACTAATTATGGGTAAACAACTTCAACACAAAAGTTGAAAATTCTAACTGAAAGTGGGATTGGTGTTAATGACAGTTCAGTGGTGAGTGGGGGACGTGCACTTTTCATTTATGTAAAATTCCTTATAGACAGCCCTTTGACTAGTGAAGAAATGAAAGACGATCTAGCACTTAGGAAGGTCACTTGAAGTTTAGGAGTCTTTGGTTTAGTTCTTTGCTTTGTTACAGTCTTCTTGTATTAGATCAAGTCATTTAGGTTCAGAACAGATCGCTGGGAGTTAGGTGCCTACAATCTTTGTGGATCTGAACCTTATGCCTATATCTAAAATTCAGCTATGTATATATTGCGTTTGTGGACTGTGCAAGGAGAAACTAATGAACATGGACTGGCTCAAATCCATGCTGCTCTGGGCTAGTACCCTATGGAGCAAAGTAGCCATGTCCACTCTGCGCTGCAAAACCCTCAGCTGCCCTGCTTCTCTTGTGGCACTAAAACATCATCATTATTTTTTGTGTTTTTTTCAATTCAAAGAGCTGGAAATAATAACAGAACTGTGTTTTAGTCTGCCAGAGTAATGTTTTCATGGCATGATGCAGAGGGAGCAAATTGCAGCCCCTGAGGAGTGACATGAATATGTTTAGAAGCATTTGTGTGAATGAGATCTGACTTTTGGGTAGGGTTAAAGGACTACCCTGAGAGAGAATCTTGGCATGGTTTTGTCCTGTTGGGACTGTCCTGTCTGGATATTTTCTGGAAGGAACTAGTTGGCTTGGTGAGGAGTGAGCTAGCCCACTTGTTAGTTTTGAAGGATTAGGAGATCAGGGCCTGGGAATGAAATGGAACAAGTTAAAGTGATGATGATTATGTCTGACATACAAAGCCTCTATTTCACACAGTTATTGGGAAGAGACACAAGCTAGAGAAACAAACCAGATAAACAGGGTGCTCAGCTAGTGTACCTGTGAGTTTGCAAAGAAAGACCAACTCTAGAATGAATGAAACCGACAGAACTTTTCTTTAACAATCTGGCACAATTTTTCCGGGTCAAAAATTAGCTGTGTTGATAGAATAACAGGAAGAAACTTGCATTAATAATAATTCTGTTAGTGGATTCATGAAGAACATCAATTGCCAGTGGATCTGGTGAGGTTTTCTTTGATTAAATGATTGCCTTTCTAGTGTGATTGATCAAAATAAGAAGTTTCTTGCTTTGGCATTTAGAGCTCTGACATGGAATTCGTAGTTAAAATGAAAGAGGAATCAACCCACTCCCGCAAACAGCCCTTCTCCATTGTGAGTAACCTGGAGCGTAGGAGACTTGGGTTTCAGTCTCAGAGATTTAAAATCAGAACTTGACTGACTCTGGGCCTGCTGGGTGATTGACCGGTAGCTCTGGAATCGGTCTCTTTCGCGCCCTCTGTTCAGTGCGTATTTAACTGTGTGTAAAAATGGAAACAACTGCAGAAGGAAATACTGAGAGACTGACCATTTAGCCCTATGGTAAAGGCACTCAGCTGAGCAAGGTGTCTAAATAAGAAAGAACATCAGATGTAGGTCTCTCCTGTCTGCCCTTCCAGTCAGTGAGTACCTGAGGGTAAACTCTTTTTATCTCTTTCTGTGTCACTCATCTGATCTATACACATATTTTTAAAAGATCTCCATTTTATTCCATTGCAAAAGTCTTTGCAAGATGTAATTCTTGCTTTTATATCAGCCTGGCTTTTTCAGATCAGCACTGAGTATATAAAATCTAGAAGGGAAATGAAATGTTGCATAGAAATATTTTTTTATTGTTATTGTACACTTAGGGATAATGCTTTGGGTAATTTACTGTTACTGTCATGGGATAATTCTCTCTTAAGTGAACATGTTGATGGCTACCGCATGACATTTTTACTGTTTATAAGAACATATAGGTCAGGAAGGATGCTGATTCTGTTCCCTTGATGTTGCAGTCAATCACATTATCTAATAAAATGCCACCTTAAAATACGTTAATTTTTTCCCCTTTAATTCCATTGGAAGAGCGATGGCAAACCTTAGAACTTTGCTTAGATAGTGAGAAATTTTCAGACAAAGCAAGTCTGTGACCAAGTTTTTGTTCATTTGTTCTTGTGCCAGCACTGCACCCTAGCTTACACAGATGTTCTCCTTCAGTTGTGTTTAGTTCAATTCAGTCAGTTCCTGTATTTCTTGACTCTATGGTAATCCTTTCATGCAAGATGGAAACTTATAAAATCTTATGTCTTATGACCATATTTGAACTCATCGGAAATGTTTTATGAATTTCAGATGAGTAAGCAGCACAGAGATAGATGCTAAAGCTTACCTGCATCTGAAATTCTGAAAACATCAGTAGATGGATTATACCATATAGAAAATTTGCTTTCTGGTAATAAAAAATGACCAATTTCACTAAGAGTTTTCCTTTACTTCTTTCATGGTGTAATAATGCATACTATTTTTCTTGTAAAAATCTGAGCAGTGAAAATGCAAGGACTGCCTCTGCCAGCTCAGTACAATTTTACTTGCCATTATGTCTTTTGCATGCTACTCAGACTAAAGACAGGGGATGGCGGAATTCCATTCTTGTGCCATGAGCTTACAGCTTAAACTACAGGTGTGATCACAGGTGGAGAACAGTCCAAGGAGAAGAAAGCAAAGAAAGAGGAAAGGGAGAGCATCTCAGTCTTACAGTTTTTCAGTTGAGATGGTCTCATTTTGAAGTTAGGATATTGAGGAGAAAAGAGGAAAATAAAGCTCAATGGAGCTTTAAACTTAGGGAATTTTGTTTTATTTACTCATTTTTTCTGTTACTTGAGTGTTTATCTTACTCCTGGATGGACAGTAGGGGTTTTTTTTTCACTTTTCCTATATGTTAATTTTAATCATTTGTGTGTGGGACTTTGTGCCACCAGTATGCACAGGGATCAAAGGAAATACTACTTCAAGTAGAGCTCTTCTCCAGGTAATGCGTTTGGATTGAGTGCCAGCACAAAAAGCATCTGAGGAAGAACAGGGAAGTAGATCTGAGATAATGCTGACTAAATAAAAATCTATCAGCGCATATCACAGTGCATGGTAACTTCAGAGTACTCCAGCTCAGAGAAAGGAAAACACTTGGTGTTTTTATGGTTCCTGAAACTGTTTGCCATGTAGCTCTTCAAAGTGTCTTCCAGAAGAGCTGCAGGTTGAGCTAGATCTTAGTTTGGTAAGTATCGGTGTAGCTTCTGAAATCAGTGGCATTTCCCTGATTTATACCTACAACATACCGTAACATGCAAACAAATGATGTGCAGCAAGATTAATAAACATCCTCAAATTCCTTGTGAGAAGTTCACATGCATTGGCTGCTTACCATAACTTTAAATCCATATTGTTTCATTCCCCTCTCAAAAGCCGTAGGCACCAATTACCTCACAGTAAAGCATGATTTCTTTCCAACTTGAATTTTATTTCATTAGATGTACTGGAGATGTTCTTCACACTACTCCAAACCTGTTAAATAGATTGAACTAAAATGGGGGAAGAAAGCTAGAGAAGCGCTAAAGGACTGCAAAACCCATCTTACAGGTTTGTGGGCCTCAGACTGGTTACGAGAGTCCAGAGTTAAGTGCCTTGCCTCCAACAAGGAGGGTTAGGGCATATCTGTGTGAACAACTTTGGTGAGGACTCTATTCTGTCAGTGTAGTGTGCTTTACATCTGGACGTCAATCACAGTATTGCATAAGATGACTAAAAATGTGCCAGCTATAAAGTAACGCAAAGGGAATGAATCAGGGCTTCTACTGAGAGACTTGAGCACACACGCTTGTATCATGTAGCTGGAGAGGAAATGGACCATGGCTCTAATCTGTGGGTTTGGGAATTTCAGGCACTCAAATGATTACTGATGTTATCAGGGAGGTGAAGTGGTAGTTGTGTGTACTGTCTCTTCAGGGTAACCTGAAGTATGTTGCTTTCAGTCACCATTAGCACAAAGTCAAAGAAGTCAAACACCTTTGATGGCATTTACTACACTTACTCTAAAACAGGCTAGGAGCATTCAGATGTCCTGTCACAACTGAGGAGTGGTTTAAGTTGTCTTTCAGCTGTTATTAGCTCTCATTTGAGACACAGTGTCTGACACTAAAAGTGTGGCTAGGTTTATCGTGTCTTACCATCTCAAATATGGATGTAGATTTGTTGTGTTACCAGACTTGCTGTGGATGATCTCGGGATTAAAGGCGAGTTGCTTAACAGGTGATCCAGCAGGCACCAAAAATACCTCATGAGGGAGAGAGGCAGTTAGTGGAGGTGAGGGTGCTTATGCTTTATATGAGCATTGTGTCTACAGCAGTTGCCCAGGAAGCGATGCAGATAAATTCACAAATAAGCATGTAAGAAAAATCCCTTACGGGGAAGATGTCACTTTTGGCTCCTCTCTGGATCCTCCAAATGCCCCGGATCAAATTACTGGAGGCTGGACAAGAATACCAGGAAAACATCGCTGTAGGCTTTCCCTGCCTCGTGCCCTCTATAGGCATTTGCTATTATTCATCCTCAGAGTAAGACTGATGGATGGGATGGACCTTACGTCTGACATCATGTAGCTGCTCACAGGCTTTTAAGCAACCCCTTGGCTGTGGGCTGGTCTGCAGAGGGCACTCTTCAGCCCTTCAGTTCAAACAAAATCTGCACCACGAGCGGCTGGAAATGGAAGGGGGCTATGAAGGATGCGAAGAAGGTGTGTGACTGTGTACTCCAGTAGTTAACTCACTCAGAAAGGAGTGGGAAACTGAGTTCTCTACATCTCCATCACCACTTTCTCTTCTTCCACTTGGATGGAGCTGTGCATACTTTCAAGAACCAAAGAGGTCGCAGGACAGACAATATATTCCTTGTTACTCAGCCCGGGGCATCTCTGGACAAGTACATAAGTCAGAACTTCAGATCCCTGGAGAAGCTGGGAGGGACTTACCCGAGTTAGATGCCTTCAAGGTTAGGAGGCCACTGAACAGGATTTTTCATCATTTTGGACTTTAGTGTTTTTACTTTGCTTCAGTTCTTTGGATCTGGCCCCAACTGAAGTATTCTCCCTCACTCCCTATTTGAAAGTTTATAGGCCAATCCAAGACTTAATGAAATCAAAAGAAGTCTTTCCAGGAAGACAGTTCATCAGGATCTATCTATAAACTTCCGGTGTAAACTAAGTGGCAAATTTATAATCAGATAGGAAAACAGGGAGGAAAAAGCCCTGCATACTGCAGCATGGAAGAAGACTTCATGCAGAAAAGCTGAAGAGTTTTCTTTGAGGGAAAAAAATGTAAAAGCTTCCTGATTGCTTTATCAGCCTCTACAGTAAAAATAGTAATTACTGCAATTCAAGACTAATGAATAAATTACTGTATTAAAATGAGAACAAAAAAGTGTAACAAGCAATCATATGTAATCATTTGGCAACTCTGTTGTTAGTTTGGGCAAAGTAAGCTATTCACCTGACCTTTGCGGCAGCATCCATTGCTTTGTTTTTTTTGTTGTTTGGTAGTTTTTTTTTCTCTACATCCCAGATTAATTTCTCCCTTCCTGTTCTCCAGCAGAGTTTTGTTACGCCGTGTCAGATGTCTGCGTAGCTGGGCTCATATTCCTCAATTTCACAAATACGTGCTCACCTGAGAAAACACGGCTGTGCAGATAGCTCCACTGAAATTGTGTCTGCGTATGGGTTTTGTCACATCACAGCTGTGTCATGGACAGATATGTTCCAGCTCTGTCGTACTCTTTACCACTTCTTTCATTTCACCCAGCCTGAATCAGCATCCTTCCTCATTTTTCTGCAGCTGCTTTCCTTTTTCACATGCCGCCACAACCACCTTCCTCCGTTCAGTGCTCCTCATCGGCTTTCCTCCTTGCCAGCTCTTCCTTAGAAGCGTCACAGAACATGGTACCCGTGATTGATGTACTTACTTTCACTAGCGAGGCCTTCATGTCAGTCTGATTTTGTCTTGAAAAAAATATACGTAACTTCATTATCTTGATAAACTGGTTCACTTATACTTGGTTTTGCCTTCACAGTTACTGATTTGCTAGTATCCTTCCAGCTCGGTTGTGTACACAGCACAAGCACTAATTTAGAGGAAAGTAGTGGCTATTGACCACTAACAGTACGGTTGGTGGTGTGCTAGCTGTAGCTTTACATTTTTGTTAGAGTTGGAAAATCTAGTAGTTTAGTGAGTCATCAAACCCAATGTAGCAAAATTCAGTTGTAAATGAAAGAGGAACATTTCCATATTCTTCATTTGGCTTAATTCCTGTGCCTAATGGCTGTGTATATACCATAAACATTGTGAAGGAGCAACCATGGAAACACTTGTTTTCTTGCATTGCTAAATTTACTCTGGGTTGAATATTAACACAGCGCTTGGCATTACTTTAAAAGCAAAAATAGCTAAAGCGTGACTCACTATGAGTCATTTACTGCTAGTCCTGCTATACTGCCTAGAGCTTGACATTGAACAAGTTGGCAGCCTGCATTGCTACATTTTTTTCTAGGAACTTTGAACACATTTCATTCTTGTGAATTCTCTTGTGCAACAATATTAAACACAGCAATGTGTTTATTTTGCTTCCAAAGTCGAATGAATCAGAAAATGGTGAAACAAAGAGTATTTTTCTTGGAGATTCTGAAAGAGCTGTATTCTGAGAATTATTTTGTAGCCGCAATAACAAAATGATTGCATGGATGTTAAAAGTTAATTACATTTTATCCAGATTATGTGAGATATACTTTAAACATTTTTAAATCTCCTTTTTTTAAAAAAAAATTATTTGCATTTTCAGCAAAGGCATACATGGAATCAGAAAGCTAAACCTGTAGGCTGAGAACGTTTTCTCTTTGGTTGGCAAAAGTTTTATGATGGGAAGGCAGTCAACTCTTAAGGGGCAGACAAAACGAGGCAACTGTATTCCTATTGGACTCTGTATTTAAAAGGCGCACCCTAAATAGGGTTCTTGGTATCTGACAGTGAGTAGCTTGCTGGCTGACTGTGGGAATGCCTGTAAAGGATCCGCTGATTTCAGTCAGATGGGAAGGGGTAATGAGAGAGGGCTGAAACCAAAAGCAACTTGCTGAGACAACCATGTGATGATATCCTGAAATACACTGGCAGGGCCAAATATCACTCTTCAGTATACTAAGATTTTCGTTCCAGCTAAATGCCATTTCTAACTAAAAGCCACTTCTTAGAACATAGATAATGAAATACTTTAATATTTTCCATAGTTTTTTCTAGTTAAAAAAAATTTACTGTGGTAATTGAAGAAAAATCTTATGCTATCAGCGTACAACCTTCTGCATGTGTTAAAAGGAGGTACCACAAATCAAATTAAAATACTAATAATGTAAGTTTGAAACATCTACAAAAGTAAAATCCCACATAACTGGGTACAGTTAAAAAATCTTGCTATTTATCTCTTCCTTTAACTGCAGATGATGGAAATAGAGACTGTATGGTACGTTCATCTGTGCATTTAATAATACATGCTGTTGCAGGATCCTTACGAGCTAAAGCATTTTCTTTATCTAATCTGCTAGAACACCAGCTTCAAAAATTTCTCTTGAAGTGGTTTCCCTATTAAAAAATCTCATTATGATGACTCAAGAGAGAAATAAGAATGATTAATTAAGCTTAACAGTGACATCCTATGCATTGTCCTGATGTGCACTGTTCTGTGTTATTTCAACGCGCATTTGTGACTAAAAGTACAGACATGACTGCACTGAAGAGACTTCTTCTGTTTGAACCTTAGAATTGTTCCGTAAACTTAACTACAATAATGTGAAAGCAATTTTTCTTTAAGTTTTCCTGTCTAACAATCATACTAAAAATGATAGCATGTTATTTTCCTAGACGTAGAATAAAAAAATGATCATGTTACATCAAACAGTGTAAAGTGGGACAGGGTTTTGATTTTTTTTCTGTGTTACCTCTTTGACAGTGGCCCCCAAATCACTGTTATTAAAATGATTTCAGTAGTTACTCGTGGTGTATGCTCTTTAGCAATCTCTTCATAGCTACTGAATAGGCTGTACCTCAGCCACACCTCCAGACATGTTATGCAGAATATAGACATGAGAATTTATGTTAGGAGTAAGACTCTGCCTTTTAAAAGACAACTCTGTGTAGGAGGTTTTTTGCTCTGAGGATCATCAGAAAGATTGGAGCTCCCTAAGGCATGATATCTCTTGGGCATCTCTATACACGTTGTGTAAGTAATGCCTCTATTAAGCTATAGCAAATTATTCCCCTCACATATGCGTGTGTTTCTGTGTACACATTCACACATATTGACACAGTGAGTATGGGCAGGGCAGTGACATGGAGTCTTTCTCTTTAGGACTTACCAGAAGACCCTGTGCTCAGCTCTAGATTAAGCACACAGGAGCACGATAGTCTAGCACTGAATGTGAACTTCATTTCAAAGTATTAACTGTTGTCTGTAAATATGTAAGAAATACTCTGAACTGAAACAAACATCCTGTTACACGTGCATCCTAAAATGACAGATGAAAACTCTCAGTTCTCAAATCACTTTCTGTTCCAGTTATGAATCCAAGATGATTTTCTTTAATATTTTCATATGACAGAACAAACAACACATTATGCAAACCTGTAAATCTTGCACAGTGCTGAAGGAACTGATATCCACTTAACCACTACAGGCTGTGAGGATGTCCATCTTGTTGCATTCTTCTCCTGGGTCTTGGAAGTATTTTTGAGGTACAGTGTAGGAACCAATATGGCTATGAGTTGTCAACAGAAAAGTGATAGGAATTTTGGACCAACAAATTGTGGTCTGTGCATATATTCAGTTTCAGCACTGCTTTCAACAGCAGAATGGAGGCTTTTTTCCCCCACCCTTCAAATTGATTTTATCAGGTACGTCTAACCTGAGGAACTCTTTTTCATGTATAATAGATGGGATACTTAGGATGTGATTCCTTACTCCCTATGAGTTGTCAATAACATAGTTATTACAAAGCAAATTTGTCATTAAATGTAGTACTTGCATAGCATGAGCTATGGCTAGAAAAAAGTGTTCTTTGTCTGTTGCACTATTTTTTATGTGACTGTGCCCTTATAGAACCAACCTTACTGACTAAGCTTGTCCTGTGAGCCTTTAATCTTAAAAATAGCTCTTTTTGCTGCAGTTTGTCTGAGGTTGATTCACAAGCATAGCCATGTGGGATCCAGTAGCATCATTGGACTGACTGTTAATCACTGTCACCTTTTGAGAAGAGACTGAATGTTAAATTGCTCATTTCTAAACACCTGCCAAATCCTTTTCTTTTGCAAAAGCCATTAGTCTAGCAGATTTCACTGCTTCTGTTTTTTGTTTTTTCCACACTTAAAATCTATGGCAAGCCTTTTATACTTAGGGTGGCAGGTGGTTTTGTGAAGCATTAGTGGACAAATTTGCCCTGAGATTAACTACAGACCAGAAACTGCAAACAGATGTTTGCAATTGAAAAGATCTTCCAAGTCATGGGAGTCCTTAGTCTTGGGGGAACAGGTCTGCAAAGACCAGGGGAGTCGAGAGACACACTTTTCACTAAGCAAGTTAGAGACTCCTACTTCAAGACATAACTAGCATGTGTATTTTAGATCAGCTGTGCCAGCTGAGAAAATTAAGATACTGAAAGTTAAATTTCTGCATCAACACTGCACATTACAAAGTTAATTTCCTAAATCCACATTTAGGAATCTAAATCTGGAGCCGTATTTTTAGTTTATTTGTAAACTTGGAGTATCTCTTTAGCTTCCCGATTCAGAAATTTGATTATCATCTTTATTACATTGCCCTCTGTGTATAGGGGAAAGTCTGCAGCTCAGGATGAGTGTCTACAGACATGTGCAGACATATTGAGTTCCTCTGCCTGCGTTGTCTCCCCATCTAGCCAGTTCAGTGCCATGCAAATGTGTCTATACAAATTCTGAATCAGCACTGGTCTCCATCCATTCACCCAAGGGAATGGGCAAAGGAGCTTTGTTTCCACCTACATATGTAGATGCGCCCTCAGATTCTCCAAAATTCCAGAGAATGAAGATTTTAATTAGAACAATGTGCTCATACTTCTGCTTATATAGATGTCTCTACATGTGGGTTAATTTGCTTTTACTGTTTGTTCCTCCTGAGCAGAGGTCAAGCCTCTGCTTGAGACATCAGCATGATTAATACTACACTGGATATCTAGCACAGCATCATTACTGTACTTTTTTAAGCAGGCAAAAATAGGTAGCAGGAACTGAGAAGCTTTTAATAGGCTGTGAATTTGTTGACATACCTTCTCTTTAAAGAGGGACACACACAAAAAAAGAAAACATTCTCTATGTAGGATGTATGATGTTTATTCCAAAATTGCTTGAATAGAGTTGTTTAAAGAAAACCATCATGTTTGCAGTTCAGGCATTGTTTTAGACTTTAGTAAAATACTACAGAATGTGAATCAGTCGATGGTTATCTATGATGAGCAGGTAAACAAAAGATTTATTTCCCAATGGGTTTTTCATATGGTGGTGACAAACTCCGTTGCACAACAATGGTCACATTCCAAAGCTGCAACCAGGTTCTGGAGGGCTTAATTTCACAACTGCTTACTGTGTCCTATTGCATTACAGTGACCTTTCAATAAAGAAGGGAGATTACTCGTTTGGGGTTTTTTTGGTTTTTAGCTTAAAAACTGGATGAGGATATAGTGCAGTGCCCTACTTCTACATAGCAAATTTTGTCCCTGACATTTTTAAACTATGTCCTGTAGTAAAATATTCAGAAACTTTTATGTTTCCTTCCTTTTTATTAATCTTATGATGTGTAGATCTACTTAAGGAAGGCATTTACGTTGGCAATGCAGTTAACTGTAAAAAAAAGTAATTTCTGATGTTGAGAGGCTGTCATTAAAAGTATGTTTTCCTGGTGTAGGAACTTCTATATCATCCTTCCAACATATCAGCACAACAAAATTATTTATTGTTTACTTTATATGTGTTGTTTTTTTTTCAAGGTGAACTCATGAAGCCCTGATTTCTAAAAATTATTTGGTTGAAAAAATAGCTACAAAGCAAAAATAAAATCATGTTAACATGATATGATATAAGAAGGATATTAAAAAAATCATCTAAATATTATTTTATTCTTGCCTGTTACAGTTTAGTTTGTGCTCATGACATTCCCTACATAGTGACTTATTTTGGAGGTTGAGTTTTAATAATGTGAAGCACTCTGCTACAAGTGCACTCTTACTTCATAGTGTGAAACAGTTATGTAATCTTCAAAATAACTTCACTGAAGAATTACTCTGAAGCTGATAAATGAAGACAGCATCCAACAACCCGAGAGAGCAAGCTGAAAAGGCCAGACCTGCAATGAAAAATGTGTTACTATTGGTCCTGGGAAGGCAAGGTAGAGAGAAGCCCAGCAGACACTAGCCACAACCGGGAATGAGCAGCTAGTTCGATAGTTTGTCACAACACATGGGTGTCCATGATGTGTAAAGATCACATTTAGACCTGAGCAGGCATTAGGTGACTAGTGTATAGATTCTGAAGTTTGAGTAAATACTTATGCAAGATAGCTGAATAGTAACTGTTAAGCCCGTTCTCAGCTAGAGACTTGCCTGTCATCCACAGTGTTGATGTTGGGTGTGTGCTCAGGTGCAGACTTAGGTCTGACGCTGGGAGATGCTCTCCATGAGGAAAGCTTGAGGCTGCTAGCCTGACCCCAAGCTGTCAATCATGTGGTCTGATCTGATCAGGTACAAGTAGATTTGAGCACCTAAGAACCGCAGCTTACCAGCAGATCACATAACCTCTGCTGTTTGTAATCATAATTTGGATGCTTTAAGCCTGAGCTACATCTGTGCTGGCAGCTGGCAACATGGTACCAGCCACGACACCTACGATGCTTTGTTTTCAAACAGACTTCACAGTGTAGACAGAAGCCAGGAATTACCCCTGAAATTCAGCAAGAATTAAATTGAATGTGTCACTTGAAAGTTGTACATTGAAACTTGAAAATAGCTTGAAAGTGGTCTGTATTCTTAGCACCAACAGATGTTTTCAAAAGAATCCATAGCTGTAATGAAATTCGTAGCAGAGAGAAAAGGTCACTTCCATAGCGAAAGTCTACCCCCCACCCTGATTTCCACACCAGAAGGAAGCTTTCTGTGGTGCCAGCGAGTCTGAAAGCAGTGTAAGCAATTAGCAAGAAAGAGCTTGAAAATTCCATCGCAAGACGCAGAACTGCTCAGGAGTGGTGACGCTTAGGATTGTTCAGCCTGATTAGCTCCACTGACAGGGAGGTGATGTAGGCTAATTACAGCTCCTTAACCTCCTTAGAAGCAGTTGCATAAAAGCGCAGAACATCTCCATGTTGAAATGTAAGGTACTGCAGCATTCCCTGGCTTCTCCACATTGGTATTCTCAGACCATCTGTACAATCCACTGACCTGCCTGGATGATGCATAGGAAGGTGTGTCTGTGAGCCAACCTGTCAGTGGCTGCGGTTACAGGAGTGGGAAAGTTTCTCATTAGGATGTGTGGCTGAGTAATAGAACCCCTGATGCTATCTCTTTGGGTCAGTCAGCCTTTGAGAGTGGATCATGAAAACTGTGGTGCAGTATTTAGCCAGTGCTCTGTAGTGCAGGTCTGATCCAAGTGTAAGGAATAGAAAAGAGTTTTTTTATGTAAAAAGTAATTTCAGTTTTACCAGGTGAAGTTTTCTGCTCTGGTGTGGTTTTTAGTGCTGTCTCTGTTATAACAACAAGAAATAATGGCATTTGATCTATAATAGGAAACGTCATGAATTCTGATTGTTCAGTATTGCTTGGAGGAGGAAGGAGGGATCAACGTGATATTTAAATTAACTCCTTGTAAATACAGAAGTCTCATCATAGATAATGACTGTCACATTTTTTCCAGGAATTACAATGAAAGGATGTTTTTAAAGTGTTTTTCAACACATCTTTCCAGGTGGTTCATGGAACAGATTGTTTAAGACTTAAAATAGAAAAGCAATCTTGCAGCAAAAAAAAACCCTTTAAAAAATAATGTCTTTAAAATAAACAACCAAAGACTTGAACAAAAGATCTAACCTGAAATAATGCATTCTATTCTGCTCTTTTTCTAGGCAGTTCTCTTTAAATTGATGGTAGTGTTGTAACACCAAAACGTAATTCACTTACAGAAATTAATTCATAAACAATAATTAAATAATAAGGGATTTCCATATATGTAGCACTAGGGTTTAATCTGGAAAACCTTGCATATTTCATGGACTAAGTCTTATGAGACACTAGAGGAAAAATGTGCCACAGCGAGCACTTCACACCATCATAAAATATGCCTAGATTTTATGCAGGTCACCAGCGTTGAGGCAAATGTCATCCTTACTGTATAGTGAATTTCATCCAAAACTTCCATACACATTTCGTTTAATGTTTGTTTTCAACATTATTTCAGGGGAAAGTGAATATTTAACTGAAACTTGATGACTGTAAACATGTCAAAGAGATGTTAGTGCACTTTTTTTTTTGAGAAATTGCATCTTCTAACTGGTTAGGCATCGCGCATGGGGAACCTTTTGTAACCATCGACACTGACAACATCATTTCCCCAGATCCTGCTGTAACCATTGACGTTGACAGTCTTTTTACTTCTCAGTTAGCTTTTCTTGAAGAGCTGAACAGGAAGCTATTTGACTGCTCTTTCTCCAAAATCTAGCAGAAGTACAGTATTCTACTGAGGTTTGAGAGTAAATATACAAATGGCTTGCTTTTCCTGGATGAGATGTATGAATTTTACATTCGGAAGTAAGTCTTTTAAGCACACATCGAAGGAAATACCAACGTACTTGAGGTGCTGTTAGAAACGCGTGCATCGACTTTCAGCATACTATCACCTAATTCAAAGTCTGTCCAGAAACACTGGAGAATGTAAAATACATGAGCTAGGCCTGTGCCCATGGCCACTGCGGGACTTGACCCAGCACCGTTATTCTTGAAAATTGTGTTTATGGTCTTTTGTAGTTATCAGTGTGGTCAATTTAAGCAGGAATTTTCCCCTTTTACTAATGTTTTAAAGATGCTGTGTATATGTTACGTGCTGTGTATAAATTCACTTCTCTAACTATGCCCACTGCTTACTCCTGTCAAGCGGTGTGGCAACCATGGGGATTTCACTGATTTGAGCCCTATCTTGCCCTCCTTCCTTGCAGTATCTCACCACCTCTCACTTGCCTGTATGTACCGTGCCTGTATCTCAATTCTTTGCTTTACAGCTCTGTGGTCTTTCCTTTCCTGGTCAATGGCTGATGGATGCGTTCTGAAGTTTTGCTCTCTCAGTGGCAGTGCCATCTAGCCAGATCCACTGCTTAAGATCTTCCTAGAGGATCCTTTCCTTGAGAAATGGCCTGGCACCAGACCCCTCTCCAGATGGTCAATCTGGTTTGTCCTTGCTGAGGATCTAGATACCCACTGCCCTTGTGGTGTGTCACCAGGTACGTGGAGGGCCATGCATCACTGTTGGCTTACATTGGGAGATCTGTAATGGCAAGTCCTATAACCTTGCTCTTCATTCCTACCTGCTGTTTAAGTAAGAGCAACAGGAGGAGCGCTCCAGGTGATTTCTGCTAATTCATCTGATAATCCAGCAAGGGTTTTTAACTCTTCTGTATGAAGTCTAGAGTAAAAGCTGTTTAATGTGCAGTCCATCTTGTGTAATAATAAATAAATCAAACTGCTTTGACAGTGTATTGTGACTGCATTGGTTTAGGAAAAAAAACCACCGTAGATTCAAAATACCTGCTTTAAAAGTTAGGAAAACAAACCACCAAAAAATGGCTTTGCTTCTACTTTTGTTAATCTTGTGTTCTTGATTTACTTCTGTGAACTAATTTTCCTGGAAATAGATTTTGTGTTAAATCCTCTTGCTCACCACCATTTATGATTATTTTAAGTCATTTTGATTAAGGCATATTCTGATGAGTATTAGCTGTTCAGAGGCTGCATGGTGAGGCTGCCCAGCATGAGGCATATGTACTAGCATAGTTCCTTTTATTTCTCAAGGCCTTAGACGTCCTTGCCAGTGCTTAACTGTAACTGTTTCCCTTCATTTTAATTTCCTTCATTTCCGTTATTTTCAAAAGTAGTCTTATTTTTCTACTTTCAGTTTTACTCAGTTATTTTTCATCCTTAATCAGTATTTTTGTTTTGGGATGCTACAAATGCAGACACGCAGCTGTGATAGCTGTGATTTTCCCTCAGATTTTGTTTTAAATACAGCAAATGTGCTGCTGTCAGTACCTATTGTAAAGCTGTGGTTTTCTGCTGCTTGCTATGGGGTAATGGTTGCAGGCTTATTTTGCAGCTGCTCAGGGTATCCACCCATAATGTGAGCAAGTAGTCTGACTTTCTTTGAAAGAGCTGGCTTATCCGTACAGAATTTTGCAATACTGAGGCCTCAAGTTCAGTGGGCTGTTTTTCCTGTCCTAGTAGAAACTGAAAATGACTTACATTTCCAGAGAGAAGGGACCATGTAATTGTTTAAAAGACTGTATTTACAGAAAATGTCGTGGAACGTGGAAACTACTATTTTGGCATCTTTATATTCAGTAGATATGTTGCAATGCTATAATAACTTTTTTTGCTAAACCTCAGTTTCGTGACTGTTTGATCCATAGTCCCTGCTCACATAATGGAATGATTTATCAGAATGAATTGAAAATGAAATCTCAAGTTCTTCACTTCAGAATTGAAGGGCACAAATCTAGATACGTTGGATAAGTTCTGAATCTGCACACTGAGAAGGTCTGAAGGTGAATTGAGTATGACCGTTTTATTTCAACTGTTTAAAACAGCAGTTGCTAGGGAAGGTGAAAGCAGCTGTTCATAAGAGCAGTTCATGTATTCTGGTTTCCCATCCTGAGAGAGACAGACATACTGTTTTGAAAGAACGGATAGAAACCCAAGCAGGGATCATTATGTCTAAGGGAAGAAAAAAAATCCTTGACTTCCTCATTTAGGGAGGTTCATGCATAACCCTGAAGAAATACGTTTTCAGTTCTTTTAAATCACTCTCTTGGTGTTCACGCTTCCAATAAAGATGTCTTCATTTTGCTGCAAATGATCTCAGAGCATTCTAAGAAGTACAAAGCAACTGCTCAATGCCAACAAGTTGAGGTTATACCCTTTCAACTAAGACAGTGTAACTGGAAATAGCAGTTCCCAGTCCATTGTAAGTAAGAAGTAAAACCACTTAGCTTAAACCACCGTGAAGTTGACTTTTAAAGAATGTTCTGACTGTGTGAGCAAAACCTAAGCAAGCGGAATATACCTTTCTGACCATTTAGCCCTTTCTGTCTGTGGCCTGTTACCTCGCTGTGTCCTTGACACCTGCCGTTGTCGCTGTTCTCCGTCTTCCACTTCTTGGGCATCTTTATCCTTTCTCTCATGACACCTTACTAAGCACAGGAGAAGCTCCAAGACAAAGTCCTGCTCTCCTCCAAGTGTCTCTTCAGAACTGCTCTGCTGTACTGCGTCGAGAGAGCTCTAATCTAATTACGGGTGGGCAGATGGCGTGTTGTGATTGTTCTTCCTCATTGGCTGCAAATCCTGTGCATCCTATTATCTGTTGCCCTGTCTTTGCTACCACCTCCAGACCAACCCACTTGTTTGTCTCCTCCACCTGGTTTGTCTTGCCTTCTAGGTCGCATGCTTTGGAACAGAGATTGTCATTTTACCTGGTATAATGCTGCTGCGACCAGGCTGGCATTCAGCTACTACTGCAATATAGATATTATATAATTGTAATACTTCTGCAGAGGTGGAACAAGTGATTTATATAGAAAGAGCCTCATTCTCTTCCAAGATGCACCACATGCAAATATTTTGTGGGCTTAACTATGAGCAGAAGCTTATATCATATACATCTAAATAGAGCTGCTTTGGCAGACTCCGTGTGACAAGAGCCAGCATTTCTTGAATGTGATTTAATCAATGAACTTTATTTAACCACTGAAATTTATTCAGTCTAAACAAATCCAGACTCTTTCATGACAAATGTTTAATCCTTCAAGATTGCATAACTGGGGGATTTAGGGATTAGTTAGCTTTGAAAATAGGTCATGGAAAACATCTACGTCTGGTTAAGAGCTAATCAGGCAAGAAAATAAGTAAAATAGTATAAAAGCTTTAGAAAAAGTATTTTGCAAAATGAGTTTTATGTAATGGTACAAAGAATGTTTTCTATTTATATAAAGAGATGCAAAGCCTTATCCCTCCACTTCCTTTACACTGCTAGAATTCAAAGGAAACTCCCGCTAAACAAGTGATGCAAGTGGGTGCAGAGTTAGGAGTTGTGTATTTTGTTTCTCTTGTGTCCAATGCTTTGGAATAGCTTCATATAATTTTATAAAAACTTCGAAATTATTATTAAGAGCAGTGATTCACAAGTATGAACACTATCAGAAGTTGCAATGAAAATAGGATTGTAATCCTAGAAGTGGGGTTATGAAAGAAAATCACTGCAGTGGGGCTGTTGACCTAAATCTAATAATCTCCCCAACCACTGAAGTCTAAATACCTTCTTTCAACTACTGTTCAGCTTGCCTCCCTCAGTTCACCTCTTTTGCTCTCTGAAACAGGCTGTCTGCTTTCTAGGGCTGTCTGGCATGGTGGAATGGCTTGTATTGTCAGAGGTTATACAGTCTTACCATCTGGAGTCACAAGGGGTTTGTTCTGTCAAGTTATTGGAGAAGTAAGTTTCAGAATGCTCTACAAACTGATGCTCAAAGTTTAATCAAAGTCCTTGTGATGCATAAAGAGATGCTGTCTCTGCCATGCACTGTGTAAGTCTGTGCAACTTTGTGCTTTTGAGTGTTGTAAGAAGAAAAAAGCACGGAACTACCTTCAAAACGGCAGCACGGCTCACAACACAAAATGCGCTCTCCTGGACAGGGATTGCAGAGTAAATTTTTTCACCTTGTTAAATTTCCATGTAATACACTGAATACTTTGCAGTTTAGCATTAGCAAAGCTAAAATCCATCACAGCACTAGATCTGCACAGTCTTCTAGTCAAATGAACAGCTGAAGAATATTAAAAAAAAAAAAAGTTTTACTGGCTACGGTAAGAATCTCCATCTCCAACATACCCTGGATTAAAAAAATGAACGTTCTCAACCACTATATGGAATTGCTTTAAAATTGGCTGATACTGTAGTTCCTGTGAAGACAATTGTTGCAACCTTATCCTTTCTCTAACAAAACATATGTTTGCTCTGAGTAAGGACTGTGGGGCTTTAGGCTACTGACAGGGGGTATTACTGTTTATTTTTCAAGGTTTTTTAGCTTTCTAAAATAGGATTTTTTCAAGGTGACATGAATGTAACTAACCAACTTGTCTCTTTCTTAAAACAGTTATCCTTGAAACACATGTAGTGTTTTATTTTCTACCTGAAAAAGAGTTTTAGGAAGTGACAGTTCATATTGCAGGGATGTGATATTGAGATGGCAGCTTTGTTACAGAAACATTGAAAAGCTTGCTAAAGGTTAGCTTAAGTTGCGCATTCAAACTTAGGTAAATTAATAACGAAGCTTCTTACTAGGCTAGGAAAGTGAGAAAGGAGGAAAAAATACCCAGCAACCAAAACCCAGAACCATACCAATCATTGACTTGTGGTCCTGAATTCAGCACTATGAAAATCTTCTCTGCTATAGTTCTGTAGAATTGATTTCCTCTTTGTTCTTTGCTGGTTTCAAATCTTATATTATAAGCTATTATTTTCTATGCTGTGCCTTCTCAGTTATTTGATTCCTCTATTAGCCATCTGATCAGATGCTTTTTTATGCATCTACTTTCGTATGTAACACAATACATTAGACTCTGATTCAGCTGAGAGGCAGGAAAATAAATGGCACAGGGTTTTGGTCCCCAGTTCTAGGCTCAGATCTGAACTGCCCAGGTGCCGTGAGGCTGTTGAGGGACCATAGAAGCAGCAAAAATCAGTGGAATGCAAACACTGCATGTACTGCTTGTCTCCTCTGTGAGCCGTGCAGGTGCCTCAGAGAGGAATGGTGGTGTTTTGAGCTTTATTAACTGAGCTGCAAAGTTTAAAAAACATTGTGGAGTCTGCACAGATCTAAGCTTGATAGAAACCCATGCAACTTCTTTTATTTAGAGCTTATTTTAGAACTGGAATTTCTTTGAGTTGTAAATTCCGTCTCGTTTCTTTTATCGTTGTGCTCGACAGATGTGGTGAAAATAGCCAAAAATAGGATTTTCGTTTCTGAACTGATTAAAATAGAAAATGTCCCATGTATTGAAAATGGTGACAACACTTGCTGGGAAAAAAATGGATGAGTTGTTGCTCTGAAATGATACACAATGAGCCAGCGTTGACTTGAACTGTGGTGTTCTTGTTTGCGTAACGGCTATGAAAGCCTGTTCTCCAGTATCCATCTTTGTCTTTATTTTCTGGAGTTCACCAGTCAAAACCAGGATTTTCTGAAGATGTTTCAAATTTAGGTTAATTCCAAGCACTAGATTTGGTCATGAATTCCCTGGTATAACTGTGTACATAAAAATGTGGGTAATGTAAAATATTTATTCGTTCAGGACATTTTTTGCAGAAGCCAGCTGTTGAGTCCATGACATGATAGACAAAATTCCCTTACAGGGGCACTCAATCAGAGCAGCAGCGTTTGTTTCATTATGCAGTGGTATATGCTTTTGATGTTGACTTTCATCTTCAGTTGTTTATGACCCAAATTTTGGTTTTAGCTTTCAGTTACTGTGGAGTTCACTGCATCATCTAATGCGCACTAACATAAAAGAATAATACACTAGTGGGGGAAAAAGAGACAACAAGCTGGCCTTCTTGATACTTTACAGTCTAAAGACAAACAATTGAACACAAATGTCTTTGATGCACAAAAGAAAATGTCTTATGCTAAAATCAAGAACCTGAACTTGCAGTCCTCAAGCCAAGGTATAGCTATAACTCTTCCTCTGTTAACTTGAGCAGATACTTGTCTTTTATTATCCTCTGACAAACACGGGAATGCAAGCACAATGACAGGTCAGGCATAACTAAATGCTGTTCAAAACATAATAGTCATTTTACAGTCAACTTTTTATATTTGTTGCGTCACAAAGATTTATTGAAGAGATAAAAGTGGTTATGAAAAACACTGTCCAGTAACTATGGCAACAGTTATTTGATCTCACAATAATTAGCTTAGCATTTGGTTGCACAATACTTTCACAATACCTCCTCGGTTAGTTCATTAAACAAAATTAGCTTTTGTTTGAACTTTCATCACTTGTTGTTTTAAGATTAGTCTGAGTTCAAAAGAATTGAAAAATACATTTTCGAGCTGCTGTTGTACATGAATAATTTATGCTATAAGTGAATTTGTTAACATCATTATGCAGTAACACTGAGTGTGTTAATTCTAGATGTATTTTATTAGTTTAACTGAAAATTACTTGATATAGGTACACACAGTGTACACACAGTGTCAGTGCAGAAGATCTGTGGGCGCCTGCATGGACATCAGTATGTGCACACACATAAGGTAGAGTTGTAAGGAAATGGTGAAGGCTGCAAAGGCAACCTTACAAACTACGTGTCTGATTTATGTGTCCCCACACATAAGCAATCAGATAGCCTTTAAGTTACACACAGTTTACTTTTTTCCTCTCAATTCTGGTTCAATATTTTGTGTTCTTTACCTTGTTGGCTATATGGTCAGTGGCTTTTTCTTGCTGCCGTTACAGACATTGCTTACAGTTTATGAGTTATTAAATACCAAGACTTCATTCTGTTAAAATATAAACATAGACAGAAAACAAAAGGCCCATTAATTGTTTACTGCAGGCGAATCAAGCTCTGTTCTTAATGCAGAGTTAGTACTGCTGTTGTCCTTTTTTTGTGATACTCATTAATGCAGTATCTGCAAGTATTAATGAATTTGTTTTTACATTACCCATATGAGAGGATTATTATTATTCCCACTTGACAGATGGGAAACTGAAATTCAGAGAGATTAACATAAATGTTTTTGGTAGCTTTTGAGAAGCCTAGGACTTGGTTTATGAGAGTTTTTGTTAGATGGCAGGCAGTTCCCAGTGACTTCAGCATTTATGCAAAGCAGACTGCAGTCTTACGTCAGGTTTCATAGGTCACCTCGAATCACTCCTTTTCTAAATTTGGAATAAGAAAACTACCTTCGTAACTTCCCTTTTCCTTTCCTTACCAATCTTCTATTCGTTCCGTCCCCCTCAGGCTGCTTTTCCCAATCTTCATCTTTCCTCCTCAAGGCCTGCGTCTCATTTTGTTATGATCATAAAGCCTCTTCCTTCACTTAGTCCACTTAGTTTAGGCAGGGGAATGATCATCTTCCTTTCGTCTTTCTGGACTCATGCCCAGTCTAGATGAAATCTCAGTATTACTAAGCCCAGAAGCCCAGAAGCAAATGTGCAGATTTCAGCTTTTCAGAAAGTTATTGTTGGGTAAAATAGACAGATTCTTATAGGAAAGACAAAAATTTATTCCCAACGCAGAGATGACTTGAGGTCCCTGCTCCAGCACAAGGGGACGTTGCAGCTGTCCAAAGAACAACTGGTCAGAATTTTGGAGGTACAACTGCGTAATTTTCCTTAGCTTTGTGATTTTGGGGCTGTGGATGCACTTTCTTGACAGAAATTCAGTCATTCTGTCAGTTTAAGTTCACGTGGGTACCAGTTGGCAAAATTGTATTGCAATATTATTAACACTGCTATTTCTAATAAAACTGCTGGATGTGATCTGTTTGTGTGTATGTTTGAGAACATAGTGTTATTAATTTAACTTATTTCATACTAGTTTCATCAGATGGCTTTACTCTGGGACATGAAAGAAATGTATAGATCTCGTTTTCTTTAGTAATTCATCTTTGTTGATTAAATTGCTACTATAATATTGCACTATATACAATAGAGTGTTCTAGCCACTTCTTCACAGATACAGCAGAAAAGTGGCAGAAAAACCTGAGTATCCACAGGAGAGTGAAAGTCGTGGGGCTGATACAGAATATAGTTATCCTGTGATGGCATTTTTTAGGGTTGATCCTCTTGTAGCGCTTGCAAGAGTCTAGCAGCAAACTTTGGAAAGATTACAGGTCAAAGTTTATCCATATTTTAACAGTAAAGAATGTTATATTTAGTCTTGTCTCAGACAATCTGTTAATCTATGCAACTATTCCATCCAGATATTAGCACGGAGAGTATTGGCAGGACAGCAGAAATACTGGAGAATTCTGCTTGATGCCCTCTGCTTGAGTTTTAAGGAAGTTTGTACTTATATTGTCTTCAATTTCTAAGAAAAAGAAAAATATAGCCCAAAGTTCACCAAAATGTGGCCTGCCAGTAGTTATTGCATCTGTAGTCCCCGACCAAGTGTTTGATTCAATGAAATCTTTTGATCTAAGAGATGTTTTTACCTCTTAATGACTGTAGAAATTATGAATGTAAGATACAGCTCAAGATGTGTCCTGAGCATGTGATTCTGAAAGTTCTTCCAGGTGTTATGCAGGTCGTCTAGCTGGAAGAGACTGGAGATTTTCTGTTGTGAACACCTGTTTAAAAATTAAACCCAAACACCAAAAACTACTGTCCTATCATTAACATTAACATAAATCACAAATAAATTTAAATAAAAATGGAATAAACCCCAAGTAACCAGTTACATTATTTAAAATGGGATTTTGCTTTCTTTTCCTTAACCTGTAATTCACAGGAGAACTGTAAAATCAAATCTGCTCTTTGGAACTTTGAAAAGAACAAAAAGTCTTAAATGCGGACCCTAACGTACATAGTTCTTATAGACTAATTCACAGTGACAGCTCCCTGCTCCAAGCAGCTTACAGTACAAATACTTGATGGAATGTGATGTGCAAGAGAAAATGCACATTGTTTGTTAATTCTAGAATATTCGCTTTGGTGCATTTTATATAGGATTAGCTATGGATTCAGTATCCGCACTGTGTAGCATGCATTTTCAGTCTCTTCCTACAGCACTGTGAATAAGCCTCTTATCTGAAGCAAAAGTGCTTAATTGAATTTTCTGTAAGCTGGATCTTTCTTCTGTTGTGTTTCCTTTGATTGGCAACTCTTCTGGGAGAACACGAGTAAAAATTCCAGGTAAAACACCTCCCACAGTTTGGGTGCTGTTTGAATACAAATAAACCGGGAAAGTAACAAACAATAAATTCGGTTATTCTCTTCCAGTGTCACAGAGTGATCAGAGAATAGTTCAGCTCATAAAGCATCCTTGTAAGAAATGTTACCTGTCTGTAATCAAATTTGGTCTGTAGCGTAGACTTTGTTTAGCAAGATAATAGACTGTTCAACAACAGATGCTCAGTGTTCTCTACGCTTGCTAGGCTTGTGAGCCTCATACGTGTTAACACAGCAGAAATCAGAGCATAAGCATATTCCTGACAGAAGCAGAAAAGCTGAATGTCCAACTGTGTGTAATCAAGGAAATATTTTTATTGCCCTATAAAATACAGAGTTTGATAGGTGGAACAAAGCCCTAAACCCACATACTTCGCTGTGCCACTTGCCTAGGTTGTTGATACCCTTACGTAATTCCCTGCCTTGGTCTGTTGAGTCTCCTTTGGCCTCTGGGCTTGGTGCCTCATAAAGGGAGTGTGGATTTCTAGGGCTAAACAGAAGAGAGATACTCATTGAGTTCTGGAAGGGCATGCCGAACGTCAAAAAACAGTTCAGCAGTGCACGTTGCTTACTCCTGATTTCATCATCGCTTTTTCCTAAGCCTGCTTTTTTCTGTGGTGGAATTACATGTTTATTCAAGCTATTGCCAGCTGAGAATGGCTTCACATGATGCCAAGTGCATCTGTGAAATGATCTCTTGACAGCTAGCTTGTCTGTTCCTGGAATCATGTTTCTTAAGGAGAAAGTGGTAGAATACTCAAACGATCCAAAGCAGCTTCTCGCTTACTCACAGCTGCAGATGAGGAAACATGAAGAGCTCAGGCTGGAAAAGGGCCATCCTGATAGGGGAAGCAGAAAGATTATTATTCTGTTATTCAAAATGTAGATAAATGCAGCAACATGGAAGCTGCTGCAATCTTTATCTACCCAAGAGGAAAACTGAACAGAGATGCTGGGATCCTGCCCCACAGCTGATGAATGTTTCAAGTATTACCCAAGAGGAAAAATGCTTGAAAGCCTGACAGTTAATTTCCTGCAGATGAATTACAGGCACTGTTAAATGGAGAGTTTTGGTTTTGACTTCAGTAATACCAAGATTTCATCCATTTGGAAAAAAACGAGTGGAAAATAGCTTGAATTTGCCTGTCAGTGGCATTTGGAACGGTTCTGGGGCAAATTTGCCTTTCTTCTGTGTTTTGTACTAGCTGCGTTAGTTGTGCGTGAATTTCTTCACTCTCAGATCTAGGTTGCCTCATCATCACATTTCTGCTGAATGTCTAAAAGAACGTTTGATTGTGGTTTATTGCTTTGGTGAATAAGGGACATTGCTGATACGTTGGAGGCTATTCTTCTTGCTCTTCACTGCATTTCTGAGAAAGGGCTTAACAGGTACTGGCAGACAGCTGTACATCATCATCAACTGTTTTGAAATCCAGCAGCCCTTAAGGTCAGATTCTGCCTCCCAGGTAGTTTAATATGATGCCTCGTAGAGCCACCGCTTCAGTATTTAGAAAGGAGACTCATCAGTATGCTGGTGAAATACAGACGTGTCTCTCTCTACACTGAAGAACCTGAAAGTTCAGCATCTCCTGTGAAGTAATGCTTGGATGATATTGCCAGCTGGCTGTGTTAAAGCTACTCAACCCTGGGAAAACTGAAGCGCTGCTGCTGCTTAGTAAAGGTCATTGGTATAAGGAGGCTTGCTCTGCCTTTGTCTCCCTGTTTATCCAGGCTGTATGTGCACAAGTAACAAAGCCAAGCTAAAGAATCTCAGAATCTCTTAGGACTACGTCCTTTTCACAGAAAATCTTCTCTGTTGTATTATTGGGATTTGTATTTTCTCACTACCCAGTTTGTGCTGTCTGTGGTTTATTTTGCTTGTAATTGTATCAGAACAGCCGCATATACCTCATGCATCAGTGCTCACAGATGAGCTTTTCTGTTGCCGGTAACTCGTTGATTCACCAACACAGCTTCTCACCAGGTTGCGTGTCCCTTTGCATATGTGGCTTGGTTTTGGATTCTTTATACTAACTGTTACCAGAGTAACAGGTTAGCCATAGAGTTGCGCCATTTCTTGTTAATGAGGCGGATTCTGGCACTGTATCTGTTTCTTTTGAGTTCTTTGTACTGGTATCCATGACCCTCACATTAGTGTGTCTAATACATGAAACCTTCGTTAGCTTCGTCTGTGGAGGCATGTGTACTCATGCTGCCTGCCATTGAGGCAGTCTGTTGTGATGTCTTCTTAAATCATCAGCTTGATCACAATTCCAGTGCGTTCAGACAGTTAGCATGAAATACATTCAGTTGACAATTTAATCATGAAATGAGAGGCGTAATTCCTGAAAAGCCCTAAAATAAGGGGCTTTGGCTCTGTGACAAACTTGCTGCATTAATGTTTTTCTTTGAAAAATTGCTTGGGAGCTCTGTAATTTGCAGTCTTGCAGCCTTAAAATTCCAGCTGTTCAGCAGGCTATTGAACACCATACACGGCAATTTCCATTGTACGTTACTGAACTTTTGAATAACACATAGATTTTATTTTCTAGCGGGAGATGGAATTTCTAAACTCCAAACTCCAAAGTATGGCTTTTCAAAAACCTTTGCTGTCATCGAACCTAAGAACCATTTTACACTGTCTATTAGAATAGATTCTAAAATAAGTTGAGCAAATGACAACTGCTCTCACCAGTGTGAGAGTTCGTATCGAGAAAACTTTTTTCATACCTAATGAGATAACTTGATGCAGCAAAAATGTCTCAGCATCTCGTCTCTGTGACATGCTAGGATGCAACTGCGCTGTAGATTCGTAGTGAGGCAATATGAAATAGGTGCTAAAAATAAGCAAAGTGTGAGTCAATTTAATTCTGCCTTGAACCTCAGATCCTGTACTGAAATGTTGATCCAACTGAATTTGATCAGTATTTTCCAAACAATTGTCATGTGTAGGACTTTATTTTTCTCTTAAAGTATCTATCAGTAAATATTTACTATAAATAGCCATGACAAGCAAGCTGTTGGTACACTTCATATGATTTTGATTACATGCCTGCTGGAAAGGAGAGTTTAAATAGGAACAGCAGGAAGTGGCAATAAATCAAATGCATGAAACTTAATGACAACAATGTTTTGGCAGAAAATCTTTGATTCTGTTTCAAATGTAGAAATGTTTCCTCTTTCTATTAATTTTTGAAAGGAAGAGTAGGTTGCTATACCCTTGCTGGTTGTTTTTCTTTTTCCCTTGCTAGTAGAGCCACTGAGATTTTTGCTCTTCTGGAATCTTCCTAGTGCAGCAGCGTGTGTCAGAGAAACCGTGACTGCTGAGATGCTGGCACTGTTTATTTTAAAGACAAGTACAGCTTTGGGACCAAAACGTATTTTTCTAGATCTCTTTTTCTCCTGTCTGTGTAATATCCCACACAGTCAGCACCGTCTTTAACTTTTTTTATACTGTGGATACTAATGGGGAATATGTGAGCTGCTTCGGAAGAAATGCTGTTTTGTAGTAATACCTGTTGTGTGGATGGATACTGGAGACCCAGAAAAACAAGACTTACTTCCACAAAAATATTTTGGTGGATTTAACTCTCGGTTTTCAGTGGAAGTTAGGCATATCATTCTGGGTTGAAGTGATTTGTACAGGAGCTTTCAGAAAGTGTGTCAGAACATAGAATTGAATCCACCTCTCTTCTGCCACAGGCTAATACTTTTTCTTCCAAATCATCCTTTCTCAACCATATCTTTCCTTATTTTTCCTGTCAGTCACTATTTATACACACCTTAAAGCAGAACATATGCCTGGAGAGTACTTGCTGCACAGTATCTTTGGCCATAAGGAGCCCTGGTAAACTGCCTCCTCACTAAGAGTAAAGCTGTGCAAATGAAACTTGTCCCTAATCAACAGAGATGTAATTTTCAGAATTAGACTACCAGAACCTGTAAAGCTTTGAGAAAGCCTTTAAAGTATTTCTGTTCAGGTGGTGAACAAGTTAACATTGTTGAACTTTCTAAGCATGGGAATGATTTCAATAGAGTACTGTTGAACTACGGAATTAGTCTGGTCTCCTGAGCCCTGGCACAAAATCTGAAATCGTTGTGGATAATAAAGTCTTTATCAGATTTGGAAAAAATTAAGTCCCCTTCTGTAGCACATGAGAAGCCTTTTATTTCAAAAAAGCAATTAAATATGGACCAGGAGAGGATAAAATAAGGAACAGGAATAAGTAACACATTTTGTCATGAAGGAGAGTCAATTTGAAGTGACTTAGGGGTCCATGCAGAAAACAAGTCATAACACAATTGCTTATTTTATTGAGTAATTTAAAAACAAAAAATTGACTTGGACCAGAGTAGAAAAACTGTGTGAACTATGGTAAGCGTTACCTTAGATTAATTCCAGCTAGCACAGATAAGTTTAGGAGTAATGCCTACAGAAAAGAGAATTTCAAGTCTGCATACATGTGATCGGACTCAGAACCTTCCGTCTGCCCGAAGGGCAGCTGGGAAGCGTCAGCGTGGGTCCCCCAGCCTGGCACAAGCACAAGGAGTGGAACGAGGGGCTTCCGCTTGGCAGCCAGCAGTCTCCCCTTCCAAAGGACTTGGTACGGAAAAATCAAGGCATTTCAGAAGGAGAAATAAAGTTCTTTTCTGTAAGAGATTTTATGACTTACGTCAGTATAAAATACACTCCGAAACACAGACTCAGCTCATGAGATCAAGTAGGTGTTACAGTCAGATGGCTTTGTCATTCTGCGCTTGTGTTCTTTAGAATAACTCTGTGGAGGAGAGCTCTGAATTTCCAAAGAACTGTTCCCAAAACCACACTAGCTTCCTTATATAAAGCCGTCTTGATCACAGGCTTTTCCTCCCAAACTCTTTAGCAGCAGAAATAATTTCAGCCTAAACCTCTCCAGCTAGATGTTGCCTTGTTTTGTTATTAAAAAATGAACAAGAAGGGCGGAAAACAATGATTGCTTGCTTTTCTGGGTCCCCAAAATCAGTACAGCAAGAGGGAAAGGATCGTATTAAAAATGGACAAAGCTGAGAGGTACTGTATACAAATTATGACTGCTCACCATGAATGCTGTATTCATCTGCAGGGATCTTATCTTCAAAGAGAAGGCAGTTAAAGTAAAGTTCAGAGAGAGGCAGGAAAAACTATGGAAGGCACAAAAAATCTTTCTTGTATGAAGGAATCTAAACTGGAAATGAAATGACAGAAGAGAAGCCCGCAAAGTGATGAATCATGCCAAGAAAACAAATTAGAGAGTACAATTTACTCCGTATTTCAGATAGAGGGATGTTCTACAGTATTCAAGAAGGTTCTATTTAAACCTGCGGAGTGAAGCACTCTATTTTAAATGCAGAAGCTTAGAGTAATTCAATATTAAAAACAAAAATTAAAGTATGTATTCTGAACATCTCCTCAAATAGAACCAAAAAACTTTATAAGTAGGTTCCAGAAACCAATGTAGTTACATTAGGAAACAAAAGATATTCTGAAAACCCAGAAGCCAAACCTTTACAGAAATTCAAAGACCAAATAGGAAGAAGTCATGTGAGAAGGGTGTGATGATTTCAGTCCTAAGTCTATGATGCGAACTAGCCAGATATTCAGACTGAAAGAGTTCGTCATAAATATGTGAAAAAGAGAGTCTACAAATATTTCTAGTACATACTCAAAAATTAACACAGGAATGATTCTGGGTTGCATTTGAAAAGATAGCTACATTATTAAAAGTAGATCTCATTCAGAAAGAATCATTGGAGGACAGTGATGCAAGGGAATTACTCAAGACTGTAGTTAACATCAGAACTATTGAGAGAAAAAAAAGCATTCTTCTATGGTGAATAGAGAAGAATTTAATCTATAGTGAATAAAGATGACCAATAGTTCTGGCACAGTTAGCAAGATGTGTGTGCATGCCTTCATGCATGCAGGGCTGAATTTAGTAACAGGGTAATGATCACCCCCAATTCAGCGGTGACTTCTACATTGCTCACAGAAAGGCAGTTGCAGCACGGTTGCAAAAGTGTTCGATGTCCTCTCAGTACACAGAGTAACAGGTTCAGATGACGTGCTGCGTCACAAGTTTTACAGGAAATCAGCAAGGAAATAAATGAACCTTTAGCTGACATTTGTAGATGTTTGCTGCAATAAGAGAACTGCTGGAGGGTTACAAAGAGAGAAACAAGATTGTACTTTTAAAAAATTGGATGTAACTTATAAATTAAAACCAAGGGAAAATAATTCAATACCTTGATTTCTGCTGTGAAATCTGCAAATACTGCATGCGTTTGTGCTGTAGAAATACTGTGAGAAATGTCGCTAGTGCTGTGTACTGCACTGTTAGTGTGTGTGTTTGTATTTCCACTTCGTAGAAATCGAGGCCACCTACCTGTATTTTGCAGTCTGCGTAGTTACTAGGCAAATCTTCGGTATTGTTTGGAGGGTTTTCTTGAGTGATTGCTTTGTTGTTCCTATTGTGTCTATTTTCAAGTTCCTCCCCAGCCACCAATCTGTTCCCATAGCTGTACTATTCATATTTATGTATGCATTCATGATTTTCGCAGGAATAAATTCTGTTCATCTCAATTAATATGCGTATCCCATCAGACTGGCTGCTACACATATGCATAATAAGAAATAATCCCTGCTCAGAGCAGATTATGGGATTATAGTCTAGATGCAGAACAGACAGTGAGAAATTCAGCACTGTTTCTAAATTCTATAAAGCAAAATTCCAAAGCTTACCTGTGATAATACCCAGATCTTCTGAGTCTCCAAGTATTCCTTTGCAACAGGACTGATGCCTGCTTTGGAGTGCTCCTTGGGAGAAATATGAGAGCCTCTACTAATTTTTTGTTTGGGTTTTTTTTCACTATTATTACTTTGTGATGGTTGGAGGAGGAGAGGGTGATGAAAAGGGGTTTCGTTTGGTTTTGTAAGTAATCAGTATTACACGCTTTGAGTCCTATTTTGAAGTAATATTCTGAAAACAAGGTGGAAAATGGTGTATGGAGGGTCCAAATCTAAATTAACCAAGTAAAAGTATCCCGTGAGAAATTTAGGGCAGAACACTAAGGGTCATAGAGGTAATTTCTCAGTTGAAGTCAACTCATTAGATTGAGGGGGTTATATTAAAATGGAGAAGCAAAGCGTAATCATAGGCTATTTACTAATTTTCAGCAGAAGTTTCATTAAGCATATGTGATTTCATACGTACTTGGAGGTGAGGTTTCACATCCTTTCTGAGTCTTTTGTAATACGAGCTCTCTTTGATATGATTAAATATCCAGCAGTCCCTCTTTCTAGCAGCAGTTTTGTCATTTTACTGTACGGAAAGTATTAGCACTGCAGAATATATTCTAATGCAAAAAGATCATCTTCTATAGGAGTGTAATGGAGGACATCTGTAAAATCTTCCCTGGGTGGCAGCAGGGCAAGTAACTGCTCTGCTCTTCTTTCTTGCACCTTTGTCCATCGCTATTGCCACTGTGAGATCTCATGCACTGAGGGGCTTTTTAGGATGAGAATCAGCAATAAACCCTATTACTTGATTATTTTCTTTCTCTGCCGCTGTTTGTTTGGGATTTTTTTTTTGATTGTACATCCATTAACTATATTGAATATATTTTGGAGTTTCTTTAAAAGGCTGGAAACTGGAGAAAAGCTAGTAAAATTACTTCCTTGTCAGCAGATTCACTGAGAGCGCATAGCAGATGATAAATGAACTTGCAGAAGTCCATTGCTTTTAGTGTCCTTCTCTACCTGATGTTGAATTTCCTTGCTCTAATCTAGTATTTGTCAGCATCTATACAAAAAATAGCTTCTTTGATATTCATGTATCAATTTTGATATTCATGTAACAATAACAGTAGTCATTATCATGGATACCATTGTGTCAAGACTGGTGGGTGTGCTGATGACTTTACTGGCCTGTGCACCGTAACTTAATTACTACTGCATGTGTACCTTGTTTTTAATCACTGGGTTTTGATGCGTTTTACCAAGAAAGGCAGGTCAAATGAGGAAATTCAGACACTGAAAGAGAAAGTGGTTTTCTGAAGGTCACCCCACCAGTCAGTGCAGCATCAGGAATACCGACCGGCCAAGGGCATGGAAAAGCCTAGGAGGAAATGGATCTTTCTGTAATTCTGGTTTTGATGGCTCTAGTGAATGAGACATTGAACCACACACTGAGTCATGATGACAGAATGAAATGTTAAAGACCGATCTATTTATTGCTCTGCAGCTATCTTGTGCTGTCAATAACACAGACCTTGTGTATTTTTTTTTTAAAGTATGAAACTTTATAATTAAAAGACTGTTTTGTAATGCATGTGACAGCTTGTCTTCAGGAAAGAGTGATGTTTTAAAAATATTTTCTAAAAGTGGATGTGTAACTCTTTACGTGCTCCACTGTGATCCTTCAGAAGATGCAAGCAAACCAATTCAAAATTTGGAAAACAAATATAAAAAATTAATTTAGCTTCAAGTTCAGAGGTCAAATGCGCTTGATTTTTAAGACCAAAACTGTAAATTATGTGTCTTAGAGATTCTTTAGCTTGCTCTCTTTTCGTAACTTCCTGGAGAATTTGTGGACAAGTACTAATCTCCCAAATTCAGGTTCTGCAAATCAAATGGTAAAATCAGTGAGTTTCTTTTTCATCGTGTTAAAATAGTCTAATGTTGCGCTTTGATTTTTTTTTTTTAAATCTCAGAGCAGGAAAGAGAGAGACAACCAATACGCATTACAGCAAGAACAACCCAACCATTTTTTTCTGAGAAGATAAATAAGAAATGTAAAATAAGGCTAAAATAAATGGAATATGCTAAAATAAGGCTAAAAGTTAAATTAATGACTTAATTAAAAAAATATAAGCTTACATAGAAGCTTTTAATATGAAAAATCCAAAGCAAAACCAAACCTGAGAGGACAGTTGTGAAACAACTGGTGCATGAAGTTACGTCTAAGGCATTTAGAACATCAAAACTATTAAACAGATCTTAAGCTATTGTCGTGGGAGATGATAGCCTTGTCAAAGTTAGATAGCTTTTCCCATTTGTCTATTCAAAATGATTGTGAAATACTTGGACGGTAATGGGAACAGAGGACTGGAGGACTCTCATGTAGTGAATACAGTGCCACTATTATGAAGATTTATTTGATGTTTTACATCACTGAATCCTAGATGAGTAGCCATTAAAATCACAGGAAGAAGAAGTTAATTGAGTTAGTAGTTTTCTTTGTAGCAACAGAACAGATTTCTCTTCCTGCCTGAGAGTTTTATGATATGTAGAAATACTGCTAACAAAGAAATGAAGTACTGTAGACAGTTACCCTGTTAACAAATGTTCTTGATTTGCTATCTCCTAGTCTCTTCTTTGGATTCCAAGACTTACAAAAACGTAACACAAAATATAAAGATAGACAGTGTAATGAATCATGATTTGGGAACAAACATATACAGAAAGTAGTTTATGTAGGCTACTTGGGGTGGATAATGTCTTTCTAAGTGAACATGCAGGGGCACTTAAGACTGGAAGAAGATACATATGAATACTTTTTCAATTGCATGTTTTTAAAACGAAGGACAAGACACAAGTGGTGTCGAGGAGTATTCTAGCAAGGTGCTTCAGAAGAATATTGCACAATTCCAGTTCTTCAAGGTGGAAGCATTTAATCATACTTGCTGTTATGAAACATTTTATTATTCAAGTCAAAACTGTAGATATGAATAAATATGAATGGAATTATATTTGGATGTGGCTAATCAACTTAGAAGATTTTTACTTTGATAATATTTTGAATAAAAACGTTTATTTACTTAGACATGAGGTCAAAAGGGTAAATTCTAAATGCATAGAGAAACCACAAATACATTTAGATAGCTCAACATTTTTAATTTCCAGGCTTTTTTGATTTTGCTTTCAGTAAAATTCTCAGCCATATATGTTATAGTAAAAGCGTTATTTTCCATTTAGAAATATGTTTTATTAAAGAGTACATAAGCAGCTCATAGAACTAGATTTGTCACAGTTCTCATCAGAGTAAATCTGTTTTCTGTTTTCCTGATGAGAAAA
Source organism: Steatornis caripensis (assembly GCA_013398225.1). NCBI lineage: Eukaryota > Metazoa > Chordata > Aves > Caprimulgiformes > Steatornithidae > Steatornis > Steatornis caripensis. The sequence continues at coordinate 191,395 of VZSC01000047.1, read as the reverse complement.
AAAGTGATCGATTCTGTAATGTTGTGCTTGGTGTTTTGTCTTTTATATTTACAAGTGTTCCTTCTCTTTTTCAATACCCATTTCTTTTCATACCACTGCTAAAAATATCTGTCCGTATAAAGTGGCTGTAGGGAGTTTTTGCCTCCTGACACCAGTTATATGTGCAGAGAGCAACCTGTTGAAGTCTTGTCTTTGCGGTTCATATGGTCATCAGAAACCAAAATAAAAACATATCCTCATGTCATAACATTATACCTTGTAATTAGTATATCTTGTGCAATTCCTCGCGCGGGGATTTCCCTTTCTTTCCTGTAAACTGAAATCTTCTATGTAAGCAGTGTTTAGACATACTCTTTTGTAAAACTGATCTTATCAGAATTATACAGAGCTTCCCGCTTTTCTACAGGGGTTAAGGAGGGCTTACCACAACTGGTACTAGTATTTCAACTGGAAAAAAGAGATACTTTCAAAGAGAGGGGATTTTTTAAAAAAGTCTAAATATTTGGATTTTTTACAATGGAACAAAAGCTATTGTATTTCCATGAAGACAGTATACCGAGTAGCATATGTGGACTTAGACAACTCCCTCGTAGGGATGTAAGGAATCCCTTGTTAGTTTATTATCCATTATTGCAACAGCTTATAAACAGGCTTGAATATTTTGTAAGTTTTATTGATGTTGGAAATGATTCATTGAAGTGTCACAGAAATAGCCTCATAAAACTTCAGAAATATGTCTCATTGTTATGCCTTACTCCTCCCTTCTTCTCCACCTACCAACCTTCTGCTAGCCCACTACCCCACTTCATATGTGTTGTCATGCCAGAACACGACAAAACTCTTACAAGACTTGCAAGATCAAAGTTTTAGTACTTAAACTTAGGAAATACAGGAACTGGCATTGGTTTTTACTTTTTTTTGCTGGGGTTTTTTTGGTATTGGTTTTGATCTCATGTCAGATATATTAAGACTAGAATTGGTTGAGCAAAAAATTCCAACTTTTTATTCTGACTCAGGATGAAAAGTAGCAAATTTGACTTATTTTCACAGAGAGGGGAATGAAAAGAAGTGCCAGAAATGTTTGAATATTTGTATTCCATTATAAGCAGTAAAGCGGAACAGTGCAGCTGGCTAGTCCTCCCCTTTTGAGAAGTTACCTTGAAACCTGCTATGGGGAGGATCAAGAACTGTCAAAGAAATTCCCTTTCAATGTGTTACTACAGGCAATTTAATTCACATGGAGCCATACAGAAAAGACCGAAAAGATAAAATTGTATTGAGCCTGCATGTTATCAGCTGATTTGGAGCGTCTGGATACATTGTGTCCCCTGCCACTAAGGCAAAGAAATACAATCGGGATCAACAGTTTATGGCCCTGTTTTCTGACCAGCCACAAGTGAAAGATTTTCTTGGTGTTGTTGACATTCAGGGATTTCAATTTTAATTTCAAACTTAAGGAAAAAATGTTGTATCTGTAGAAACTCTTCTATTGCAGTCTTGGATGTTTCTCCTTTCTACTCTTTCCAGATTTTCCTTACATTCTTCAACCCAGCCCCTGCTTGTGCCTGTCACTCCCATCTCTTCTCCTTCAAGCCAACTGCTACTATATTTTTCATCTTACCATCCTAATTCTTGCCCAGTTCATCTGCCTGGTGCATTCCTGCCACTTATCTTAGCCAAATCTGCTTCCCTTCCTCTTCCTTCTCCTATTCCTTGTTTCCTGTTCACTCATAGTTTCTGCAGACTGAGATTCTAGGCTACATGTCCTGGTTTGGACTAGTTACTAAATGAAAATTGGTTCTGTTCTAGTCCAAACCAGGACACTACAGAAGAGTTGCAACATTTTTAGTCTCTCCATCTAAAGCAGTTAGAGCAGTTAGTCTAAAGCAGTCCCTCTCCTTGATCATTCTAGTTGCCCTTTTCTGTACCTTTTGTAACTCCAGTTTGTCCGTGAGTTGCAAAAAACAGAACTGCACATAGTACCCTAGAAGTGAGTGCACCAGTGTTCCTGTGTACCGGCAGGAAGGCACCCAGTGCCAGTATCATGTTCTCAAGGCCCAGCAGCTTCTTGGCTTCCTTAACTTGTCCTGCACATTGAGCTGCGTCAGGACTGGTAGTGCCAACTCCAGGATCTCTTTCGTGGTTTGTAACTACGAGGTCTGAATTCAGCACTGTGCAGGCATGATTTAGATTACTTTTTCCTAGATTTATCACTTTACAGTTGTCTACATTGAAGCTCTTCTGTCACCTTTTTGACCACTTCTGTAAAGTCTTCATGTGGTTCCTCTTTATTAGGGCAGCGCTTGACTACCTGAAAGAGTTTAATAGCATCCTCACACTTCGAGACTTCACCACCTTCACCTCAACTCCTGCTTGTGAGGAAATCCTTAGAAATTTTAAGTTCCTAAGTAATGATAATTTAGTAAGAGATGAGCAGAATTTTTTTTTTTTTTTTTTGCGCTAAGCTTTTAATGCGCTCAGTTTTGTGTGGGGATGCCGAGTGTCAAATCCGTGACATGATGGTGCCCCTTTCATTGCTAAATATCTGATACTGGAGATTCTTGAATCATCATTTACAACACAGTTTTACAAATCTTTGTAATTCTTGCTGTGTGTCTGGGCTTAATTTAATCTCAGAATGGATTTGTACCACGTTTGCTGGATTTGGTATCAAAACATACGTATCAGCCAGAGTCAGGCAGCTGACTCAGGACATTTCTGTCTGAAGCCTTACAATTTAACAGTATTATATCTGCTGAAAATTGCTATCATTCTGCCTATAATTTCTGTTAGTAAGTTCACATTATGAGTCTGTGGGGAAGTGATGAAAAGTATTAAAGAAATGAAATTTTGGAAATGTAATTTGGGAAGAAAGGTAGCTAATTTACAGTGATAGTGTGAGGTTTAATTAATTCAGATGAAGCATCATTCTCGAAAATTATTCTAGTCTAAGGGAGGTCCAGGAATCCTTACAAAGTCATATATTACTTGACTAGTTTTAGAAGGGCAGAGACTTTAGAGGGGCAGAGAGTTTTAGAGGGTCTTTGTATTTGCTGAAATTGTAGAAAAGTGGCCTTTGACAGTCTGAGCAGGACAAATTAATTCTCTTTCAGTCCTGCACTGAAAATCCTTCTCATGTATCTACCAGGTAAAATACAAACCTTCACCCCTCCCATTCTCTCACTTTGCCCACCCCAGAGCATAATTCTCTGATATAATTTATGGTAGTAACTAGCCAAAGGAGCTAATCAGGCAGCTGTACGGAAACTGAGACTTGTTTAAATCAAGTCTTAACTCCTGTTTGGCCTCTTCTGGCAGGCCTCCACAAATGGCAAAGAAAGATTGCTTTATGGCCTTGCTGAGCTTCTCCAGAAACAATTGGCAGGATGCAGAGAGCAGATCCTCCGAGAGAAAATCATTAAGAGCAAACAATGCTAATTTGTGTTGTGAACAAAAATATTTAAAAGCTAGGAAGAAATTCAAACATTTTTAACTGTGCTTTTAGAAATACGGCAGGAATACTTAACTTTCTTTGCCGTTTTCCCTTGAACTTTAGGAATGATCTTGAGCCCTCTGAGATCAGTAGTTTCTGTTAATCCGCTCTTGCACTGCAAAAATACTTAGGTAACTGTAATTGTTTACTGTTAAAGATTTTGGTTTATTCCCAGGAACACAAGTCTGCAGAAGGAGGCTGTGTAAATAACTGCATTCGTATGTGGATAAAGAATTACTTTGTTGGAAAGACAGGAAAATAATGTATGGGTAGATACATTTGAGCTTGTATCTAATCTGAAGGCCAGTTTTAACATAAGGTTTCGTTCAATACGTGAGGTAACTAGCAATACCGTTTCTTAGAAATTCGCTGTTATGGCATTTACTGGCATAAACTGACCCAGTGTTTAGTTAGACATGAGTGGGTGTCCTGATTTCTTACAAAGACTGAGACCTAAGTGGAAGGAATTATGCATAATGAGCACCTTCAGAATCAGGAGATTTTTGTTCAGGTGCCTAAAAATCAGTTTGCAAATACTACATTAGACAAATTTCAAGATGTTGGTCTTCTGTAGGTTTTCTATTTATACAGATGCTTTTATTTTTCTTACAGGTTTTCTATTTATCTGCTTTTCTTTATCATCTGACTCTGATGAGTTCATATTCCATGTTTGCATGTTGAATAGTGTCTCTCATCTTTATTTCCCTCTTCCTATTAGTTTTGTCATCAGCTGAGAGAACAAGTTGAAAGAGACAGATGTTGGCTTTGCCAAAGTGAGCACGTGCGTGCCGTGATCACAAAAGGGGCAGAAGCATTTTGTTAAACTGGGTAGTGCAAATACTGAGGACAGAATTTTTAGCAGAGCTCAGGCTAATGTGCCCGTGATAAAATAGGTTATCAAGATGATGCTAATGTAGACACATGACTAGAGGCATGTAGTGGAAGAAATATAGGGATTCAAGAGGAAATGTAAGGGGTGCTCTCTCTCCAGTGGTGTAAAACCAGTATTCCCTCACTAGACTCTCATTTCTAAGGAGCGTAACAGATGCTTCTGTCACTTTCTTAGAAGTAAGGGGCCATCACTGGAAAGTCATCTCTGTCTTCTTGTCATCACCAGGCTCCAGAACAGCCCCTTGGTATCGCTGGTGTCACCCTTCAAGATTGGGCGGACAGTGTGATTTCTCTAATTTGTGTTTGGTGTTGGACTCTAGAGAGTTTAAATATTTTTTACTTTCTTATTCCTCATTTCATAGGCTCGGATTCTGCAAATCTGTCTGACCAGTAGATTCTGGACAAAAAAATGTGTTTCAGCCCTTTCTATGTTGATTTCAGTGTTGAGGTATGTGAAAGGGAGAGAGATGGGTTGAGATACAGGATCAAATGAGGAGAGGGAGGTTAGAAAAGGAAAGACATGTATGAACTGCAGATAGTAGTTGAAGCTATGTGAGTGGTTGAGGTCACTCACTGATAAAAGTGTAATGACAAAATAATAGATATGAATTGCCTCTATGACACAGAAATGCTAAATAAGCAGAGTTCTGTAAACATAGTCTGTGAAAGGGTTGAGGGATTTTTTATCGGGCTACCTGTAAAGGCTACCTATCTATCATTGTTTGCATACTAATGAAGCAGCTTAAAAGGAGACAGTGATTAAAGTTTTACATTAAATGGCTTATATATATTGAATATATAAAACACAGATAACCTGAAAAAGGAAAAAAACCCTTTCTTAATAAGTATGTTCCAGTATTTGTAGTTGCAGAAAGGAAAAAAGGATAATTGAGTGACTCAGTCAACATGATAAAGAATGTTTACTATAGCTCAGCTGTTGGATATTTTCCACAACTAGTTTCTAAGCAAATGTAGTTTTGGACTATAAGCTTTTTCTGTTATTATTTTTCCCCTAATTCTCTTTTTCCATTGTAATGAGCACACAAAATCTGCCCTTCAAATGAGATTGCCATAGAATACACAAATCTATGCTAGAAGACAGATATGCCATAGACTCCATGAAGTCCATTAAGGATTTAGATCCTGAGTCAGACTAAAAAGAAGGAGTGGTTGGGGAGACATTTGTAGATTTAGACATATGTTTCTTAAAAGCGTCAGAAGACCAAGTCACGTAGTAGAATACCTAATGCCGAGTTAGGTGCCTACACGTTCTGTACCATGAATGAAAACAGACCTTTAAGTACAACACACAACAAGCTTAAGCAGCAGAATACTTACAACATCTAAGTGATCTGGACTGCTACACAGAGATGAAACAGTGTCTGCTTTAGAGACAGGTACCTTGTTCAGGGATGCAGCTAGTATGTTGTGCTGTTCCATGTCTCCAGCGTGCAATCCAAAAGCCTGAACTGGGACACTGCATTTGTTTATTTGGGTGTAGACCCCTGTCTTCCTCTTATCTTCAAGAAGAGCAGGGGTGGCAGGAGGAGACCAAGCAAAAAATAACATTTTTGCTTTTTAGTGGTTGGGGCATGTAGCTCGGTGTTGGCACTGCCACTGCTCTCAAGATACTCAGGACTGCATTTTAGATTAGGCAGCATGTGAGTAGATAATAGAAATAACCCAGGGAGCTAAGGGAGAAGGTCAAAACTTTCTCCCTCCCAGTTGAATGCCCTGCTCTTGGAGCTGCAAAATCATGCTCTGGATTTTTGGCTCTCATTTTCAACGCCTTGCTCCAGCTGCACAGTGGTCCAGCTTCAGCAGAAGACATCAGAGTGGCCTCCTACTTTTTCCTTAGTAGGGCTGCAAGCTACCCAAGAATAACTGAACTTTTTTGCTATCATCTTCTTAGTTATTGAAAGAAAGAGAAAGAGTGCTGCTATTGCTTTCTCTTCCTGACATATTTTGAAATAAGCAACATTGTCTCCTATTGTTTTGAAATAAAGAGCTTTGCACTCCGCAGAAGCCTTAGAACGCTAGATCTCTGGTGGTAGGAGGCTTTTGGAGAATAAAGCACCAAACTCCCAAATATGAGAGATCTGAAGTGCTGTCATGAGCGTGTGCTGTGATATCTTTAGCAGTTTCAAGGTCGGTGGTAGTTGTAGGTCCCTTTGCTAGTTAGCTGGCTTTCCTGAAGCACTGTGTAAGACTCCAGCACCTAACTCGGTACTCTCTCTGCCAACCCAGTGGCTGGGCACCTTTGGTGGAATCACCTGTAAAAGAATCACTTTTACTTTTACATAGCAGGTACTCAAGCAAGGCATTAATAGAAAGTTACATAAAACATCACGACGGACAAAGACAGGCCATAATCTGGGTTGGTTTGTGTGGTGTTGTCACAGTTTAAAGCTGGTCTGGCTGTTAAACGAACGACAGACGCTCTTTGTTAACCCACTCCCTCCCCAAAATGGGGGGGAAGAGAAAAGGGAAAGAGACTTACGGGTTGGAAAAAAAGCCAGCTTTAATCTAACTACAATAATCATGTATTATAATAATAGGAAAAAATAATAATGAAATATATACAAATATATACAAAACCAATATCAAGCTCCTCCCACCCTGATGACGAATACGTCACCCGGATGCTGCAGGGCATGCGTCAACAAAGTGCCGGACTGTACTCAGCAGCAGGCAGGAGCTGGATTCAGGAATGCACAGATCGGGATTGAAGGCAGAAGAATCGGACAGAGTCCTCCTTGGACCCCGGCCATAGAAGAAGAGGGCAAGACCCTCGTGATCCCTCAGCTTTATACGCAGCATGGCGCGTATGGGACGGAATACTGCCTTTGGTCAGGTTTGGGTCACCTGTCTGACCCGCTCCTCCCCACCGCAGGGTCCCAGGTGTGACCACTTCTCTGCTCTTTCAGTTCCGGCGCACAAGAAAGTCAGCAGAAGCAAGCATCGACCTTGGTCTCCATAGGGATAACTATAAGCAAGGGCCTTTCTGCATACCATTCCTACTGATGTTCAGCACTAACTATAAACACCGAGCCTTATCACTGCTAGAAGCAGCTACTGTCTGGAAAAACATGCAGTTAATTTCAGAGAGTGCAGCTTCTCAGAAGAGACTTAACTGAAGAGCAAAGTTACTAAAAGAAAATTGGTTCTCTCCTGGCCCAAACCAGCAGTCATTGTAGTAACAGCTGCTGAGGCAACTTCAGCCACAGGATTTAGTTAGGTATCTCAGTCTGTACTGATGATTACTATAATTCTTCAATTAGCAATTCCAACTATTATAACCAAAACCCTTCCTGACCATCCTACACTAAAATTTCTTTATCAGCTCTCCCAGCCTATGTGTCTGTGCTGAGGAAAGGGATCCACATTGCAATTTGTGTGCCCAAAAGAGATTTGCACCCTTAGAAAATGGGCAAATCCTTGTAAACTGTACTGCATGGCAGACTGGCGTGCCATTGCAACAAATAGTAATTATAGGCGTGCTTGAAGCAAGAATTTCTTAAAACTGAATGACAAGTATGATTCATTTCACAGGAAGACCCACCCACCCATTCAGCCATTGACATGTCTGTCATCTTCTTTTGCTTCTTCTTTTTTTCAAGTTTCAAAGGGAAATAAAGTGTCTGAAATAGAAGACCTGCCTGAACATATTCCTCTTCTATATTTAAATCAATTTTTAAAATAATGTTTGGATTATAAGGTTTCCTAATTTCTCAAATGTTAATAACTCTCTGCCTTCCCACCCATCTGTTTGTGTGCTAATCACAAATATTGCTCAATGGATTAAATGTGATGTTGGCCTCTGATAAGGAAGTTTTCATCATTTCAATTCATATTTGAATGTAAGTTGCTAATGTTGGTTAAGTGCTCTAACTCAAAAAAATTTACATATAGCGTTAGAGCTGTGCATTATCTCGAGACAGTTAATTCCTTTTGGAATGAAATGCGTGATGTTGTACTGCTAACTAAGATTTCAGTTAGAAACTTGTTTTTACAATATTATAATGCTCAACCGACTTTAAATGTTCAAGCCTCCAATAACTAGATCTTTATGATGTTGCATATTAGAAAAGATGCCTGTGGCTACCTATGCCAGACAAGTTTGCAGGATTAAAGCAAGAGTGCAGTGAGGTGGTGCTAATACTACTGGTTTATACCATGTCTAGTATGTTGGCACTGCCTGACTTCTGTACCTTTTTCAGGGTTTTAGATCAGCGTGAGCAGGATCTTAATTATGTTCTTCCAAATAAAATTTCCTCTACATCTTCAAAAGCATTCTTACATTATTTGATATTTGTAATTGTATTTGATTTCTCATGCATGGATATGCTTTGTCTAAGTGTTACTTAGATCCTAAATTTTGTGTGATCAACAGACTAGACAAAATTCTTCTCAGGATGTGTTAGCCATGGCAGCAGCATATATAAAGAGGCATTTCCATCCTTCAGTGAGCTTAGGGACAAGTGAGCTTAGGGAATGTTAGACACAATTAACAACACTGCTGGTACTGCCCTTGTGGAGCTCATTTCATGGTCAGGATTGTAATATAGAGTCAAATTCCCTAGTCAAAAAACAAACCAGGAAAACCCCACTCCATTTGTGATGTTATTGGAAGAGGAGAAAGGATTTCATAAAGTCCTTAGAAATTCACATTTGTCAAAAATGAAAAGAGACAGAGTAAAATAATGTATGTTGTAAGATCAATACTGGGTCAGTATGCAGACAGCAGAATGCACAACTTATATGGCAGCATATAATATTGTATATGGTCAATACTGATATCTCAAACGCAGCTTCAGTCTACCAAATCCAGCTGATGAAAACACCCAATTAGTCAAGGACGTATTCTTGTCTCCCGAGTGAACTTTACTCTTGTGGGGACTTGATTAATGTGCTTTGGAGACCTGTAATGAGGGAGAGCTTAATTATTCAGATTCATCAGTTTGCAAAGGTTTTGGATGATCCCACATAAGCCTGCTCAATCAGCATTCCAGAACACGTGCAACCTGCGTGTTTAACAGTGATCGTGGTTTGTTTTAAGCATACATTTTAAGGTTAACCCCAAGATTTTCAGTAATGTTTTTCGTTAACTAAAGAGATCCCTCTTCTAGACAGCTGAGTTGTAATGCTTAGTTGAGAAGTTTCACTTTATGTACTGAATGATTTATTATTAATTATGCGTACAGTGCCATAAAAGCTCCAGAATCCTTGCGATCCAAGATAAGTGAGACAAGACAAGGAGAAAGTCATACAAGAAAAGGAGGGTGTGGAGTGAAACAAGAGACAGATAAGGTGAAAAAAAAGAACCTGACAGTTAGGACTCTTGAAGGAGTAGGCTCTGGGAATGCTTTACCCGTGAGGACCTTGACTGCTGCCGCACCCAGCAATGCACTGTGCAGCTTGATGGAGTCACCCACTTCCCCTCTGCTTGGGCAGCACTGCCAACCTCGATTGTCAGCTTCACTTACTTTCCTTTAAGCATCCCTTTGCTTTTTCTTGTGCCACCCCTTACGTGAGAAACACCCTCCGGAACGAAGGGAGCCCTGTAAAATAAATTTGCATTCCCTCAACGCCCGCCCCCCCTTAATGATTTCCATTGTGGAAACACTAGTAATCCCTGAACCAGTGCTAAACTAAAGCTAATACTATCTTTTTACTGATTAAAAGAAACTAAAAATGCTCTATAAGTAGAAACTGTACGCCTGGCTAATCTGTAGAAACAAACATGCTGCTTGTACACCATGTCTCTCACTCCACCATCTGTTTGCTTCACATACCTATTACATTTTGTCTTTAGTTAAGTGTTTCTTGGCTTTTCGAGATAAAGTTGTTTTTAAACTTAGCCAGCCTTGCAGATAGACACATAAACTTGTAGCAGTGTAAATTATGAAGAAGAAAAGTGAAAGGTGCTTTTGACAGAGAAGTAAGATACTGCTCTGAGCCCAAGTGAAACATACCCCAAAGTAAGCAACAGATTTGAAAACGGCACTAAAGAGGTAAAAGCAGACTGAAAGTTGGAAAGAGGAAAGCAAGCCGTTTTTCTGCTTTTGATAGAAATCTGGAAATACTGAACCTAGCAGCTCCTCTTTTATGAAATCTCCAGCCATCAGCATGAGCCAGTATTTCCATTTCTATTCACCAAGTAGCTTTCTGTATGAGAAAAACTGAGCAAAATTCTCATCGGCTTTTATCAGTGAGATTCCCAGAGTACAACAAAGTGAGTTCAGAAGTCCCCTGTGATCAGCAAACAGCATATCAGGGTCAGTGAGCTGAGGAAACGACCAGCTCCTCGTTTTGAAGAGCTCTTCTGATGTATCAACCTGCATAGTCTTTTACAGGAAAGTAGGCTAAAGCAGCTTTTGATGGCAGATATCTGAATAGAAATACTAACCTATTATTCTGTCTTTGACAAAATAATGCCACATCTAGGTTTTAGCAAAGTGCATTGGGCTAAAAGAAGCTGCTACAGACGCCTACTCTAGCTTTGGCTTGCTTTCCACCTTTGTTATAATTTTCTATATTCTGTTGGTCTTGAGATGGCTGCAGTAGTTCTACAGGAAAGACTTATCAGGGAAGATGCTTGGAGACCTATGGATGCCGCCGAAGCCGGGGAAAATACGGAGAATCTAGATGTTACAGAAGGAGCTTGTAGACTGCTTAAAACAGTGCATCCTAGGTGTTCCAAAGGAACAGCGAGAGAGGTACTGAAGCAACCACATATACATGCAAAGTAAATAGTTTGCTCTGCCACCGCATTAGCAAGGAAACCACTTCAAACAACTCTCTCTACCTAGGGAAAAATGTAGTAATAATAAGCAATAGCATAAGTCTCCACTCCTTGCCCCAGAGGTTGTCTACTAATCCTTAGGAGCCTTTGCACTCTGCAGGCTTCCTTTTTCTGTCCTCATTTGTCACTGGAAAAGTATTTGTGTGGGTCAGAGGCATAGTGCAAAAAAAAATATTATTAGAGAAAAAATGAACAGTTCTCCAATCAATCCCTTTAGATATAAGAAGTAAACAACAAACAATTTTTCTTCTCTGAGGAAAACAGAAGCTTGTTAAAGAAACTAGATATTCCTACTGCTTGTGAGTCGCTGTGCTGATGCTTCTGAAAGGAAACCAAATGCACTTGCGAGGGTTTTCTTTTCTTTTCTTTCGTTTCAAAAGTGTTCTCTGGTTTGAGATCTCCCATCGCTAATTAAAACAGAACACAGAGCGGCATTAGTTATGCACCAGAGTGGGAGTCAGAAGATGTAGGTTCAGTTCCCAGCCCTGCCACCGACTTCCTGGGTGACCTTGGGTAAGCCTCTTGATGTAGATTTTCAAAAGACCTCTGGGCCAAATTTTCATATTGAAGTTTGATTTTCAAAGGAGCTCAATATCTAGTGATTTCCATGATGCTGATTATGGCCAGAATTTCAAGACAGCTCAGCAACAAATATGCTGAGCTCATTTGAAAATTGGGCTCTTAATCTTTTTCTGCCTCACTTTCCCATCTCTGACAGTGCTGGTAAGATATTTTCCTTGTCTGTCCTGATTGTGTAGACTGCAGCTCTGCAATGCCAGAAATTGTCTTTTCATGAGTGTGTATAATGTCTTGTACAATCTCGTTTGATCTCTATTATGGTTTTTAGGCATTACTGTAATGATTGTTAGACCAGCGATGTGTTTTAGAAAAAAAAGAAACACAGAATCAGAAGAAAGCTTAATTATCATGATGTTTCTTGGATCTGGGTGAAGGTCTATACTAATTTCTTTAGTTTGCTTGGCAGAATGTAATCTGAGAACATCAAAGGCTGTGTTTAAAATCAGCATAGATATGTTAGCTGACTTCTGTCATCCAGTAGGGACAGTTAATCTATCAGAGAGCGGGTTAGATCCGTTTGGCATGATTTGATCTGGCAATAAACATATTGACCGCCTCTTGCTACTTTGTTGTCCTTTAGCGGCTTACAGTTGAATTGTTTAATAATTTGCTGAAGAATATTTTCAGGTGCTGAGTGGTGTGGAATTCCATATGCCTTCCTTCCCCCCATGGTAAATAATGTGATGCCTTTTTGCTCTGTTTGCACTTTTCCCACACTCCTTGCATGCTCTTGCAACATCTCAGAGCAATATAACATTCTCCATTGGCAAAGGTATAGAGTGCTGCTTCACTTCATAAATGCTGTTTGCTTCCTGGGACCCACTACAACCCATTCCTGAAATTCCAGATCAGCATTGTCAGTGATAATCGAGCTCCTGGTTTCAAGCTCTGTGCTGTATAAGCCAGAGGCCAAATGTAGTAACCCAGGAATGCATGATTGCAAAGACTGTCACTTCCCAAGGAACTCTGCTTACTGCTAAATGACTGCCCTTTCCACATACCTGTGGGTGTCACTAACACGGTGACTCTTCCCTGTTAGGTTTGTCATATATGGGTGGACAGCACCTCGAGCAGCTGAAAGTTTTGAAGAGATCATTTCCTATATTTACAAAATCAGCATGCGACTCGCTGCTGTTTTCCAGATTCTTCTGTACTCCTCCCTGGCTAGAATTATTTATTATTCAAGTATGCGCCCCCTGAAGCGCCCTTTTGATATTTTATGTGTTTTCCTTTATAGGAAATGGGATGCTGTACCATGATCAGCTTTGCAATGAAAAAACTAGCAGGACAGCTCTAGGAAGTGTATGGTCACAGCAGGTTTTCAGTTAAGGCTGAGTGTGTTTTGTCATGGGGAGAGCTTAACTGTGTCATTTGTCTGCGACTAGGATTTTCTATTGTTCCATGTTTTCCTAAGGATATAGTCTCTTTGTGGTCTTTACCAAAAGTGATTTTCAGCTTCTTAATCTAACAAATGATTTCCTAAATTGTGTTACATGTTCTAGTACTGGCATGCACGCGAGATCAAGCTAGTATTTGATCCTGAAGAGCTGTAACTGCCAGTGCTGGTATCTGCAAATAAAGGCTTGGAATCAGGGAAATATTATAGAATGGTTTGGGTTCAAGGGACCTTTAGAGATCATCTTGTCCAACTCCCCTGCCATGGGCAGGGACATCTTCCACTGGATCAGGTTGCTTAAAGCCCCATCCAACACTTCCAGGGATGGGGCATCTGCAGCTTCTCTGTTCCAATGTCTCACCACCCTCATAGTAAAGAAATCTCCCTCACACCCAATCTAAATCTACCTTCTTTCAGTTTAAAATAATTTCCCCTTGTCCTGTCACTGGTAAAAAGTCTCTCTCCATCTTTCTTATGATCCCCCTTTATATATTGATTCTATTGTTAAAGGTTTTCCATTCCTTCCAGTCACTGAACCCAGTTCTCACATATTTTTGCTAGCTGTAGCCAGATGTGTAGAAAAGGAGGAATCTTAGTTACCTGTACAAACAAGAGAGTCTCAGTAACACTGACCTAACCTAAATTCTAGGTCGCAGGGCTATGCTTGATTCCTGATGGGAAAGGAGCTTTGACAAAAACAGACTGTGTCTTAATTGTTTTGAAATGATGATTCCCTGGCGTAGCCCTCTTGTGTTCAGTTTTGCTTTCCTTCTTAATTAGTGCAGTTTGATTGTTTCACTTATGTTAAGCTGTTTATTTTGAGTTACAAAATCTTGATCTTTCTCAGCATACATGTAGGGATTTGATTGTATGTGTTTCTGCAAGAGCTGATGTGCCAGCCGAAGAGTGCAAGAGGAGTTAACAGTTCTTAAGAGGACAGCTATCATGTTACTCCATCCTGGTAATAACTGAGAATGAAATAGCGAGCGTAATGTTAACTGCTTTGCTGGAAAGATGGAGACTGTGCAGAATGCCATGTGACTTAGCTATGTGCTCGTTATCCCTATTATGAAGCACAAGTGACACTGCAACTGTTGTCCCATCAATTCAACAGTAGCTTCCCTTGCTCTCTCTGTCCTGCTTAGCCGCTGTTGTTTCTGCTGCCGTGTGCATCTGTGCTGATAGCATTCAAGTCCTCTCTCTGTCCCACTTCCCTACCCTATTAAATCTGATCTGGATAGAAAAGTGTAGACAAAGACCTTGAAGGTTTAAAAGCTTTTGCCTCGTGCTTGACCTTAGTTAAGCCCCTCACAGTCTTCCCAGCACATTTGTCATAAAGCACCGTCGTTTCCAGGTTGTCTATTATCTGCACCATGCAAAAATGTCAAGGTGAAGTCTAAAATGCATATGTTGCTGTATAAATGACACCTATAGAATGGTAATGATTTTCTGATGCATGTAGCATTAATGAAGATATGCTCTGCCAGTTGCATTCCTGGCAAATGAGAATCTGCAGAAAGAGATTTATAATAAATATTGATCAGATTTAAAATTAACTACCAATTACCGTCAAAAGCTGCTAGGCTGCTGCAGTTATAATCCATGAGTATTTATAGCTCAGTGCTTTAGCGTTAGATTTTTTTCTATTGACTGCTGTTTGGGATGCCTAATCTTACATCACAGGACAGATTGAGAAAAATAACTGTTCAACTGTTCCTAACTGATGGTACTGTTACGTTTAGCTGCACAAGCCCCCCCCGTGACATTGTTTTGGAGGATGCTGTATAAATTGAGATTAGCAACATTTTTTATTTCTTTTGGAGAGCAGCTTAACGAGGATTATTGTAGTGAAGACCTGCTCAGTGTGCACAGCGTAGTTTATGCAGAATATCTTAGTACGCACACATGCAAAGTGTCACTCTGCCTTAACCTAAATGAAAACCTTGCAGTTCTACAGTTGAGTAATGGCAGATCTGTAAGTTCCTCTTTAAAAAAAAAGTTGTGATTTTTATTTCCTACCTTGTTTCAATACTATATTAAGTGTTGGGGTTTTTTTCCTTTTCTCCTGTGGTTTAGCAAAGAAACATTATTTTCTAAAGATGCCTTACCAGAAAATGACTATGTGTCCTTCAGTGCAAGCGTTAGTTTTCTCCAATTAAACCACCAGATATTGTGCAATTACTAGAAGATACTGGCTTGTGGGTTGTATTTTTTGCTTTTAGCATAGAACTGATGCATTCACTAAGAATGTATTTGGAAACTCTTCACAGCCTTAGTTACTCAGGGGGAAGGCAGTGTGCTCTAATGGGAAAGACAGCGGTCGAGCACACAAAATGCGCTAGTGGCTCTGGATGTATTCCTGCCTCGGTCTTCCATCAGTGAAACAGTCATGGTAGTAAAACCAACCCTTTTTATAGTGCTTTGTGTTCAAGAGAAGAAGGAATTAGGTGTTATTACTTCCACAAATAATTCATTGCTTTAGGAAAATTCCTCTTCTGAGGAGGTCGTTGGGGCCGTGGGTTGGTGACCAAAGGCACGAGCAGAGCGGGAGATGCAGCCCTGAGCAGGTACCCAGCCAGGGCCCGGAGCAGGGGCTGCAGCAGGAACAAGCTCCGAGATGGTGCTGGGGTAATGACCATGCCATGCAGACAGCTGAGTCGTCTTGCCTGCACCAGAGGTCATTTCAGCAGAGGCATTTCAGGCAGTGCAAAGCCGCAGGATTCAGAATAATCGGAGTGATAAAGTTTATATGTAAAATACAGAAGAAATTAATTTCTACAGAAAAAGTTTGGTAAATGAACACAAATTCTCTCTTGATACATCTTAATAATATAGCTCAAATGAGTTATGTGGATATATATAGTGCTTCACTGCACATTGAATTGAAATCACTTGATGTTATATATTACTAAATGAAGCAAATTCATTTTTGAAGTAGTTAAGAGTTTTAGAAAGCACTCTGAAGGACTGAAATGCATCACTAAGAATTGCAAATGTTGCTCTCTTCATTAATATTAATTTTGAAATAAAATATCTCTCTTAAAAGTTTCTTTCATGTGTTTCAACATAGGGCTTTAGGGGATGGAGAAAAGAATATTTTATCCCCGCCATTTCAGTTTCACTTTTTCTTATTTGTACTCGCGACTTCATCCAAGAGCGGTGCAGTAAGTCTGTCTTTTCCTTGTAAAGAGAGGCAGATCTGTCTCTCCAGCTCCCTTTGGGTGGAAGGGACAGTGGAGCTGGTTTCCTGTACTACAAACCTGCCGATTCCCGAAGGCGGAATGTTGCTTTTTCCTGTGCTTTCTTTGCAGTTTCAGACAGCTGCTGAGTTGGTGCCATCCTCGCCAATCACAAAATCAACAGGTTAATGTTCAGGGATTACAGTTTCATGCCCTCTCACCGTATACCTCATTGAATATTCTTACCTATGCCCCGGCACATGACAAACTGCGTGCGTCTCTATTCACCACTCTCCTGACATCACGGCTGGGGGCATTATCTTGGTGCCTTTTTTGGTGACCTTTTTTTAAGTGTTTTTCAACAGAGCTGTTTAGGGAAGAAAGACAGTAAAGTCGTCGTCAAAAGTCTCCTGAGGAGAATGCGAAGAGACAGATTGAAATGACAATCACTTCTAGGGGTGTGATCATTTGGGCTAGCTAGGGGCTTTTCTGCTCACTGGTTCCATAGCAGCCAGTTGGATGGACTGCTAGGAAGCTACGCTACGTGGTCTGCTTGCGTGATCACTGCTCTTTGTGTTTTCAGTCCTTCTTGTTACCCTGGAACAGTTCAGTGCAGGAGGGTTTTCTAGCAGATGCTTATTCTACCTGAAAATCTGTCACCAGTTCAGCTTTTCAGAAGTGAATGACTACAGGAATGCACAAATGACATACTGAAATGGGCAAAGCGACCTGCAGCCGTATAGGTTAGAAGATATATGATGTTACTTTTTGTTCAGAGATATCATAGATGTAGTTTTTGCTTGTGAGCTAGTATGTAGAGAATACTTGGCATGGACTGTTCTGAGAAGATTTGAATTAAATTTACAGAACAGACCATCCAAGGACTGCTAAGGACTCTCGCATAAACGGACGTGGCTCCAAACTGCTGTCAGTACCGACAGGTTTCCTCTCACTACTTCAGTCCAGCAGTAACAGTGCCTTTCTCAAGTCCACTGTGGAAGTGGATTAGGCTAAACAGCCAGAAGGCCCTCCTAGTGCAGCATAAGAGCATCCACACAGTGAGTTAATGCCAAGTAGCTAATGCATTCTACATTCACACCCTCGCTTAATTTGCAACAGCTTCCCTGTGTAGGCAAGCCCTACATGTTCATGTCATTTGATGGTTAGCATTGCGTCAGTGACATTCCAGATTCTGACCACAACGTTAGTAATGGAAAGTGGTTCATCTTCTAATGAAATGGTAAGCCTATTTTTTTTTTCCTGGTTGCATCTTTTGCAACTTTTTCTTTCATGTGTCTCGAGTGAATTTCTTGATTTTTTAAATGTATGTGATATTCTTCTAATCTCTGGTATATGAAATGATGCTCTCTAAGCATGTAAATTGCCTTTATACAGAATACTGTCTAAAGCAGTGATTGTTCAGCCTTTTTTCTTCTGAAGAGCAGGAGAAAACCCAAGTAATAAAAACATTCTTTACATATAGTTGCAGTTTAGTAGCTTGTGTCGATATATTTTTTTCCTTGTAAGATATTCCAGTTTTTGTCTTGTTTTGCTCGTACTGTGTCTTCCCTGACACTTTTGCTCTATTGTCACATGCCTGGCACGCTTTCATGTAGACCTAGAGTTTCCTGGTCATTTCAGTAGTCTGTTTATCAGTTAGGTTTATTTTCAGCAAGCCTTTGGTGTTGAACTTGCTTAATAAGTTTACACGCTGTTGTGGGTGATGATAGTTAAGATGGGCAAATATGACCTTCTTAGGTTTTCTGGAAATAGTGGCTCCTCTGAGCTTACTGATGAGCCTTCATGACATCTTTTCAGGTAACCTTCATCTCCCCCAGGAGCTTCTTCAGATCGAGTCCAGGCTGCAATAACGAGGAAACTGCTGTTTGAAATGTCATCCACGGACTTTGAAGCGTGGATTTCTCATGTTTGTTTGCAATAACAGAGGGAGCAAGAAAGCTGCCTCTGTGTGTTTGCCTACCAAACTGTTCGAGTTGCGTGGTTTATAATCAAAGAGATCCTTTCTGTTCACATTTCTAGGGACACAGCTCCCGCTGTACAACAGTCTGAATTTCCCAAAATCTAAAGGCAAAGATGATGTCTTGCTATTTACTTCGAATACTGAACGAGTTGAAGGTTTCACAGGGCACCTGTGGAGTTTGTTTTGGTTTTTTTTTCTAGGTGGGATTTGTAGTCACGTTTTATTTATTGATACATTAAATGACAAATTGTATCTAGCTTCAAGGGTCTTTCCATCTCCTTCACTTACATTTCTGTAACGAGTGTCCTGTAACATTTCCATCAAATCATAGTCACTCTTCATTTTAAGGTCATTCTGGAAAACCGGCATCAACCAGCTCTACCCTGTAGTAAAAGGATAAAATGGGAATGGCATTTCCATTTGGAATAGTGTATTTTAAAAGGCCTGTAGTTTAGTGGGACAAAATACTGTAAAATATGCAACTGCTGTGAATTTGAATGCATTAAAGGAGTTTTTAGAGGATTGTTGCTTAGTGCAGGTTACTGTCCTTTCCTTCCCCACTCTTATTATGTAAAGGAACTAGCAATTTGCTAATTTGTTCATCTAATTTGTCTTTCACACTCCGGAAAAATCAGAATGGCTTGTATTTACAGGATTGTCATTTTATTTCGGATTGTCCAAATGCACATCTATGTACTTCTTCCACAAGTATGTGTAAAACAGGGCACATACAAAGGACTTGTCAGTAAATTACCAGCAAATTACTTGGCCTGAGCAGGAGCAAGTAAATTTGCAATTGCAATCTGGAGCAACGTGTTAGAGGCCACCTTTCTGAGATCAACTTGTGTATTGCAACACCAGCAAGTAATCAAATTGTAATGTACTTTAATGCAAAGCCTAGTTTGGCTTCGTTGGCAAATTAAACTATCACATGCCTCTGGCAAAAGCAGAAAGCCTTTGAACTGTTTGGCTGCAGCTGTAGCTTGCACACCTTGTTTTCCCTCTTAAAAATCAAATTAAACTGTAACCCGTAGCCTCCATGGTAAGTTTCAAGGAAAATTAAACTGTTGCTAACCTTTCTAGCAAAGATAACTGTCTCTAATCAAGCTGAGAAGTCCAGGCCCAAATTCCCCTCTCCAAGTTTAGACAAATTAATTGGAGGAAAACTCTGGGGCTTATTAAGCACAAAGATACTACCTCTGACTCAGGAAGTCCTTGGCCACAAATTGCTAGAGACTGGGAAAGCTTGCCAAGAAGGTACTACTCTGTGCATCCCCTCTTCTTTCACTCCTCCTACAGCATTTTCTGCGGATCCATCCTGGGGGCAGGACACTGGACAGTTGCTCTGGTCTGCCTCTCTGGTTCTGAAGTCCAACCCAGGTTCAGAGCACTAATGGGCATGCTGACTGACTCTTCAGCATTGCCCATGGTGGTCTCAGCAGTGTGTTTGGTGGAAAGCAGTGTTTGGGCCCATTCCCTCCTTAAGACTTGTCCTTGGACCTTCCTCACCCCGCACTAGCAGTGCCCCGGACTCCTTCTGACTCTTAGAATACAGCTCTTGGATGTGATGGTGTCCTTCACCTCCCCTACCTTTCGTTACTTTCTGTGTCCTGCTGGCAGGAACATTTGGCATTTGGCTTGCCGTACTAACATTCCTGTTTTTCTTGGAGCTCTCAGAGATAGATTTTTCCCAGCCGGGATGAGTTGCTGTTATTTCTGTAGAGTCAGCAGTACAGTAGACCCTCTTGGGAGCCAAGACCTTGTCTGTCTAGTGGCTCAGGCTTACAAAGACTCAATCCTGCATGCTTAACATTACCCTTTGATTTCCAGGGTTAGTGTCTGACTGATGGCAGGTGAGAAGGCAGAACAGCACAGCACAGAAGGAAAGAAATCATTTATGTTTACATTGCAACACGGACTCATTCAGGGCCAAGTTAGAGGAACAGGAATTGGGTGGGGGACGTTCTTGGCACTGGGAGCAGTGAGCAGACAGCAGTCTGTCTGTCACAGAAGTGACAATGACAACGGAGAGGATCTTTCCTCTAATGCTTTTTTAATATGTATACTATCCATGCTTAATATAATTCACAATATAGAAGTTAATGTCTCTGCACTATGGTTTTCCTATTTTTAAAAGTTGGCTTAAAAGTCCTCAGTCTCTCTCAGCAGATTAGGTAAAAACTGAGCTAAGGCATATTAGTCACATTTTTATCAAGAGATGAAAGTGATAGAGATATAAAGTAGTACCAGCTTTTAATTAAAATTGAATAAGTAAAAAACAGTTGGCAGTTGCAAAATTCATTATGATGTGTTACCAAAAATAGATACGTTTATGAGAATGCAGTTTTATTACAACAGTGGGCACTAATTAGCTGTAAACATCATTGCTGAGATAGCCAGATAGAAAATGTGTTACTAATACTTATAACAGGTTTCAGTTGGCTGGAACGGAAAACTAAAAACTCTTAAGGCTCTTAAAATGTAATCTCTCAGACTACCAAAATAGATGTATGTACTTCTGTTACTTAAGGCAACATCTGAATTTCAGGAACAACAACTTAGTGTTTTCTGCATCTGGTTTTAATTTGCAAGGAAAACTCAATTTTACAAAAATGTAACCTGACTTAGCTGAAATATGTGTGACCCGGTGTTTTTATTTCTTCTTTCTATAGAATAGTCAGGCTTGCAAGTTAGAGTCTCCAAACTTCTACACATTTCATTTGGTAAAAAAATCCCTTTGACCTTAATCAAAACATCTTCCAATATGAGTTTACAGGTATAGATCTGCACTTTAGAGCATCTTACTGACCAGTTCGCGATGTATCTGTCTTGCGTAATCTCTGCAAAATGTACTGTAATTGAAAAAAGTTATTTTCCTCTCTCCTCCTGTAATCTAGAACATCGGGCAATAAACAACAAACCTGTGGGTGGTTTATCTGATTTATGCTAATTTGCTATTGACATGTTTGAGGTATCACTTGCATCATCCCAGTCTTGCATATTTATTATTAAAGATATTAGCTGCTTATGAAAAGGAAATATTTTAACTAATTATTCATTTGTGCTGTGATAACGTCTTGAAGCCAGGGCCCCACTCTGGTATACTGTATACAAAATCATTGCAAATGAAGTGCAACCTGAAGTGTTTAAGATAAGCTTGCAGCAAGAGGACTATTTGAATCCAGGAAGATTAATATATCCCACCTACAAGGAGTGAGTCTCCACTCATGGAATTTCAGCCATTAAACATGAGGCATCTAAATCACCTCCAAAGCCAGTACAAGAAAGAGGTAAACCCAACCTGTGATTTAGCTCACATAATTTAGAGACCTTATACCTGAGGCACCAGTACCCAAGCTTGAGCTCATATTTTCAAACTTGGATGCCTCAACATAGTCTCCTAAATTCTTGTCTTGGTACCTAAGTAAGCACAGGCAGAAGTAAAGAGTGAAGGTGTGACTCCTTAGGAAAGTTAGAAGGTGCTGTGCGAGGTGAACACTCTTCCAGAAGAGGCCACTTACATGCCTAACTGAGCTTTAAAAGTAAAATCACAGGCACAAGCCCGACACTTTAATAAAACTTTACCCACCTTCCTTGGCATCTACATATTGTTTTAAAAAAAGTAAATCATCCTTTGTAAACAATCACCTGTCCTAGATCTTGCTACTACTGCTGCATTCAACTTCACTGACTGACATGATGCGTGGGTACACTGGAAGTACATGCCAAGTTTGTGAGTTGAAACGAAGTACAACATAGAAAAATGTGAGATTCCAGATGTTTTCAGTAGGAAAGATGAGAGCTGCAGTATGTCAGAATTTGCAGATACATTAATTTAAGGAAATTCTCAATATCTTGTTGTTTGTTGGCATTACTCATAGGAAAAAAATCAGTATGGGATTTAAATAAAGCGGTCCATGCCAAAGCTGGCACTTACCAATATTTGCAATATTACTCAGTCTTGCTGTCTCAGTGGGATTTCACCCATTGCTTTGTATTTCAAAAGCTTCGTTAAAAAACCCACCTTTTCTCCCCAAAGTTGTGTTTTCTTCAAAATACTATGTGTTTATGATAGAATAACGTTATATATGAGCAATCTGAGAATAACATGTGACAGGTTTTCTTTTCTGAAAACTGATAAGTGATGGAAGTCTTCTTCTGATGTCTATACCATTGCAGTTCTGGTGTTTACAGTTAAATTGTGCTCCCTTTTTCCTTCTGATTTGCAAGTGTTTACTTTTGTTAGGGTGTAAGTATCTGATAAAGGCATGTTAATATTCATGGAGACGAACGCCTTAAAATTATTATTGACATTAGGCATTTGATCTCCTTTTCCCCATGCGTCCTCACCCTATTGATTCACTGAGGCCTTAGTATCAGAAAGCGAAATACCCTTGATGCTAGCCTGAGTATTGCCTGAGTATTTGCAGGAGTACCTGGGTCAGAAACATTCCTGAATGCTTGGAAAACTCTTGGTATACTGGAATGGAGAGAAGGGCAAGCTCTGTTAGGGAGGAAGGAAACATATGCAAATAAAACCGGCATTCTGAGAGGTGCTGTGGTGGAGCGATGGCTGCAGTACCGATGCCAAGAGTACCTCAACCAGAGATGTGCTGGCTCACATGGCAGCATGCTCAGTCTAGACTGGGTGTGAGAGATTGTGATTGCTCCAAGAATGATGTCTGCTGTTATCATCCGGAAGGTGATGGTGTTATACAGGCATGCAGGACTGACCAGAAGTTAGGAAACACTGGTCCTTAACAGATGTGGAAGACTGAATACGAGGGATGCAAAGATGCAAAGATCGGCTGATAGTGTGCAATAGCAGCAAAGGGAACCAAGGCTGAGACTTTGTAGAAGGCAAATCATAAAGTAACTCTAAACGCTCCGTGTTCACTTGTGTTTCTCACTGCTCCCTTGGTAGTCAAAGCCAACACAGGCCGCTGAAGGATTTAATCCTCTCCGAACCCTGTGTTGCTACATTGCAAGCTAGCTCGTGCAGCTGGAGAGGAAAATGTGCCGTTCAGCTTGGGACACCTTGAGGACTACACCCCAGGGCATTGCTGCAAAAACATTGCAGAACTACCCCAAAGGAATGGAAAGTTACGGCAGGTGTTAAGTTTGCTATTATTACCAGATAAGATTTAGAGATAAACAAATGCATTCAACTAAAAGCCTAGGTTCACAAAGACAGAGCAAAGTTAGGAAAAGATAAAACAACTTGCATACATTTATTAAGGATATACTTAGCAATATATAACCTCCTTAGCAACTCCTGTGTCTCAGCTTTTGACACTGGCTAATTAGTTTCTGCATGGAGCCGTGGGCTGGCGTGCCCCTGGGTACGCACAGTTGCTTACACCTTGCCTTCTTCTTCTGGTTAAGTTGGGACCTGCATCTTCTCGAGCTCAAGGTGGATGACTACTTGTTTGTCTGCCCCTCATTCCCTGGCATTGGGCCATCAGGTGTTTTCTAGGAGATTTCAGTATTTCATTCTGCCCCTCTTCCTTAAGGTTATTTCAATAACATTTCTATTGTCCATCTCAAATCACACTTTCTTAGCTTTTGTTTTTCACTATAGTCTTATTAAAATACAGTGGCATAACCTTACAAATGATGCATTATGATAAATCGTACAAATTCCTTTTAAAGTCTATACTGTGTATACAGGCTATATAGGAAACCCATTTATGACTTTCAAACACAAACTGATCTTGAGGGTAGGACTGCCAACCCTGCAAAAACTCCACCTCATCCTTTGTTAGGTTTTGGGGACTCACCTGCATGTTACTGGTTTTTGGTGAACTCAAACAGAGAATACCAAAGGCTTTGCAAATATTCATGCCAGCTTGCTTTCCTTCCCTGCCCTCCTTTCTAGCATTGGCTATGAATAGTCACACACACACACACACACAAAAAAAAGCGGTTGCCACTTAAAAATCCACATTGTCTTACAGAGACTATAGTACAGTATTTTTTTTCAGTATGTTGTTCAGGGAGTGGTACAGAAATATGTTGTGGCATCTTAGATATCACTGTGAGATAATGCTTGGCAAATGCTGGCTCTTACTTGCTTATTTTAAGTATTGGCTATCTGTATTAAATATTAAACTAAAATTGTCTTGTTTCCCATTATAGTTTGTCATCCATCAGATAATGGTAATGAGGCCATTGAACAAATCGATGAAGATATAGCCGTGACTCAGAGTCAGATGAACTTTATTTGTCCCATTACACAGGTATGTTATCACTGCTACTATAATCGATTGGGAAATAGTTATTTCATATTCTTCATTGGATTGTTTATTACAAATCTGCAATACTTGTTAAAAATCAGGCAGTATAAATTACAAGCATTGTCAGAGAAGAGAAACACTGCTTGGGAAAAAAACGTAAGTAGGAGTGCAGTTTACCGTGCAGGACCTGACCCCGTAATTTGAGTGGAATGCCATGTAAGAATGGCAAACACATTTCCTGCTGTTTTACATAAAACCTCGTAAGAAGCATTTTCATGGGCATTATCAGTTCCTTTAAATCACACCTTATTGATTACAGATGGAAATGAAGAGGCCAGTTCGAAACAAAGTCTGTGGACATACTTATGAAGAAGATGCCATTCTAAAAATCATCCAGACTCGAAAGCAGCAAAAGAAAGAAGTCCGGTAAGCTAACAAGAACGTGTGGAAAAGCTATTTGCTTTGCTGTGTAAGTGGAATTTTACTCCACTTGTTCTAGGAAATGTATTTGGATTGGCAAGGCTGCAGGAAGTAATACCTCAGTGTCTGCCCAAGTCACAGTCTCCTTGTTAGTACTGCACACGTGAAGGAGCTTTTCTTTTTAATGAAAACAATGTGTGAGGAAATATTCAGGAAGTGTGTGGGGAAGTTACAGCTACTTGTGGTACCTGCAGAACAGAAGCAAAGAGATTTTGGATAGCCATGA
Source organism: Steatornis caripensis (assembly GCA_013398225.1). Lineage (NCBI taxonomy): Eukaryota > Metazoa > Chordata > Aves > Caprimulgiformes > Steatornithidae > Steatornis > Steatornis caripensis. The sequence goes on along the minus strand of VZSC01000047.1, from coordinate 166,129 downwards.
ACAACAATGAGAAACTTCATCTTCCTAAAATGTAGTTGCTCATTTTGTTCCCGCTGCTTATTTAGCAAGCCCTGAAGTTAATGAAAAAAAAATAAAACATCTCCTCTGTGCACCTCATGTTGCAGTTATAATCCACTGCAACTGAGAAATGTTAAACCACAACATTTTAGGTAGTACAGAGTTTAAGAATGATCAGACAGAACTTTAAGAATGATCAGACAGGATTGTGCAGTTCTACTACGATGCAATTAAATAATTCCTACTTTATATCATCAAAGCAGCCTGCCACTTTCCACATAGGAAATATTTTTTGAATGAAAAGATGTAACAGTTGAATTTTTAAACCTGAAATTCTCCCTGGTAAGTTTCAAATTTAGGATGGTTTTTATTTAAAAAAAAAAAAAGAGAAGAAAAGGGACTCAAACACTTTTTAGAGCAAGTTTAGAAGACATACCATTTCATCATTAATTTCACAGTTGTTTTTACACCATATATGCTAGAGCCTCATGCTTTGGGGTTGATGACCTCATGGAAACTTACTAGTTGTGCACTTTTTAACAATTGTGCAGTTTGCACATGCTCAGGAAGGTCTGTCAGAGACTAGCAACCTGATTTCCCCAAAGGTAATGCCACCAGCAGCTTACTTCCTCCATCCGTTGCTCTTGCATTTCTGTTAGACTCTACATACTCTGCCACAGGGATGCAAAGATGGAGAGGAACTTTTTATTCCAACCTCCTTCCTGGCTACAGGAAAACACTGCTATGAAATCAGGCATCCATTGGGGTGTCCAGGCTCTACTTTAGTGTCAAGACAGCCTGAAGAACATGACAGAAATGCCTTACCTGTGTTACGAGGTCTAGGGAGAAAAAATGGGAGTGGGTGTAATATACTGCGAATAACAACAAAACCAGCAACATGGATGGACAGAAACTTTTCTGGGAAAATGAACAGGAGTTGGGAAATAGCTCACAAGTTGGAGACAAGAAAATTAGAGTTCTGAAGGATAGGTACAGGCTAGGAAGCATGTGCTTGACAGCCCAAAACCAGGACAAAAATACCTTCTGCAATATGGAACTGAATTTAGGATGTTCATATCTAAACAATTCTCTGTGTTGTTAAATCCATCAGGAAAATGTCAGGGCAGTAGAGACTGTTGTGGTGAATCAAAAGTTTCAGCACTGCTGAAAAACTAACAGGGTCACATGACTGAATTTTTATTTCATCTTTTAAGAAATTAAAGACTTAGAGAAAATATAGAGTAAAAAAAAAATCATGTAAGCTGCACAACACGTAGCTTTAAAAGCTACCTTATACCCAAACTGAAGTTATTTGTGCAGTCTGAATCCTGACGGTTCTTAATTTTGAGCTTTTAGCTTGCAACCTTGTAATTTTTAGAGTAGGTATTCCAGTATGTCAGAAAAGCACAAGCACAGCAATAACTGGGCTTCTCTGTAACCAAGTTAAGACAGACTGCTTTGTTTTCTCTGCCCAATCGCACTGCCCTGCTGTAATTCTAACCTTTCTCGTGAAAATGCAGTGAGTTTTGAAAACCCACAGTCTGCTGTGGTGGGAAGACAGGCCAGTTGATGCCATAAGTTCCCCGTTCTCGTACCCCGTTCTCATGGTGTTGCTACTTGACTGCGCTCCTGCCCGCAATATTCAAGTGGAAACAGGTTTCTTGATAGAGCAGAGTGGTGGTTAGGGGGATCCTCTCAATCCTGACTCTGAAATCAAAGCTGTTGCTCACTCTGGAGTTACAGCAGTGGCTGTTTCCTCACACGTAGTTTCCAGTTTGAATCCACGCGATCCCTTCGGTGCACTTGGCAGTGCACTGGCTGAACGTCAGCTCTTCAGCTGACGTACGCACAGCCACCGGTTTTGTGCTGATAGACTTGCCATAGACTCCTCTAGGCAACTCTTACGTGTCTTGGTTTGCTCACCATTTTCCACTGCCTGGAAGGACATACTAATACTTTATGCTTACAGGAAATGTGGGAAGCTTTCTGAGTGCTTGTTATTCATTAATCTGGCAAGCTATTGCTCTAATAAGGTGATAAATGGGAAAACTGAGGCAAAGAGCAATTAAGTGACTTATCTATGACAAACACAGTAAGCTGTGGACAAATCTGGAGTACAAGCTATGAGTACTGAGCGTAAGTAAGTTCAGCGCCTCAGACAAAAGTTACTCCTAAACGAGGAAAAATTCAGGGAAAGTATTATTTCTGACTACAGATACCATCTGTGCATGTTTGGGCCACTGCCAAAGGAAAATGACCTTTGGTCCCCAACTATCTTTCATCTTACTGTCTTTATCTGGCTTTTTCAAGTAGTTGTAAGACATTTTGTATTTTATTATCACTTAGAGGCTGTTAATTTGACCCCATCTCTCCTTTCTGTGCTTTCTCAGTTCATAAAACGCCAGGTAAATTTTTACACCAAATAGATAGTCCACTGATTCACCAGTCAGCCTTTGCAAGTCTCATTCTCTTCTATCTATTTCCCTAGAAATTAATGTCCCTATTTATCTATCAGTGAAGATTATACTTCTCCACTGCAGATTAGTAAGGCAAGAGGTAGTTCCCTGGGGTTTGCAAAGGACTGCAAAGAGAGAAAGCAACACAGAAAGATGTCCCTGCAATGCTAGTGTCATTACTGATGCAGACAGCTTGTGTACACAAAGGACGAGAGTGATCTACAGGTGAGAGGCTCCGTCTCTCACTGCATTCCTTCCTTTCTTCAACTGTTGATTCCGACCAGTTTAGATAATTGGATTTATTTTTCCCCACGGAGAGCTGGTGAAGAGGAAAAGAGGGAATGAGGAACTGACAGAGAGAGTGAATCCCTGATAAATACAATAAACCAGCAGATGTTATGTAAAAGCCTATACCTGACAAATAAAATTCTTCCGATTTAATGGAGCCTCTCTTTTCTTTTTAACAGATGCCCTAAAATTGGCTGTAGCCATACTAATGTAAAAGAATCAGATCTTGTGCCAGATGAAGCACTTAAAAGAGCGATTGACAGTCAGAATAAACAAAGCTGGTCAACACTGCAGAAGTCAGCTGGATACTCTGCTGCCACAAAGAAAATTTGTTATTAGAGGTCTTGTGAGATAAGCTGCTGATTGTAAGTAGGTTGTGTAACCGATTGTTATTTAAAGTGTTCCATTTATAGGCAAAGTTGAAGGTCTCAGCTGTAACTGAAAGCATTTTTAAACTGATGAATATGAGGAATTCCAATTTAATTTGTTTTTTTTTTAACCTTCCTGAAATTCTAAAAGCTTGCATTTGATAAATAAAACGTGTTTTGCTGCATTTAACCTTCCTTGTCAGTGTGCTAATTTTTTCAGTGTATTAGAGACGCAGATTCTTCCAGCATGTAATAGCGAGTGCTTTGCTCAATATTGCAGGGAGTTCTGTTTCTGGCTGTGTAACTGCTGGGAATACTCGGAGTAGGATACTCCGCCCAAGGATTTACCCAAGTCATACACCCTGCTTGGGAGCGTGTCCGTATTTTAATACAAACCTCAAGAAACTTTAATTGAGCTTAATTTGCAGAAAGGACTGCACATCTGTAACTTGTGTGTGGACACACGAAATTGCCACTCACCTTTGAGGATCTTGGCCTCATTCTTGTAATTATTGAACACTCTGCCCTAAATTACGCTTTTCTTTTGAGATTCAGAAGCTTTTATTTCAGGCTTTTTGCGTTTGGAAGTCCCAGCGGACTTTACCTTAATACTGTAGGTTAGGAGACTACAATTATTTACAAATTTATTCCAATAACTAATTTGTAAATAATAAAATACATTGTAACCGTATGCCTTGAACTGAAAAGCAGCTAATCTCGTTTTATATAAGCTTCAGATATCCATGCATTTGGGCACAGATCCAAAAAAAGGACTTCAACTTTGTGACACTCCGTGTTCATTACCTAAATTGATCTGAACAGATGTAGCAGATAAGGGCGCTACATATATATGAATTAGAAATAGCCATAAGTAAAAGGAGCAGCCTTGGTGGTCAGATAGCAATTATCTCCTGGCGCATGTGAAGCAGAAAACAGAGGTTTCTTTGAGCTTCGGGATCCTTAGCGGGTTAGATGGTATTTTCCTAGGTCATTTTTCTGAATTTGCAATCTGACGTTTAGTGTAAAATGTAGCTAAGGTACGTAAATGCTAAGGTTTTCACTCTGGGTTACTGTTTGCTAACAGCTTTCCTGTCGCAGACCATTGTTAACCCCAGTTGCACTTAAGAGTGCAAACCACTTGAAACTGAAATTGTTATTTTGTAATTGAAGAATATTAATCTGCAAGCTGATTTCATAGCTAAAAAAGGGAACTGAATCATTATTATTTGCAGTGAGCTTTTGTGTTCAAAACACTTCACGGGAATTAGCTGGGTAATTTTCGTAATGTGGTCTAACCCCAAAGGTCCACCTTTTCAAAACGGAGCAGTGATCCTGAGTGCTTCTGTCTGTGGAAGCCCAGCTGAAACACCTGAAAGAGACTGGGGGCCGGTTGAGCAGTATGTACTTGTTTGTATTTTTATGTGTAAAAATCAGGTCCCTTTTAAGACATCCCAGGTGTTAAATCGATAGTTTTTAAGGTGGGTCCCCGATTTTCAGTTAAATACCACAAGGGAGGATGTTAACTACAGCATTTGTCAAAAAAAGGAAAAACAGGGAGGGGAGGGAATGTTCTAAACTGTTCATAGCTTTTTGTTTAATCTTTCTTTAAGTATGTGGTTAAATTTACTCCAGCTCCATCTATAAGCAGAACACTCAGAAACCAGTGTTAGTTAAACAGTATCTGCAGTTTCTGACAGAGGCGCATTAATGTTGTCGTCGTGGATCTAATTCTAGTGGTTATCGGTCTCCCAAGTTTTCAGATGCAAAGATGTACATACATTTTACGTGGCCGCAGTGTCGCACCTCAGATTTAGTTTGGGTAGGTGTCTGGCTGCTTGAGCGTGCCTTCCAATAACATACAACATTATAAATACTAAGTTATACCCAGGACAAACTGGTGGCAGCAGGCTTAGTTTGCTACCTGTGGTGTTTGTACCAGTATACCCTTAGATAGCTACAGTTCCTGATACGGTCCTGACCCTCCTGTTCCAATGAGTCATGCCATAAGGGAGATTGCTGTCTTGGTCACACCTTGTTGTCATAAGTCAAAGAGAGAGGCTTGACCCATAGCAGTGCTGATGGCCCTGGTGGAAGCTGCACTCAATCTGTCTCTGTCTTAGCTAATCCACAGGTAACAATGTGAACTGCCTGCTTAAGATGGCGCAGCTGGGAGAAAAGACAAACAAATCTGAAGCAACGCTTTAAATGAGAAGAGAACAAGTAGTCAAGCACTCACTTACTGCTACTCTAAGTGGAAAGGTATTTTTGAATGTTCACATTCCTGCCTCAAAATACACGATCTTCCCCCCATCCCTCCTTTGCTAGCCTGAGCTAGGCAGCATCAGTGAATCAGAGAGCCTGAAGTGCGGGCGCAGCCTAAGTTCTGAAATCCTTCCCAGTCTTCAGCTGAAAGAAATGGACTGATTTTTGGCAGCACTTACCTGCTTACCTTTAATGGCAATTACGTGTGAGGTGAAGAGGCACGTGTATTTAAATAGCGGTAGATTTCTTTCTTTTATCGTCAGAGGTACCTCCTTTCATGTATGGTGACAGCCATATTATCCGGAAAAAGACAAATACTTCATGCACTTATGTTAGGATTGCTGGCGAGAGTACTTAGATGAGTGCCATCAAAATCAGTGATGCACCGCATAGATTCAACTGCTAGAGAAAACTGCCTGTATTTACTGAAATCAATGAAGTTCTCCCCAAAATGTTTGGCATTTCTGAATTTAAACTGTATCGTAACATCCAAGGAATCTTAGTACGATGACTGGTTCTTTTTTGTCTGAACCTGGAATTTGAGCCATCCTGTTGATTTTTCATGGCTGGTTCTCGCTTGGTTTTGGTTCTTACAAGTAATTTTCCTTCTGAGATTGAACCGTTACAGATTGGGTCACCAGCATGAATTGCAGCTGGCGCTTTATGAGGTGGAAAGACAGACTGGCCTTGGCAACTGGGGAAGGCTTCTGAGCCTGTCAGCTGACCTGATGGAAGTTACAAACTGCTCCTGATTCATTGGGGTGGCTGTAGTTACTGACAGCTCTTTGCTCTTTCATTTGCAAAGTTTGGGGTTTGTTATGCAGTTCCGACCTCTCTGTTCCGATGTGTCCCATGTGCCCCATAAACTCCGCTCAGGATAGAAGTAGCTTGAAAGACTTAAAGAATAAAAACAAGTGTCTGTGATGAATAAGCTGATCTGTATGATTCACAGAAGTGGAAACTCAACAGCAGTTAAACCTTCGAATCTTAATCTGTTTTGGCTATAAGATATCATATGTAAACAGGCATATGTTAACAGTTCACAGGGTAATTTGTGTCTCATTGTTTGACGTCAGAAATTTTGCAACAATATTTAAGGAAAGAAACTCAGAGGTGAGGTGTTTTCGTTGTGGGGTTTTTTGTTTGTTTTCCATGAGGGCTGCTTTACGAATGCAGCAAACCTCACTGTAGCTGAGAAGGGTCTGTCACTGAAACCTCGTGGGAATCTGTCTCTGCCAGAGAACAGAAGTTCCACATAGTATTTTGAGTGATTAAAGAAACGTCTAATCAAACATTAAAATAAAGAAGAGGCAAGAGAGATCCAGATCTTTCAGTGGTACCACGAGGCATGAGCCATTAACACAGCGCTCTCACTTGAACAGATTCTCCCCATGAAGCAGAATTCTCCATTTCAACTAGAAACTCTGAAGTTTTCAAGTCAGTGGAGCCATGACGTGTAAAGATAAAAGCTAATCGGGCAGGCATCTCATGGAAGATTTAGCACACTTGTGCTAAAAGGAGCACACATTCCTCGGAATCAAGGACATATTCATCATTACTGCACTGGAGCTGTGATCTTATTCATTCTAGAAGAATCAAAAGACTAGGCTAAGTCAGTGCTCCCTTGAGAAATACCCGGAGCAAAAGCAGGGGCTGCAGGAAGTGATACTGATGACTCAACAGCCAAGGCCAACACACTGCCTTATTTTAGACAATGTCCTCTTGGACATACTCATGTTTCCTCATGAGTGGCTGATGACAAAAGTCTTACCTACCTGTGGTCACAAGTACCTCATGACGTTTTTCTCAAGAATAGCTCTAGTATTCTGCCCAAAACTAGCTTAGAATTCACTGTGCAACTTAGATTAACTTCCACTGCTGTTTACAGTTAATGTTAATCTCCACCTTCCCTAAAAATCTCCACATATGGATCCTGAGGTACTGTGTGGTCCATTAATCGAACATTTCCATAATGGATAGTGCTCTGTTGTACAGCGAAGAAGATGCACCTAGGAAAGGGGCTTCCTGGGGTGGAAAATGTTAGGATATCCCAAGGTCAGGTCTTCTTTTCTCTTGCTGCAGCCAAAGCCTTAAGCTGATGGCGCCTCACTACAAGTACAGACTAGTACTGACTGTAAAGTCCAGGTCTTCCATAAATAATGGTTTGCTTTCTGGACGTAAAATACTTACTGTTAATACGTATCATTTCAAACACATGACGCGGTCACAGCAATGCTCAGAGGAGAATACTATGTGTATGTGCCAGGAGATTCTAGGCTGCCAGCCAGTAACTGTAAGAAGTAAAAACATTAGATTGATTGTTATAGAGGTAAAATTCTGGGATGCATCTACATCGTAGAGTAGATACCCATGTATGTGCTTGGCCTCTTGATGCGTGAGTAATCTTAGTGACTTAACAGGACTGCAGCAACCTAGAGAAAACACGGCGTGTTTCATCATTTCAGAATAGTGCAGAAAGTGCCGCGGTGGGCTGAGGAGAGAGCCTGCCTCACTGGCTTATTCTGATGTTAGCCCAGACCCGAAGACGGAGCTTGAAAGCACGCACATGAATTGGATTGCATGGGAAGCTTACCAAAGGAAGTGTTTGCTTGTAAACTCAGTATGAATAGGATCTTCTCTGACCGCAAGGGAAATGAAGAGACACTCACTCACTGTCTGCTTGTGCAATCAACTTCTGAAATAAAAACAGGATTTGAGGTTTAAAACCTGAACCTTCAGACGTCTTTCAAGCAACAGAAGAAGCCTTCATGGTCTTCAGTCCGCAAAGGAACGAAGTCAGGAGGTGCTGCTCATGAGACTCCCTGGATTTGATAACAACTGGGTTATCAGAAGGGAATTATTTAGAGATCCTAGCAACAGCAACCCTCAGAGCAGCTTCTTTGCGGGCTTGAGGGGAGACATCTGAACACCATTACATTGCAGTTCTTTTGATGTCGCTAAGTGCTTGTCATGTGTTTTGCATCTTACAGTGAATCTGCGGCTGAGTTCCACAGTGTCTAAGGATGGTTGTGCGTGTATCACAGATGCCATTCCTGCTGTAAAAAACATTACTTTCAAGTTCTTTATCACCAGGCCACACAACTGCTCTTTGAGCACTGTCTGTACAGGGTGATTCTGTACACCAGTAGATTAAAGACGACCTGCTGATTTTGAACTGCTGGCTTTCAGTTGAGCAGTAGTTTTAAGTTTCATTACACGGCTTGAGATATCTTATAAAATAAAGATATTTATTTTGCATCATTTGCTTGATAGTTTAATATTAGCTGAAGTATTTGAGGTGTCACACCTCTCTCATCCGATAACTAAAATAATAACTTTTTAATTTCTTCCCACAGCAAGCAGCCAGTTTATTTATAAGTGGCCTAATCTAATAGAGATTTACTGTGTGTATCCCATGAGACATATTATCAAAGTTACCAGACCTGTCCCAAGCACTTGGGAAGTGGGGAGATGGTTACACAATTCTCATTGCCTCCGGCTGTTCTAGTTACAAAGATAAAGGGTCAGAGAACTGGAGCAGCAGAGATAATTTTGTGAGCATCTAAGGAAAAGCAGCTGATCAGGTGAGCGTAGACACTGGCTGAGGGCGAGACAGGCTTGAATACCACGTAACAAAAATCCCCTTAAATAAAATAACATGCCAGGAAAAGAGTGTGTTGATGCCTGACCACCAGAAATCCTGGATTCTTCATCTGGCAGATGAAATAGCACTGCTTATCTGTTTTTTTTAAAAAAGAGAAAAAATATATGAAAAGCAACATTCAGCTTCCCACAGTTCTGGCAAATCTGTGCCGGGCAAGACCCTTGCCTCTGCTGGCACATGCCAGATCTGTGATACACATCCCACGGGATCTCATCTCTGCTCCAGTCCCAGTTCCTCGCCCAGCAGCCAGGACTCCAGGAAGAGAGGAGATGATAGCAAGTAGTCCCACTTGCTTTGACCATCCTTTTCCAAGGCAGGGTCTCATTTTTGTAATGATTTCGTAATATCCTTTGACTGGGAGCTCCTCAGACTTCCTTAGCATTTGGAAGGTGCCTGTTGCACACTGTTGTCCTTTGCCAAGCAAAGAGCTACTGTTCTGTACTCCCAAAGGCCATCCCTGCCCCACCTCACCAGTACTGGGCCCCTCAGAGCATCCAGGGCTGGGTGTTTGGTTCCTTGTAGTCTGCTGGCTCACAGCCATTCAGCTTACAGCACTTGGGTAGCAAGACTCATCCACAGAGTCACTGTTTTATCCCTAAATTAGGTCTGTAAGCGTAATTCTGCACTGATCTGTGCTCCACAATGATTTACAGTGCTATCCATCGGAGATGCGTAACACTGCCTTGGTTCATTTGGAAGGGCTGTAGAGCCATTCAGACTCAAAGTCACTGCAGGCACAGCTGAGAATTGCCACACTAGTCTTCTTCTTGTGTACTCTGACCAGGTAGCCCCCAAAAAATCTTTTCTGGGGGAGGGGGAGATGGAATGATGAAGGCTTGTGCAGGGAATAGAAGGAAGACCCCCAATGGATTTTGATTTCAGGAGGAGACTAATGCAGGAGATAGGCCCAGATGATTAAAAGCCTGTGGTGTGACCTACAACGAACAAAAGACTGCTATGGCAAGTGTGGTAGCCCCATATTCTGCAAAAATCTTCTACTACTGAAATGCTGCAAGAGTTCTGTTTGTCACAAACCTCTCCCTGGAGTTCCTCCTGTTTTCTGCACTGGTTCATAACCAAACCAGGCTTGCATGCAAGCACTGGTGGAGATGGGTAAGGAGGACAAGTTTCAACCCTCTGAGAAGCACCATGCCGTGCAGGTCGTCAGACACCATCCTTGGCATCCCTTTTTTTTAGGCATTTCGGTGATCAGCCAAAATTAGAAAAAACAGAAAACCCAAAGTGGGAATCACTTTTTTGCCCGGCATGTTGGAATGAAGCTGGTGGGGATGGAGAGGAGTCTGGATCCGGAGCTTTTCTTATGATCCATACCCAAAGCATAAGACTGAGAATAAGGTAGTGAGCATTATTAATTTGGTTAATAATTGCAACTATATGTTTATTCATGACATTAATGCTTTGAGTACCTGAAAGCATGCCAGGCATTTTAAAGATGCAATGAAGGTCTCCTGCTGTGAAGAACTGCCCTCATTTTGCAAAGACCTGACACCTGGGACATGTAAGCTTGGCTTCATCTTGGTTGCCTGTAGACAACTGAAGTTCGGCCTATGCAGTCACCTGGGAGAGGGCACTAATCCGCACTTCTGGGATGAGTTGTGCAGAGTTATCTTTTTCCTGGTCTTTGGGCGCTGCACGCCCAGTTGCTGTGCTCCGGTTAGCAGGGACGCCCCCACAGAGTGTGAAATCTGGGAAATCTGCGAAGAGGCTGCCCAGACACAGGAGCCTGTGGCAGGACTGTGGGGTGCAATGCTGTGTGTACCTCTGTGCTCTGCTCTCCCCTCACACCCCAGATGCTTTTTGCGGGGGGGACGGGATGACAAGGGAGGCTTTTTGTCCTTAAGGGCAAATGGGTGCCATCCCCCGTTTGGCTGGCAGTAGCCCGAACCAAGAAGCTTTGCTGGTCATGGTGGCATGGGGCCAGCGTGAAGTGACCAGCTGTGGACTTAAGAGGCTTTAAGTGGGTGGGAGGCTGGGAAGGTGAAGGATACGGCTTCCAACAATATGTGCAAATGGGTCTTCGGTATGGGCCTTCTCCTCAACGGGGACAGTGAGCTGGCATAGGAGCTGAGAGAGGGGGATCTTCAGGAGGGCGAGGACCAAAGGCACGTACTTAACCCAGGTGCACTCTCTCCGCCTGAGAAAGCTACAGGGGATGCTGTTACACACCAGTAATGCCCACGAGTACATTTGTGCCCATTACTAATTTGATGATGTGTCTACACCCTTCCCCTGTCCTCAAAACCACTGACCATCCACCCCAACCTCACACTCTCTCAGATGTAGGAAGCAGCCCATGCGTGCAGAATTCACCTAAATTCACCCAGCAGCGGCATCCCAATCATAAAACTTCCAGGAAGGGAAAAGTAAAACAAAGGCCTGATGGACACTCCCACGTGTTTTACCTATGAGAGGAACGAAACAAAATAGAGTGCTTTCAGAGCTGTGGTGAATCGCTCAGAAACAATCTGCAGACATTAATGGAATTGTATTTCTGGGGAAAAAAAAAATAAAAGCAAAATGCAGGCCCTGGGATATCCCTTTATGGCATATGCATTTTATGTTTAAATGCATTAATGGGACTGCTATGCTATGAGTCATCCCGCACAAGAGTTTCATGTGTTTCTTAAAATACACTAGAAGTAGCTGAAGGCATGCATGGGTTTGCCGTGCAGTTATCTATCAGGAATCTGAGCGAATACCTGCACGCGTGGCATCACGGGCTTCAGAGCTGGGGGGGCTGTCCCAGTCCCTCTCTGCTGCTTAAACAGGGCAGGGTTGGGGAAACCATAATGGGATAGGAACTGATCCTACAGAATCACAAAAAGCAGGCTCCCTGTGTTATTAGGGAAGCTTTAGCGCTGAATTACAGAAAATTTGCATATATGTAAACAGAAACGCTGGAGAGTTTCCTTCTGAAGCACTCTTGTCAAAACTACAGCTGTCTGCATTTTTTTCCAGGGATGATTTGTTGTCTGGTTTTCTCTCACTTTTCTTCCATTTACTAACAGCCCTGGCTGCAAATCTATTTACTATTCCTTTAAACCGACGCTTCTGAGCCCGGTGACGGCTGGAGAGCCGGACTCTCTGCTCCTCACAGGTCATTTCAGCTGCTGGCTGCTGCTTGCGCTTGGTGCTATTCCTTTTTCGGAGAGTAGATGGTTTTGACATGGGAAACACCCAACACGAAGTATTTCTGACGTTAAGTCCGTGCTGGTGAACGAACGGTCGTAAATACACAACAGCTTCGTGATGCTAAGCTCGGGATGAATGATGGTTAATGAGTGATTAGCGAACAGCAAGAATTGGGGCTGGGGGGAAGCTCCTGGGAACGGAGCTGGGCTCGCTTTCTCCCCACAATTAGCCTGGCCTGACTTTTTCGGTTTTACGCTTTGCGCGAGGCTACGCTGTCTCGAAAGCACCGGGGCGGCGTTCGAAATTCCTGGCACCGTTTCCCGGCGGCACACGCTGCCGGTGGACAAAGGCGCTGCTGCCATTTCCAGGGCTGCGTTTCGCGGAAGAGCCGCTCATCCCTCGGTGCCGGTGACTTTTAGTCTTGCTTAGCTCGGCTAGCAAACGCTCCCTGCCTCTTTTTTTTTT